>CM068726.1:25613392-25779169 GCA_035079005.1 Fraxinus americana | reverse complement strand
GAAAAATAATGTTCTGGGAAATCTTGAGTTTCACATAAATTCACAAAGACTTTAAAATCTTGGAATTTGAAGAACTTGAAATTACAGAAAATGGTCAAAGTCTCCATTAATGAATTCAGGAAAAAATGAACAAGTTGGATGCCACCTTTAGACTATTAGAGCATATGTAATGCATTGGTGAATTGCTAAAAATAAATTCCACAAGCAAAATAAATAGCATGAATAATGCTATCTAACACCAACGATGACCAATTCTCAGGTTCAATGTCTTAAAACATCAACGAGACAGTGAATCTTTCAACTTGCATCCCACCGACATGACAATCCATAGAATACAATGGATCTACACCCCGCCGGTGTCTACAACTGCACATCATCACATTTATATACAACAATAAACTAAATTTTATTCTCGAAAAGCTTAGGGGCCGTTCTCTTCGTGTTTCAGTTTTGTGTTTTTAGTTTTTAAATCGTTTTGTATTTTGTGTTTTGAGTATTTGTTTTCAAATTTCTGAAAATGCGTTCTTTTTGCCATTCTGAAAAACTGTTTCTCAAAACATAAAAATGGAAAACGCGTTTACTTTGAAATTTTGAGAATATTTTTTTTATAATATTTTATTCAAGAAATCTGGTTATTCAATAAATTTTAATAGTTTAATATTAATATAGTACTAAATAAGATATAAATTATAAAATTGGTGAATCTTAAAATATTTTTTCCATATATAAAAAATACAACATAAATTAAATTTGGCAAGTCCTTGTTTTTGCCTTTGCACGTAACTTGTGACAAGAATTAACTAGCATCAAATTACAACCAAACCTAATCAAATTGCAAAAAAAGGGGAGCACTAATCTCATGTTGACTTGGTAATAAATATTTTGAAATCAATCATATCGAGTTCATGTTAGTTCTCACAATTTTTGCCAAAGACAATTTTGATCGTCTAAACATGATGACTATTATTAGTTTGTCTGGTGCACGCATTTCGTATTTTGTTTTGCTTCTATTGTAAATATTAACACATAATGAAATATATAAATACAAAACATATGTAGGAAATCGAGATTAGAGAAAAGTATCACGAGGATAAACGAAAATTTATCGTTTGATATAAGCTGAAAGAAAATCCATTAACAAACAAGTTTAGATCAAAGAAATAAGTAATATTACTCATGTTTCGATCTATTTCATCTTGCAAGGGATTAAGCCCTAATTCCAGTTATTAGAGCAATATTAAGTGTAAAGACATCAGAAACACAAACAAGTAAACACACATATTTATAGCAGTTTGCCTTTAATGTGAGAGTTATGTCCACTTGCAGCTGTAGGTTTTCATTATGATAGGGAAGATTACATGATGATCTTAGCCTCTCAGTCTATATCTCATAAAGAAAGGGTCCCCTTTAATAATACTATATATATATAGGAATATTATAGCAATTTAACACATAGAGTGAAATATATCATGCCTAATATATCACTGAACTTAAAATACACTTATACACCTTAAAATTTCCCCATTTGCACCAGTTCCGGCATGGATGGCCCGCTGGAAGATATCTGAGAAGTGCAAACCAATGCCAATTTAAGAACGGGCAAAACTGAGAAGTGCACCACTTCCCGCTAAATGATCACAAAGATAACATGTTAAAATGCTCAAAAATATTAACATCTTTCTCGATTTCCGCTAAATGGACACACTCTTCCCTTATCTGTAAAGATGAAGTATTAATACAAATCTGAGTAGAAACAACAATATGAGCTATGAATTAACCCGACACTAGACTAACAAGCCCAATGACCCAAGGATTTATACTTCATAATGCTTGCAAGGAAAATGCAAACCTCTTTTTAAGTTTTGTTATGCAACCAGTAATTCACAAGCAAGGAACATTTACTAGTATATTGTTCTAGTTATATTTGACAAATACATCCACACAACATTATAAATGATAAATAAATATTCAACAGAATCAATCTTTAGCTCATAAGATAAATATATACTTTGAAAACTGGTTCCCAAAATCAAAACACGGAGGATGGAGGCTGGAGAAATGCATACACGGAGGATGGAGGCATTCTGATTCTTGTTTTCAACAAATCAAGTTGCTCATCAAATTAAAAAAACCCTTTACCACAATCCATGAAGAAGACGCAGGTTACAACACAAGAGGGGAGAACAATGATTTAACCTACAATTCCACCTCCACCACCATCTACCCTTCCCCCTGGTGAATTCAACCTGCAATTCCGCCTCAATTTTTACACCAAACAAATAACAAAACAGAGGCGAATCGGACCCAACAACTATGATATGGAATAGCAAGGAAATAACAAAAGATTATCACAAGCAAAGAATCAAAACCTTGATTAGAAGATGCGATTTTCAGATTCAAACATTTCATTGAAGTTTTCTTCGATTCGAAGCAAAATCACCAAAACCTTGATTTGAAGATCCCGTAGACAACCCATCGATTTGGCATCCGGATCTGTGTTGATTTTGGGTTGTGGGTTTGTGAGAGGAAATTGATTTTGGGTTGTGGGTCGGGGAAGGGAGAGGGAGAGAGTTGAGAAATGGAATGAGAAATTCGTTTCCCGTGTTTTGTGAAATTGTCTTGTTTTGTTGTACAATTTTCCAAAACGATGTTTTAATCATTTTCTGTTTTCAGTTGTTTTTTTTTTCCATTTTCAAAAACGCGTTTTCGAAAATAAGATAGAGAACGCGTTTTCGCTGTTTTGAAAAATTAAAAACAGAAAACGGCTTGAAAACGACAAAGAGAACGGGACCTTAGAGTTCGTAAAGTGCTTGAATCTTTTTCCATCACTTGATTCAATGAACTGCTACATCCATAGAATATCCAATGGAATCAATTTTTATACATGAATACGATGCCATGTTTATTTTGATTTACATCTCTCTTATAATTTGTTCTGTTGATAATTCTATTACACGTCACTCAAATTTTATTTTAAGTTTGGTATGTAAAATAGTACAATGAACACTTTTCCTTCCCTAATCATATCGAGTGCTATCTAATATGTTTTATCAAACATGACAGGTGGTTTTTCTTTATATTATATGCAATTAGTGATGCTTACACTAAATGTGTATGAACATTTATTTTTATTTTTTTTCAGTCCTACGTAGTAGTAATCGAACATAAATTCCTAATTTGGGGTGTAGGAGTTCATTTTTGAACCCCTAAAAGTTGATTTCCTAAGCTATCTCACAAACACAGAGGACAAGCATCAACATTTGAAATATGTTAGTCAAATTGCTTTGTGCCTCGATTTGTAGATGCAAGCAAGATTTTTATCCTATCCAAGAAAGTGTATTGTTTACTATAAATTAAATGTGCAAGTGAAAGAGAATAAAATGGCGAAGCAAAATTAAGTCAAATTCTCATCAAATATCTTGTATAAATCTAAAAGCTTAAAAGTTAGAGACAGAATTAATTATATGCATGGTGGGAAGAGTGGGTGGGTGTGGATAAGAAGCATTTACTCATAGAAACTGTAACATGGATACATATATAACAGGTTTCAACAAAAATGGCAATCTGCAAAAGATGGAACGAACTCTACTCATTATTCCACCATCAATCTACAATAATGAAAAGATTCCGAGGGACATGGACCGGATCAATCTGATTCTAACCTTGCAATATACTGGTCGTAGTATTTTGCAGCTCGTTCCAAATCTCCAAGCTCAGTGTAACAATCAGCTATTGCTCCATAAGCTTCTGTATTTCCTGACTCCTCGCCTTCTCTTTGAGAAATTTCCAGTACCAGAGAATGGTACTTGATGGCTTCCCGGTACTTACCCTGCCGTTGCAGTGATGCCCCTAAAAGAGGAATAATTATTTTCTCAGAAACAAAACTATTTGAAAAGAATTACATGATACATGGAGCACATTGTACAATGCAATCTAAAAATAAAATAAATAAAAAAGAACAAAAAAGCCCATCCAGAAAAAGAAATGTGTGCCTGTGTTAATATGCAGATGGACTACCATTAGAGAAGAGAATGATTTTTTCATCATTAGTAGTGACAATAGCCAATCTAGGTGGCAGTGAACCCTTGATTTATTATCCAACAGGTTTGTGATACATTTTAATGCATTAGACAATGAATCAATGGGCCCACTGTCCCCTAGACCTGTGATCATCACTATTAATGATGAATATCATTATTCATTAGAGAAACAAGAATAATTTCCATCTTTCTTTTCCAGTCATTTTATGGAGAGAGGCACTGATAGATGTAGAATACCACGATTTGCCTATGCCTTGATTCACAAAAGTTAGAAAGGACTCAGACGACTATCAGTTCACCAAGAAACCTCTCTCTCTCTCTCTCTCTCTCTCTCTCACACACACACACACACACACACACCCCCACCCCCACACACCCATACATCCAGGAACATTGGAAGCCTGAATGTCTAGTTTCCAGGAGGCTGACTCATTGTCGAGTTTCAGCTGTGGCAGGTCTCAATTACTAAAAACTGAAAATACATACCATACATTCGTATTATTTCAAGGCATTAAATTCTACAGTTGTGAGTGTATATAGCATCACATTTCCAGAAAATCAGCATCATTAAAATTAAAAACGACAGAGATCATAATCGAAAAAATTGACATACCTAAGCCCCTTGCAGCCTTCTTTTCCTCAATCGGATCCTTTAGATTCTGCGCAAGTTCAAGAGCCGCCTTGAACACTGAGAATGCCCTCTCAGGATCTTGATTTCTCAGAAAATTCTTTCCATTTTTCAGACTAGAAATTAGGTCTTGCTTCCTTGAATCCACAATCACTTCATTCTCTGCTATCCTTCCACTAACAGGAGCATAGCTCAAACTGGGTGCGTAAGATTCGATCTTAGCTTGCCTTCTCAAAGCTGCATTGATCTGGCGCAGCTGTTCATTCAGTCGCTCCATTTCTCCTCTTCTCTGTCGTGCAAGTAATCCTGCATTACAAAGTACAAAACGATTAATTAAAGGAATTGAAGACTAAGCTTCAAAATTAAGTAAATAGTTACTGCAAGTCTGGATAAGTTATCTTTTTACTTTTTAAAGTAACTCGCGTTAGAATTAAGTAACTTACCTTTCAACTTTTGATCAATATTCTTTTAAAACTTACATATTTTCCTATAAACAAACTTATAAGTAAAACTTTTAATCTTAGTCAAAGACGCTCTAGCTTTAGATACAGAAATCATGAAAAGTAGTGACAGGGAATTCGATGGAATATGATTAATCCAACTTTGTAATTACTTGATTTCTATCTTGCCTGCAAATCTACTGGCTTACAGGGAACAGAGTCGAAGGGTTGCATGAATTTGCAAGCGATTTACCTCCAACGGTGGCTCCTATAAGGGAAACAAAAAGCAACAATGGCATACTGAAAACAGAATTCTCAGCTACACATGTTTCTGCAAGTGCTTCTGGAGCAGTAGTTAACATTAATGCATTTGCCACCATAACTGCTGTTGCAGGGAATCTGGAAATTGTTTCCTGCCGAAGGATTTTGACAGAATTCAAGAATAAAATACGAGTTTAATCAGATCAGCGCCAGACTTGAGTTCATTACCAATTACAAGTACAACAAAACAATGCAAAGATATACTAACTTGGAACAATTAAATGTTTCTCAGGTACAAGTACTTTGAAACGGCATTGCAGTTTTGCTTGGGGATTTAGCTAGAACAATTTGAAGAAATAGGGAAGAGATATTGAGGGGGGGGTGTCGTATATCTTCTGCTTTGCTACTTGAAAACAAATAAGGTAAAGATGGCATATATTATTTAATACATCAGTTTTGAAATAATGTTTCTAAAATCTAATCCTAGATCCTTTTCATGCTGTAAAACATCAGAAAGTTTCTTTCTGCATATTCTGAAATACAATGACTAACGTTTTCACATTCCCAAATGACATGAGATTTCAAACTATTCTTAAAGTTACATGAATACATTATTCTACAGCCATCATAATATAATTTCTACGGGTAATAGTATTCACATACCAATGTTCTACATCTTATTGGTATCTAAGAAATTCAATCCAGCTTCCAAAGGATCTCAGAATTATCTCAAGTTATATGAGGTTAAACTGCTAGACTTGGCAACTTCTAGAAGCCTAAACCACTACCATCAAATGTTTAAGCTCAAATAAAATACTAGCTGCCTAGATCGTGTAACTCACTTAAAAATTTCCAAATACTCAGAGCTGGCCCTGGGCTTCGGCAGCATAGGCAGCTGCCTAGGGCCCCAAAAATATAAGGCCTGCTTTTCTTTTCTTTTTTAAAGACAAGCCAAAATATTTTTATAATGTAATTTTGGATAAAGCATTAATTTCTATAAGATTGAAAGGATTGGCAATGGTGTCTACTGAAAAACACGTGTTAAAAAAGAATGATTTTACGATTTTAATTGTTGATTTTTATCTAAAAATGCTAGAAGAGTAAATTTAAATTGGACTTTCGAAAATTTAATCATCACATGTAATTTTATTTTCAACTATTCGTAGAAGGCTCCATATAATGTTTGGCCTAAGGCCACCAAAATCTCAGGGCCGGCCCTGAAATACTCGAGCCTAATGTTCAGTCACTGCTCCTGTCCACAAGCTCAGGCCATCCAAATATATAGAACTAAGAGCGTGTTCTGCTATGCTGAAAATATATTTTTAATTATATTCTTGTGACAAACATGTTCAAACTTTTTGGGAAGCTACTCTGTTTTTGCGCCTTTTGGTGCAATAACTATTAGGGCCTAAACTACTGCCCCAAAAAACTTTCTCCCAAGTTGTTTGCATTCAAGATCATCATAAACTACACAAACTGTTCCAGCTTAATTAACATGGATTGGGTGTTATATCCTGTTTGTATTCCAAGAGATTTAATTGACACAATTCAAGAATTCTTCACTCTTCATTCCTTATGGCTTCCCCTTTCAGTCAAACCATATGAAAACTATAAAATCTGATTTAAGTGTTTTAAGTTATAACTCGAAGCATTAACGCATGAGCATTTTATATGTTTTCCAGTATCTATTCTTATTTTTCTAGGTTCACACGCTTCATGTTGAATGGGCTTAGTTTCTCTAATTCGTGTGAACAAGTCCAGCTCCAATTTCGTGCTTTGGATTTAAACTTGACACTTCCAAGCAGAGAAACCTACTTCGCTTTTCAGTTGAATTTAATTCATAAATGTTATCCTCGTTCATTTTCAGGAAAAGAAAAATGACCTACTCCCAAAAGCTCAACACAATTCTAAAAAAAACATCAAAATACTATTTAGGGACAGCAAAATCTCTAAGCGGACTTGTAACAAGATTTCATTACTTCCCAAATAAAATTATACAAAAGGAATTAAGAATCAGTTTGCAGAAGAACCCATTACCAAACTCTCAAATTAACAAATTACATCGCATGAACTACCTAGAAAACAAGAATTCCATCATTCTAAGAGTTCCATCTAAAAATAAATTTTAAAATAACCCACTTCTTTAACACTTGAAAGTACCTTAAAGTCAACAGTGGAGAGCACTTCATACTTAAAGACTCCATCTTTACTTTCTTTTCTCAAATGGCTGCTTGTACCACAGGTATTAGGACTTGTGCCTTTTAAAGTGGCAAATATTGTGAAAGGAGAATAGGGTTTTGCAGATTGTGGGGTTTTGATAGCGCTTGGGGAGAGTCCGCAGACAAAGTGGGGATGGCGAGGACTCCATGAGAGAAGCCCTTGCTTCATCAAAATGCTCATCCTTTTCCGTTCTTACTGTTCTGAATTTATGTTTTGTTTATTGCTATTAGATTGTTTTTCTTTATTTTAGAAGGTAGAGAGGGTAATGGCGTGGGTGGAAGGGTGGATTGTGGATTGAAAATTTTGGGACACGTTCGATCGTATTTAAAATTCAATAAAAATTGAAAATATAGTCGTATTGAATTTTACTCGTTTAATAAAAGTCAACAATAACGTTTATTTTTTCAATTTTAATCTAATTTTAATATCTACCGAATAAGCCCTTAAAATAAGCAAAGAATTAGGCGCTAGGTGTCGCGATTTCCCATTGTTGACATAATTCAAATTTTTTTTTTTTTTGCCTATCAACGTTTCCTCCACACGCTTTAAATCTAACATGCAACTCCGTCCTCTTTCTCAATTTTCCCACTCAACCAACCATATATCTTTACTCCTCCATTCCCCCACAGTGACACATATCATATAAGATTTCTCCTTTCTTCTTCTTCTTCTTCTTCTTCTTCTATCTTTTGAATTTTTTTCTCCTTACGTTCTTCTCTCTATATGCTACGATAATTTTGTCAAGAAATTTCCGTTTGACCATCCCAAACCCTTTTTTTTTTTTTTTTTGCAGGATTCGAAGTTTTCATTGTCTGACATATGAGATTGAGAAAGAGATTGCTCAAAAATAATGATGGAAATAAAGAATTTTCGTAACTAATGTCAATTTTTTGCAATGTATGGTAGATGAGTTTGTTGTTTGTTTCATTGTTTCCATATACAATGAAACTTTTTGAAAGATTTTTAATCTTTTTTACTTGAAAATGTAATAGACAATTTCAAACAAGATACGCCATTAATCGGTACAATATATGCTTTATGTGTGTGTGTGTGTGAGGTCACCTTGGAGACCTTGAGCGCTGGCTCAAATCTTGCCAATTAATGGGCTGATGTATCTTGCTTTGCTCTTATGGTAACTCTCTGAGAACATAAATTAATTCACTTTCTTATATGGATTGTGAAGATTTCATTAACTTATTTAATCAAATTTGTATCTGAAATTGTCAGTTGAAAAAAATGTTATGTTGGGAGATAAAAAAATTGGATTTTTGGGTTATTTTGATATTTTATTAGAGTGGATTTTTTTATACATATAAAGTCTCAATTTAACCTTGTCATTCAATATATACATTCGCACATTTGTTTATGGGCCTATTTTTTTCTTTTTAGTTTACTGATTTGGTTTTTGTTCTATATTATTTTTGTGGGAACTGTGTTCACAGTAGTGGGTGTGGAGTATGGTTCTGTTCAAAAACATTGTGGAGCATGCTTCTTGAAGTAAGTGATTGGTGTGATTGTCTTCTATTTTTTTTTCCAAACATATTTACATAAATTTCTCCTTGTTACTCATTTCCTATTATCCCCTTTGGTCCTTTCCATGGATCTACTATCCGATCAATTTATGGGCTCAAGCTATTTTTTGACACGGTGCAAATTCTTATTTGCTTATATTAGGGCTGTCCGTGGGTCGGTTCGGTTCGGTTCTGAAGATACCCGAACCGACCCAAAACTTTCGGGTATTTAATAAATGGACCCGTCGGGTCCAAATATAATTATGGAACCGTTCGGGTTCGGTTCCGTTCGGTTCGGTTCGGGTCGGTTCGGTTCCGTTCGGTTCCGTACCATAATTAAATTTTTTAATATTTTTAACAACACTACATAAATACAATTAATAACATTTCATTCGTAACTTTTACAAATTAACGTAACCCAATTCAAAAAAGGAAAATACTAGATGTACTCCATGAATTACTACATGGAGTACATCTTGGACAAGTGGCGACCACCTATTGGAGGGTCGGCTGTGGGGCCCCTTAAGTCATCCATGTAGTAATCCATGGAGTAAGTGTAGCATGGTCCTTCAAAAAAATATACAAAACTAGCCGTCCAATAAGATTAATTCAATGCATACAAATACCAAAAAGTAGATATTAATATTACAGCAAAACTACATAAAGTATATTCATTTGCTTCAAATTAAAATGGGTTAATGGATTTTAAAATGATTTGGACTTAAAAATTAAAATTGTGAAATAATCTAATTTATTCAATTAATTTGCTAATTTGTATAGGAAAAAAATAAAATAATTTAATTAATTCAATATAAAAAATAAAAAAATTATTTAGTTTCGGTTCTTGTTCGGTTCTTCGGTTCTTGGTCTAGACCCGAGACCCGACCCAAACCCATCGGTTCTCGATTCGGGTACCCGTTCGGGTATTTAATTTATGAAGAACCGCTCGGTTCGGTTCGGGTTCGGTTCGGTCCGGTTCGGTTCGAGACTTTTGGACACCCCTAGCTTATATATTAAGTGCGTGCTTGTTAGCATTTGGACCATCCCAAATTTTATGGCATAACATATAAATGGGTAGACATGTTATTTCTCTACGTAGTTGGGTGCTTCCCAATTAGTTGAGTTTGTATATAATTTGTTTGAAATCATCATTAAATTTGTATATAGTGTTTGATATATTGGACTTGTGGTGGTTTGTAGGTGATACATTTGTTGGGTATACTTGGATTTGGAGCATTCTGCTTTTATTTGGGTGCAAGTAAGTGAAACAACGATGACTTTTTGTTTACTTGCGCTTTATTCTACATTTCTAAAAAATTGTTGTGATTTATTTTGGATCTTAGTTTAGACGGCTAATTAGTAAACATGAAAGCTATATTCTAAATTATGTTGTTTCATTTTTAGTACTCAGATATAAAATTGTATGGTCATTTTAAAAGAATAATTTACCGAGTTAAATTGTCAAAAAAATAATCTAAACTGCTATATTCAAAAAGCCCTTTTGGAATACAGATTTTTAACTTCATACTTGTTTGGTCGCAAAGCGCTTTCAATGTTCGTTCTTAAACAATTTTTTGCAATCTTTAAAGTCTTAATAGTTTTGAACTGTTTGTTAGACAAGGTTGAAAGGAACACATGAAATAGGCTATCAATTATTATCTTATGTTCTTGTTCCAGGCAAGACGCCAACAAATTTTCATCATTGTGCTTCTGTTTTATACAATGAAAGAGAAGTTTTTCATTGTTTGCTTCTCATTTGCATAGGCCATAGGTAATATGTTTTATCCAAAAAAAAGGTAATCTTTAGGTAATTCTGTCTCTTTTTGTAGAAAAATCATGGGCGAGTCTCTATGTATGTATTGTGTTTTCTTTACTCTTTTTTCTACAAAAAATCATTTCCTCCTTCATTAGTTTCTTTTAGTTTTCATTACGTTCGATTTTCATTACACATTTCTTAGTCCTCGACTTTTTACCTGCATCATATGCGGTATTATTATTCATTTTCATAATTCTTATGTTTTGGAATTTTCAATATTTTTGTTTGTTCTTTCGGTTCCCTATTTGATTACTTTATCTTTTATTGTTTTTGTGAAAAAAGAATTCTTACATCTTTTTTTATGTTCCCGTGAAATTCTGTGATTTGTGCTAGTTGAATTTTTATCATATTATACAAATCTTTATCTTTAATGGAGTACGGTGTATTTTTTCCTATAGAAGTTTTGCGAATACTGACTTCGACTTGAGCTGTGCTTCAAAAGGTGGGTGAGTAACGAAATTACATCCATAATTATGTTAAAAAGATAAAGTATTGAAAATAGTAAAATAGGGAATCAATACTTGATACTTGGTGATTACTAATAAAAAGCTGAACTTGCAATTTGTCTTTGAAGTTTTATAAGAAGTTGAAATGTACATTTTTTGTTGTTTTGTGCTTCTTGTTGCAGATTGAGTCTTTTCTTTTAACACTATCATTTACAAATAAATTTCTCTAAAACTTACAAATACTTATTTTTAACACTAATCAACGAACGTGCAACGCACGTTTCCTTCACTAGTTTTTGAAAATAGGCTTAGTGAAAAATGATTTTTTTGGGGGATGATGTACTTAAAAGTAACAAAAAAGTTATTTATTCATATGTAAAAAAATTATTGAGAGAATGTATGATTAAAAATAAATTTGAAAAAAATGAATATTAAGAAATATGTACCAAACATGAGCTCAAGGTAAAATGGAGTTTATTAGTTAATTAAGCATTCATTATTTGAGATTATAATTTTTGGAATGATATTTTTTTTAAGAATGTGTGGTTAAAAAAAGAAGAAAAAATTTTGAATTTACTTATAATATTATTTTACTGAAAAATATGTGGATAATAAGAAGCGAGTGAATTATAAAGACAAACATCTATCTTTTTTACTTAGATAACCTAAACATAAAAAGAAATGAAAAATAGAATCTGTAAATTACTAAAATGTCCTTGTAGGTAAAAAAAATTGCATTAATTGCCCTAATTTCCATTTCAATTCTCATTTAGTTCTAATTGAATTTTAGCTTTCATTTTTTCTACAACCAGCTTCGACATCTTCTATAATTTTTTTTCATTTTCTTATCATCATATTCTCTACTTCATTAAACCATAAAATCCACATTTTCATTCCTTTGAGCACTCATTTGGTTGAAGTAGGTATTCAAAGCTTATAATATTCTTGTTGAGCATTTGGAGAAGAAGATAGTGTATTGTTAATTTTTTATATTTGGACTTTTTTTTCCATTTTTTTGAATAATTTCTTTGTGTAGTTGTATGTATGTTCATGGTGTTCATTGACAATAACGATTTTAAATTCATTTTATCAATGGATTAGAGCTTTGATATAGGTTGCTTCCCAACCTATTTTTTCTATTAGTTGAAGTGAAATGTATTTTGGTAAAGACTTGTTTGGCTATTTTTATATGTTTCTCTACTGTGAAATATAGATTTGATTTTCTGCTGTATAAAAATGACTTACGTATCGTTTTTTGTAATCCATAACGACATACATATAGTTATCAGTACTGTATAAAAATTTGATATTTGATGAATTTTTAAATTTTTTATGTTAAATTGCAATTTTGGATACTGTGAATATGATATGGATATTAGTTTGCTATCTAGTTAAATATTAATAGTCAATTGAAAGTGCATGAAAATGAAAATATTCAGCGAATGGCAATAGAAAAACAATGCTTATTCTTGTTTCGAAAACAATTTCTTGTGTGAACTTGTATGATAAAGTTAGAGAGATATTGAAAATTGGTACAATGCTATACAAAGTGAAGATGTAAACTCTTGTCCCTATGATGTCTAATGCTTCAAAGGCAAGATTTCGCTCCATTTGTACAGGCCAAACTGGTAGTGAAACTTAAAGTTGTAATATTGTCGTAATTTATAACTTTATTAATTTGTACTTACTAGAAGCACAAATGATTTATTAAGAGTGTGTTTGGTAAGAATTTTTGGGGAAAGAATTGATTTTTGAATAGTGATATGATGGGAAATGTGTGTCTGAAAAAGAAGAAAAAAGTATTGATGTGATGGAAAATATTATTTTATTGAATAATGTGTGGTTAAAAATGAGAATTGATTTACTGTAGAAAATGAAAATCTGTACCAAACATGCTCTAAATTTTGTAGTCAATGTGCTATTATCGCTTTTGTACTATTGGAACAAAATTAAAGTCATTTTATATTGCTTTATTAATTTTTTTCACATTACAAACAAACGACTTTTATATCGTTATAGTTGATGCAATTGTCGTTCTAGTTTGAAAATACATTTATTCATATAACGACATTAAAATTGTTCCTAATACACAAAGATATTGATGTAGTTCCAAGGGACCATTTGCTCTACGGTAGTAAAAAACTCAGAGGCACACATGCCAACCATTTTTTTTGTTGACGTTTCGATTCCCAAACCTTCGTCCTTCATTCAACGGATACCTTTTCTCATGCAATTTTCAAAAAGACAACAAATCATAAGTATCAAACTCACAAAATAACGTAAAAATATCCATATCATTTCAGTACAAATTTGACGAGATTGAAATCGTTTCAGTTCAAATCATAACTGAAACGACATATATATTGTTTTCTTTATTATGTAATGATATTTATATCGTTATGTATAAAACTCATGAAATAACATAACGACATCCATATTGTTTTAGTACAATTTTGACGATATTGATATAGTTTTAGTTCAAATCATATCAATTTTTAGCCAAAACGACATAATTATCGTTTTGTATGAAAAGAAACGACATCTATATCGTGCAGTTATGATTTGAATTTGAACAATTTCAAATTCGTCAAATTTGTACTAAAACAATACAAATGTAATGTTATTTCGTGGATTTGATACATAACTATATCATTATCGTTTCAGTACAATTTTGACGACATTAATATCGTTTCAATTTAAATCATAACTAAAATTACATATATATCGTTTTAGATTATATAAAGCGATAATTATATCGTTTCTGCTAAAAACAATGATTTGACCGTCCATAGCCACCTGACATGCATCGACATATGTAGGATGATCGAAATATATTATCAGGTAGGATCGATCTCACTCAAAAGAAAATATGGGAACATTTGTATTCCCATAATCATATACCACCTTTGAACTATTCCAATGAAAGAAAGTATCTTCATTCGTTTTTTTTAAGTCATTCGAGTGATATCAACCCACTTGATGACCTCTTTTGGTCGTCCTACGTATATTGAAGGCATGCAGGTTGTTGTGGACAATCGAATTTTTTTTTAGCTAAAACGATAATTATCGTTTTATATAAAATGAAATGATTTTTGTATTGTTGTAGTTATGATTTGAATTGAAATGATTTCAAACTCGTCAAATTTGTACTAAAACTATATGAATATCATTATGCTATTTCATGAATTTGATACATGCAATATCGTTATCGTTTTAGTACAATTTTAACGACATTAATATCGTTTCAGTTTAAATCATAGTTTTAGTTTACATAAAGCGATAATTATATCGTTTCTGTTAAAAATAAGGATTCGACTGTCCATGGCCACCCAACATGCCTTTGACATATGTAGGACGATTGAAGGAGGTCATCAAGTGGGTTGATACTGCTCGAACGACTTAAAAAGAGCAAATGAAGATACTTTCTTTCTGTCGGATTAGTTTGATGGTGTTATACAACTATGAGAATAAAAAGTTGATATAGTTTCTTTTGAGTAAGATCGAACCTACTTGATAATCTCTTTTGATCATCCTACGTATGTTGGAGACATGATCGGCGATCCTGGACAGTCGAATCGACGTTTTTAGTCAAAATAATATAATTGTCGTTCTATATGAAAAGAAACTACTTCAATGTTGTTGTAGTTGTGATTTGAATTAGAACGATCTCAATCTCAACAAATTTGTACTGCAACGACATGGATGTTGTTATATTATTTCGTGAGTTGATGCATAATGATATAAATGTCGTTACATGTTTTAAGAAACGACTTCAATATCGTTTTAGTTATGATTTGAATTGGAACGATCTCAATCTCGTAAAATTTGTATTGAAACAACATGGATATCGTTATATTGTTTCGTAGGTTTTATACATAACGATATCATTGTCGTTGTAGTTATGATTTGAACTAGAATGATATCAATGTCGTTCTATATGAAAAGAAACGATATTTATGTCGTTTTATTTATGATTTTAATTGAAACGAGTTCAAAATCGTAAAATTTGTATCGAAACGATATGAATGTCGTTATGTTATTTCGTGACTTTGACACATCACGATATCATTATCGTTCTATATGAAAGAAATGATATTTATGTCATTTTAGTTATTAAGCATAAAAGGAAACGATATCTATGTTGTTTAGTTGTGATTTTAATTAAAATGACTTCAATGTCGTTAAGTATGAAACAAACGATATATATGTCGTTTTAGTTTTGATTTTAATTGAAATGAATGCATTGTCTCATGAACTGAAATAATATCTATATCGTTTTAGTTATTATATGAAGTTGTAACTCTATCAGTGCGGTAAAAAATTGTACCGAAACAAATTGGATGTCGTTTTCTTATTTCTAGGCTTTTGAGAATAAAATATGCAATTTAGAAAAAGTAAGGACCCGATGCGCTATTTATTGAAGGTCTGATTGAAAAGAAAATTAACATTTATTGAGTAAATTGTGCAAGATGTATGTGGAAGGATCTGGATTACAATTACTTGGAGGACTAAATTGAAAAGAAAGTAAAAGTCATCTAGGCGTGAGTGCCTTAGCTCACACTGGGCGATCGCCTTGTTTGAAGAATGATTTTGATGTCGTTATGTATAGTCATAATGACTTCTATATCGTTATGAACTTAGTAAAGCAGTGTGTATTTGATACTGAAACGATATCTAAATCATTTGTGTTTCAGAAACAATTTTAATATCGTTATGTTAATTCGTGTAATTAAATATTGGAACGACATCTACATCGTTTTTGTATCTCATGAACGATTTCGATGTCATTATTTGAATGTGTGCATTTTTGTACTAGAACAACATCAACTACTTTGTCACAGGAATGAAGTGTATATCTTTACGTAAATATGCACAATATCAACATATTGGACATATACAATATGTAAACTTGAAATGACTGCTTGTAGCCTTCTCTCAAGTTTTTTCATTTCGGTTCTCAATAAATTCGCTATATTGAGCTCATACCATGCCAGAGGTGGTTGAGATGTATTAGGAGAGTTTTGCTGGAATGCATGATGTGGTTCGACATCATGTTCAACCTCATCTCCTTCGGAATGGTGTGAAGTAATCTCATCTACTTCGACGATCGGTGTCAACTCTTTCCAATAAACTTTCTCGAGTTTGGCAATCAATGTAGAATTAAACTCCAGTTGTAAATATTAAATCATGCAAATCATTAGTCATTCGGTAAGCTAATTCTACAAATTATCCCAATTAAACTTAAAAAAGAAAAAAAAAAGCAATTTACCTCTTTTGATTCCAACACGTTATCAATGGATGAAGAAGTTAACCTCTTCGGTATTTCCCAAGTAACCATTCTTGGAATTGATGAACCAAAACTCCAAAATCATCAAACCCTAATATGAATTTCCAATGCAAATATTTCAAAGTGAACTTGAATAAAATTTACAGAAATGATCTTTATAGCAAAAAATTTAATCTTCATTAGAATAAACTTAAAAACTCGATAGAGGGACTAGACAAGAAGAAGAAGAATATGTACAGATAAAATTGAACACAATTTGAACAATATACATAGAACTTCTTGCTGATTTGAAACTTACATTGATTTTTCTAACTGTGAGCTCGTCATTTTTTGGAAACACAAAAGTTAGATTCGAACCTTAACACTGGACAAATAAAACTGTTAATTTTGAAACTCTACACAATCTTCGGCTACAAAAGAAGAATGATAAATATTTTTTTTATTTGAATGAGAAGTGCTTGAGAATTTGAAGGATGAGAAGATGATTTAATTTTGGAATTGTGAATTTGGGAAAGAAAAGTTTTACATTAGTGAATTAAGGAAAATGACAAAATCCTTCATTTATTTGGTTAAGGGAAGGGTAAAGTGGACTTCTGAAACTTTAAAATAACTACAATTTCTTTTATTTTTTAGAAATTGGTTAAAGGCCTTTTGAACAAAATGACATTCAGGGATGACCATTACAACTAATTCCCCTTGTTTATTGCTATTAGATTGTTTTTCTTTATTTTAGAAGGTTGAGAGGGTGATGGGGTGGGTGGACTGTGGGTTGATAAATTTGGAAGATTTTTTTTGAAAATAGGCTTAGTGAAAAACGATATTTTTGGGGGATGATGTACTTAAAAGTAACAAAAAGTTATTTATTCATATGTAAAAAAAATATTGAGAAAATGTATGATTAAAAATAATTTGGAAAAAATGAATATTAAGAAATATGTACCAAACATGAGCTCAAGGTAAAATGGAGTTTATTAATTAATTAAGTCTTCATTATTTGAGATTATAATTTTTGGAATAATATATTTTTTAAAAAAATGTGTGGTTAAAAAAGAAGAATTTTTTTTTTGAATTTACTTATAATATTATTTTACTGAAAAATGCGTGGATAATAAGAAGTGAGTGAAAAATTGATTATAATTTTAATGAGGGTCAAATGAGGGCTAAATACCCAATATTTTAGCCTCTATTGAGTAGGATTTTAAGCTATAATTTATAAATAGATAGAATGAGTGATGAATAAGATAGTATTTATAAACGTTTTACTATTTATAAATGATTTATAATTTTTGCCAAATTCTTAATTATTTTTTACATAAACATAATTTTTACTTATTTATTACTTAATTATGCTTTTTTTTTTTTAATGTGATGGGGAATATGTGGTTGAAAATGAAGAAAAAGTTATTGATGTGATGGAAAATATTATTTTATTGAAAAATGTATGATGGAAAATGAGTAGGAAAATGAAAATGAAAAAAAATAATGTGG
The DNA here is from genome assembly GCA_035079005.1 of Fraxinus americana. Taxonomy (NCBI): domain Eukaryota; kingdom Viridiplantae; phylum Streptophyta; class Magnoliopsida; order Lamiales; family Oleaceae; genus Fraxinus; species Fraxinus americana. The sequence goes on along the minus strand of CM068726.1, from coordinate 25,761,032 downwards.
CTCAAACAGAGACTAAGTACCCAATACTAGTAGGGATGGTAAAGGGGGCGGGGCGGGGTAACCTCCCTCTCCTCGTCAGGAATTCCCCTCCCCGTTACTCGTTTAAGCCAAGGCGAGGCGAGGTGGGGCGTAGCCCTTGCCCCATTTACTAACCCCCGCCCCCCTCCCTCCCTCCCTCCCTTTTTTTAAAAGTTTTTGATAATTTATTTTATTATCCTCATTCATTAGATTGAGACAATAGTATATTTTTTAATGTTTACTTATTTTTAAAATTTAAATTATTCAAATATATTTGGTAAACTAAAGTTTTTATTATTTATCATATTTTTTAGATAATTTTAGTTGCCATTTTTTATTAGAACTAATGAAATTTAGAATTTTTTTTCATTTAAAGTATTGAATTCAAACGGGGCGGAGGCACCCGTTACACATCCCCCACCCCGGGCAAAGTCCCCGCCCTGTTCGAGGCGGGGTCCTGCGGGTAGCGGATTTGTCGGATTTTTTTGTCATCCCTAAATATTGAGCCCCCTTTTTGGTATTCATTTTTGAGAATAATTTTGTAAAAAATGATTTTTTTAAAAAAAAATTGTATTGTTAAAAGTAAAGAAAAATTATGAGTTCACATAAAAAAAATATATTGAAGAATGTGTTGTTCAAAATGAATTTGGGGAAATGAACATTAGAAAATGGGAATCCAAAAAGGACTAAGTATATATTTTTAATAACTTTTGTGTGTGTGTGTGTGTGTGTGTGTGTGTGGAAGGTAACTCGCTATGTTTACTTTACTCACGAAGGTTTGCCATCAGTATGACAAATAACTAGTTGAGAGTAAATGAAAACATTGATGCGCTCAATGTAGAGGTTCAAGGCAAGCTCAAGGCCAAAAACTAGGGCCTCATACTCAGCTTGGTTGTCATTGGTCGTGAAGGGGAATTTGAGTGCACACTGTAGTTTTCTTTTCTTTTTTCAAATTTCTAGGATGATGCAAGCACTTGAGCCAGAAGTGTTGGATGCCCTATTGGTAAAGATGTGTCAAATAACTCTATTTTTTGTGTCAATGGTCGTATCTGGCCTCAAGGTCTAATTATGAACAAGATCATGTAATTCGTCAAGACTAAGCCTTTATAGCTGGTTGAGATTTGTGCTTGATGTCGAATTCTCTAAGCTCTATTGCCCATTTTAGGACCCTTCCTAAAATGTCTGGTCTGCGAAGTATTCGTTGTAAGGCTAATTCATTAGCACTGTGATATGATGAGCCTAAAAGTATGAACTTGACTTTTTTGCAACGGTCACTAGCATGATAGCTATGTAGTAAATGGGGAGTTGTCGTTTGTCCACCTCTTTCACTAGTATTGCATGGCAACATGGTAGGATATGGCTATGTAAAGGAAGAGTATGTCCTAAGACTTGGGTTTTAATAGGATGGGAGGAGATGTAATGTATTTTTTTAGTTGTTGGAAAGCATTCTCACATTCTTTGCCACACTTGAAATCCTTGTTTTCCATCAGAATTTTAGACATAGAAGTGTTAAGGGGGTGAAACTGCTACTGAGCGGATTAGAGCTGCTGCTTTTATGCCATGCCATGCCGAATTGGGTTGAGATTTTCCCTTCTAGCTCTGGGTCAATTTTCTAAATGAACTCTTACACCTCGTTGTCTTTTATCTTTTCGATGTTGGATTTGTCTTAAATGAAACATGCTCCCCTCATTTTTTATATATTTTCCCTTTTTTCTTAAGAGCTCAACTACACTATCGGTAGGGATTTTAGGATATAGACATCTTAAAAGCCTCCCTGAACAACTTGGATCAAATTGACACCACAACCATGTTGTAAAGGTCAGGGATCTAAAGTCTCTCCACTTGAACCTGGCCATAAATACGTGAAGTGACTCATTGGTCTCTTGCTTTAGCTACATGGGGGAGGCTATCATCTTCTTAATTAGTTTTCCACTAGCAAAATGAATTCGAAGTTTGACGCAAGATAATTGAAGCATACAATGGAGTTAGGTCAAACGGTGTTGAACCACTTTCTTACCGACACTAACAATGTCTGAGGGAAGGCCTTGCAGAGAAAAGGGTTAAGGATATATTGCAAGGACATCACATTTTTATCTTCAATTAGGTGATTGATGGGATCTGTAATACATTTGGACCGTTTCTTATGGGGATGGTCGACCTGTTGAGGATGAGGTAAGCAAGAATATCGAGAATAAATGGTTTGCTCTTGACGTAACCCGTAGAGGCATCGATGATATGACACAAGACTTTGACATTCCCTCCTAAATGATTCGGGAAAAATTGTTTATACGTTAGGGTAATGGAGCTCATTGTGGGCCTTGAAGAATGGGACAAGGAATCCTGGAGGAAAGACTAATTCTGAGATCAACCAAGGGTGAAGGTGCCTAGTGACATGGGGTCAGGGTTCATCCACCCATTAGTGGCGACATAGGATGAGTTGAAAAAGGCACGAGATACACCAAAGGTAGCGTAGGATATCCTTAGTTGGTAAGGGATATATCAGAGGTGGCTTGTGAGAGGTGGAGTAGGAGACATAGCTTGCTAGCTTAAGAATTGAGTTAAAGCCACAACTTGTTGCTTTGGGTCATGAAATCCCTCGACTTTATGGCCACCTGAGGTATTGCTAGTGTTAGAAGGTCTTGATTGTGTTGTCCTTACGGATCTACGAAAGAAGTCCGTACTAATAGGGGATCTTGAGTATAAATCTCATCTCGGATTCTTAGATTGTAGACCTAGAAGCATGACGTCCTTGTTGTATATCAACCATGTTTTTTATTGGCACTTTTTAGGGATAGAAACATTGTTGCCAAAAAAATAGAGATATCCGATCTCAAGCTTGAAGTACACGATGGATGAGCACGAACATGACTTTTGAATTATCTGCAAAAAGGCTAGTGGAGTTGTTTCCGTAGCCATTCCAATGCTTAATTCGAAAATAGATGGAGAAAATATATGTGTGAGGCTATAAACTCAAGAATATTAGTGTTCTTGAATAATAATGAGAATCAAGTATAAATAGAATTTGGTGAGGTGTAATCAAGTAACAATAAGGACACCTGCATAACAATATAATGATCGAATTGGGTTGGACTCATAGTGGTCTTCGTACTTTGACTGTGGTCTCGACACATTAATTATAGAGGAAATTACAAAAAACCAGGTGTTTAAAGAATAATTTTTAAAAATCAGGTTTAAAGTTTAATTATTCAAAAATTAGGTAATAATTTTATATTTTAATTAATATTAAACACAATATTATTAACCCTAATTTTATCAATTCCCTCATCCACCTCTCCCCCTCGTCTCACTCCCTTCTCCCCTGCTGTGAACGGCTGCGTCGCGACAGCACAGCTGTGAATCCCTAAAAAAAAAATCAGCTTCAAATAAATCTGGTCTCGTTTTGTTGGTGAAGAAATCATTTTGCCCCAAATTGAAATCAAGAAAACTACTGTTAAACTAAGTGCTGCTTTGTTCAGTCCGCAACAAATCTTTCAGATCGACGGTGTTGCGGGAGTGTGTGTGCAGTGGGCAAGGATAATCGCAAAACACATTGAGTTTGAGTATGAACATTCAATAATGCATCGGCTTGTGCTGTGGGTGTGTGGAGACGTGGTGGCGGTACTGCCGGTGGTGGATCGGGGGTTGGAGATGGAGGTGGTGGCGGTGGCGGAGGTGGAGGTGGAGGTGTGGGCTGTGGGCGCGATTCTATTGGAGATGTTTGGCATTTGTGATCTATAAAATAGGTAATGTGCAAGTGATTGGTGATGGAGGTGGTTGTTAGTGGCTTCGTTGGTACTGTTGTTGCGGTGGCGACGTGGTGATGGTAGTCAAAAGTGGCCATAGTGGTAGTGGCGGTAGTCTATGACCAAATGTTTGATAATTTGTGACCAATTACTCAACTGTGACCTAAAAATTTAATAATATGTGACTTAATAATAATCTGTGACCAACTAATTCAAAAATATGCGATCTCGAAATAATCCGTGACGTACAATTTTTTGATCTGTGACCTCGAAATAATCTGTGATCAATTAATTTTAAAATATGGACCTGTGACCTATAATTATGTATATGTGACCATTAATTATATAACTGTGATTTTATAGATTTAATTAATAAATATTTTTAATTAATTAACTAAAAACTTGATTTTGCATTCATCAAACTTAAAACCTGATTTTTAAATTGTATATAGTTAATATCTTACTTTTGAACTCTTCCCTTAATTATAATGGAGTGGAACTCGTTGCTTAATTGAAAGATTAAGCCCAGAGATTGAGGCCCAAGAGGGGTTGCGGACCCCAAGCTCTGAGTAGACGACCATGTAATCGGATAAAAAGGGGTTGGTGTACCAAGGCTTAAATATGTATTGAGGATGACCCTGGGGTGGTGATATGATCAAGACATGCATAGTCGAGGGCCAGCTCCTCTGAAGGGCGGGCTTGGAAGATCACAACGCAAAAAATATTTTTTCCAGAATATCATCCAGCAAAATAAAATAAATGAAAAAAAAAAAATCACCAAGCAATTGATCATGGTTACCACATTCCAGAAGCCAGCCCAGTAAGTCAGACTTTTTAACTTATGGCCCAATTCCTAATGACCAGCCCAATGTCCACTAATTTTAATGTTAGCCCAATAATATTTTTGGTTACATTTCTTTTTCTTGGGAATTAATCATAAATTTCTACATATTTAGTTATAATTTCTAACAAAGAAAATTAGCCCCTGTTTGTCATCCATTATTTCAAAACATTGTTTGCTACAGTAAGATTCTCCACCACACATTTATCCAATAAAATATTCTACACATAAACCAATAAAGTAACTTTAAATTTCAACCACACATTCTCCAAAAAATACTATTCATTACACCATTTTAACAACAAAAATGGATGACAAACAGGCTCTTATATACATTACCGGAGTGCTGCGGCCCGAATATTTCATTTTTTGCTTTCAAGAAAGAGCGGCAAAGCAATAAGACCACGGTGCTCCATCTAGGTAGAAAGTATTGGTCATGCTCGTACTATCACAAAAAAATATTTTAACTCGATATATTTTACACTTGTACATATTTTACATTTGTTGATAATGATATATTATGTAATTAATTACTCGTTAAGAATAATATGCATATTTTAGTACGCTAATGATAATATATATAATTATTCTTGTTATATGTATACATATGTTGTCATTCTTGTCTTCTTTGCAACCCTTTCCTTGATGTGCATCTAAAGCACCTATAAAGTTTGTTGTAGTGTATTTTTAAGTATGGCCTACTAGAATAATTTTGAAGGAAGGTATCATAATCTGATAGAAGGAATAAAGACTAACAAACAAATAATAAAGTATATATTATTTTTTTTATAAATTTAATAAACCTAAGGTCAAATTCTTGAATTATTTTTCGTTTTTCCGTTTACCGTATCGACTTTTACTATAAATCATCATAAAATATATAGTGGGTTTTGGTGTCACATAGTTGTCAAAATTCTAAATTTTACATTGCTTGTCAATTGTGAAAGTTTTGTCTTGTGGGCTTGTAAATACATCGCTATTTTTAATGACTAATTATGAAGACGAGTTCTACATAATATAGTTACAAAATTAATATGAAAGCGCATACCCTTCACAAGAGACATTCGTTGTGAGCTGATCGACTAATTTTTGGAAGAAAAGACTTGAGCCTTGAAAGTAATTTAACGAAAAATGAATTATCGTTAATTTATCGTAACCGCCTTAAAAATTTCGAGTATGTGGTCAAAATAAACTTATGGTACTTGTCTGGGTGAGTGCATCAAATTAGAATAAAGTAATAAAGTGGCTTGAACATGGAAGTTGAAAAAAGAAAGGGGTTAATTTGTCATTTATCATAAATTCTAATCAAAGTGGTTATACTGCTATTCTTGCCTTAGAAATTCTCGAGCTAGTGGGTGGGACCAGAAATAGCACAAGTACTGTTGGTGGACATTGGCTTTTCAAATGAACAATATTCAATGGTTTACATTGTGTTTGACATTCCATTTATTTTTAAAAAGTTGTGGCCAGGAAAAGTCTCTTTTTTTTTTAACTATTCAATGGTGTGTTACCACGTGACACAATGTAAACAATAATATAAAAGATGATGTACAAATACCATGATTGTTTCAAAATGGTCCCACAAGGTGCAACACACAAATGGTGACACCACAAGTTGACATCCAACTCAAGGAAATGAATGTTTGTACATAGTGTAATGAATGAAAATTTAATAGTTTTTCCTTCTTTAATACTGTTCATTCTTATCTATCAAATGTGACGCTAGTGGCATATCATGAAGAAAATGTGATTCGTTACGAACATTTCTACTCTGAACAGTAACCATCAAATCTCATTAAGACAGATTATACCGCGTCAAGAATAAAGCAAGAAAGCTTGACTTTTGAACTTTAACAATCAATTATTTCGCATGTGTATCAACTTGAGCATGAATCCTTTTCCGTAGATTTGGGGTGGTCTTTCGAATTTTTTGGTACATTGAATTAGTTAAGATTGAATACTAGAATAAACAAATTTTGTCACATTCCTTTCTAATTTAATCCTTTAGTACTATTTAGTCCTACTTACCAAACCGACTTTTGTAACGTGATTACTAATATGGATTACACAATACGTACAATATTAAGAAAGAAAAATTTATTGAACCTTGTACGTTATATAATTTTGTATAATATCATACTGCATACAAAATATACTATTATACCAAGTGAACTCAATCATAATGCCACTTGGACAAAATTGAGTCAGATAGGCACTTTGCAAGTGAGAATTCATTTTACCAAATGGAGTCTTATGAAAAGCCTAGTTTATTTAGCATTTTAAGCACTGAGTCACCAAATTTGGATTAAGCATTTTTTTTTTAATTTCAGCCTCGGTATTATTTTAGGTCCGTCAAGACATGATAGGTTAGGATTCCTTTACCATCATATACCTAACTTCCACTCGAAGGAATAAAAATGGAGAGCAGTAAATAAGGAGCTACTACTTGTTACACAAACGTAAAAAAAGAATAAAAAAACCTAAAGGCCTCTAATCGTTAGAAACCCATGCTTGTCAATCTGTTTTAGGGCTCGAAGTCGTCGGGACAAATTTGGATTAAGCAACTGACTACATGGGTGAAAACCAGATCAAATGATTTCGTAACTAAGGTCTTACAACGAAGTATTTTTGAAGGAATTAAGCTGCTTGTACATCATTTTATATATACATCATGGATGACGTTTCATCATGTGTAAAAATCGATGTCATTGATTGTTTTAAGTGTTGTTAAAATCAATGGCAAAATTGTGTACCACATCATGGAGCGTAAATAGAGCTGTCGATCATGATGTAATTGTAGCGAAACTGTTTTCGAAGATACAGAAACTGCAACGAAGTTTATGAATTACAATTCACAACAAAACAATAATATCTATGAAAACAAGAGTTGCAGCTCAATTCTAATCCAGCATCTTAAAACCCTTAACAATACAAAAACTCGAGTTGAGTACATAACTTGCTAGCATGAAGTGTGCATTTGCTAGTTCCTGATACATATCCACATTATAATGCCAATGGAGATCATGAATATTCCAAAGAAAATTCATGCAACACCTATAGCTTTGAATGAGGCCTTTTAGTTTCTGTAAGATTGACAGTTGTTATATCATGTATACTGGATCTTCTTTTATCGTTCCCTCCAGAAAGCTGCCTGATAAAGTATTTCTGAGCATGACTGGCAACTTGAGTTGGAGTCCTTGTCGTTACGAAATTCCGAGAGATATTTCTCCAGTCTCCTTTCCATACTTTATGAGCCCCAACAGAAATTTCCTGAGGGTACACCATCAATAGATATCATCAGAGGAAAAGAAAAAACTTTGTATAAGAAATTATCACATCAAGAAACCGTAGTTCAATAAAACTAACTATGACTGCAAACCTTCTTAGAAGTTAAAATCGTGTCTATTGTACTATCTAGTCATATCGAGTATTAAGTACCAACTATGCAAAGAATCAAGTTATAATTTCTAACCCTTTGTTTCCTCGAAATGAACACTATGTCCTTCTCTGTTGCTAATCTGATGTGCTTGATTGCAAAAGGCAGTAAACTCTACTTTATATCACTGAAGGCAAGATTTTAAAACAGTTCTAAAATACATGAAGCTGTAGCAGAACAAAATATCACCTGTGTTCTTCCTCTGTCCATGGAACTCTCTTTTTCGATTGATGTTCCATTTCCCAGTTCGTTGTTTGCAGTTAGTTACTCTAAGAGGCAATTTGGTTAACACCTTCAAGGCAAAGAATTTGAGAATAGAAGGAAAGAAACATCTACAAGTGGAGGTCCCTTATGACTAGATAAGCATTTAATCAAACAATTAATGGGAATCTGAATACTTATTTACATAAGGTGTCAAATCTTGTAAAGGCTCCTACTTTCCTGAGAGTATGGTGCTTCCCATTAGAATAAAATAATATAGTGCTTTAACATGCAAGTTGCATAAAGGTGTTTCTTTGGTGAAGAAAGAATGTGATTACTTTTGTCATTTACAGGCTTTTCAAAATGGTCCACAGGGAGCAACATGCCAATGGAAAAACCACAAGATGACAACTAGCACAAGAAAATGGATATTAGGTAATGTGCATTTGATGGGATATAAGAATACAATGAATAAAAGGTTTAGTCTTTTTCTGGGACCCAAAATTTTTTAACCACAAATTTGATTAACTTTTATCAAAATCTACTAAAAATCTGATTTTAATCTCCACCAAACAAGGACTTAACATTGTCTAATTGTATCAAGTACATATAATCAGAAAGATGAATATCTGATATGAAAATTAGAAACAAGTGACTGCACAAGCATCTCCTCGAGGTCAAAGAATAAAATTAACTGCAACTGATTACTAAGAAATATATTTAGGTAAGACCGATTATGCCGCATCATGAGTAAATTGAGGAGAGCTGACTCCTCAACGTGAACAATGGTATATTTCACATTGTTTCAATTTGAGCTTTGTATCAAAGGCAAGTACTTTCTTCTTTTCCTTAAAAGCATACACTTTTAAATAAATGATTCGCCAAGATAAGAGAACATACATATTCTCGTAGTGCATGTCACATTGTCATCCATTTATAAAATTTTGGGTAAACCCCTCCATGGGTCTCCAACCTTGGATAAGCATAAATTCCATGTTCCCAACCTTTTAAGAGTGCGCATGTAATATCTCAACATGATAAAAATATCTATATAGCGTTGAAAAGTCACGCATATGCTCGTGACGGCTGTTATCGTGAGCATTCAGAGCATAGGACTTGTGTTAGACACTTTAAGAATCAGCATCACATAGGGGGACACGTACCGAAAGATTTACTATGACCGGTAAGATGAAGGAAGTTGACGAGGATGTTTGGCCTTTTACCATCTAAGTTAACTTTTTCCTTCATATTAGAAAATTTTGTGCGCAATGTTATAAGGTTAGGAATATTGACACAGGTAGAAGGTATGAAACATGAATGTCACACTTACAAAAGCTGGAAGAACACTCACCCTAAAATTTTCCTTATTTTTGTATCCTAGTATATCAAGAAAGATAATAAATTTCTCATTAGATTCTTGTCCCAAGGTGAAAGTGATTATATCAGTGTTGCTAACTTCAAACCCTGTCCAAACTATGACTGTTTTACATAGAGGTTATCAAAACCAATTAGTTATTCTCTTAAGTTCCTTTCTGCACTTGATTAGGAGAGAGATTTTACTTCTGACTCACTTTTAAGAAATTCAAGGTCGAGATAATGATTTCCCACTCAAAGGAGAGAATCTTGCCAACATACTTAGAGATAAATATGAACTCTATTTTGACATTTTTTTATGACTAATTAGAACCCCTTTCTGTGAATACTTTCAGTAGATTTGGGTTGGTCATCAAATATTTTATAATATGTTCGGCGTGTTGAATAAGATCAACTGAAAAAGTTCGTCATGTTTCTTTTTTCACTTATTCCTCTAGACTATTTATTCCTAAAGAACCAAATTAAACAATAATGATAATATTAAGGAAGAAAAATAAATGAAATTTTTCATAAAATTGAAGTTTCCGTTCCGACAACGCAATCATGACACCTCATGACGAGTATTGTGGATTTTATACTAAAGTCATCAGCCTTCGAGGAACAAATGTCACTTGAACAACCATAGATTTAACACGAAGAAGGAAAAAATCCTCAACCACAGGTTTATTATGGGGAATATATTACTCTCTCGTAAAGATTTAGTGCTCAAAAGAATTAAGTCGGATAGGTTCTTTGCAAGTGAAAATTCATATTTTGCCAAATGGAATCTTATGAAAAGCAAAGATTACTTGCCATTTTGTCTAAAGTGTGATACTGACTCACCGAATATGGATTAAGCATCTGATGCATTGGTCATCTGTCACTGTCAAGTGCCCACCGCGCCTTACTCATGAGCCTAGCTAACTCGGCTTGCCCCAGAGGCGAGTCATGGGGCGAGCCGAACTTGGTTTATTCCGTGTGAGCCACTCATTGGCTCCCATGGGCCAGCTCGTAGGCTCGCATTGGCTTGTCCAGGAGGGAAATAAACAAAAAATGTGCAACCCGAGGTGTTTCGAAGCAAGCTAGCTCGTGTGGACCGAGCCGAGCCCGACATGGACCCCTAGCACCCCCTAATTTGACTAGAGAGCCTGAGAATATCCCGGGATAGAAAGACTTATTTTCCAGGGTTGAAAACCAGCTCAAATTATTTCATAAATAAGGTCTTGTAACAAAGGATCTTTGTAGATAAAAAAACTGCAACAAAGATGATGATTTGCAGTTCAATTATATGCAATTTACAACAACAATAATATCTATGAAAGCACTGGTAGCAGCTTTATTGCTCAATTTCGTAGCGCCGAACTCATTCTACGGAAACCTTCATCTAGCTGGAGTTTTGCATACCTGTGAACTTAAAAGGATAGTTTACTTGACAATGTGTCACTCCTAATTCAGCATCTTGAAACCCTTAACAATGCAGAACTCTTAAATTAAGGTTCAGATTATGGGGTAACTCGAGTCGAATATATAACTAGCTAACAAGAAGTGTGCCTTGCTAGTTTCTGATACATATACACATAATAATGCCAATGGAGATTATGAATATTCCAAAGAAAAATCTTGTAACACCTACAAATTTGTTACATACTTGTAGCAGCATTGTGAAATCACTAGCTGGTAGGCTACATCTGAAAAATTGTACCAGGATGTCCTAACTCGAATCCGCTCGATGTTACACTTTGCATATGAAGATCATGTAGATTTAATCCAAATGGAGCAGCCCCTCCAAGATGTGTCCTGATTAAGCTGCAACTCGGCAGATTGAATCCTTGATTCAGCAAATTAGAATCATATTCTACTTTGATCTTGGCATTCATATTTGAAGTCTGTTTATCTGGTGAATGAGGCCTATCTTTTCCTGGTGACTTCCATTCAGTTTCTGTAAGATTGACAGTTGTTATATCATGTATACTGGATCTTCTTTTATCGTTCCCTCCAGAAAGCTGCCTGATAAAGTATTTCTGAGCATGACTGGCAACTTGAGTTGGAGTCCTTGTTGTTACGAAATTCCGAGAAATATTTCTCCAGTCTCCTTTTCCATACTTTTTGAGCCCCAACAGAAATTGCCTGAGGGTTTACCATCAATAGATATCATCAAATGAAATGAAAAAGCTTTGCATAAGAAATTATTACATCAATAAACTGTAAATACAACACATTTGCAAGTGTTCAGAAGTTAAAATTCTGCGTGTTGTACTGTCTAGTCCTATAATCCTATCTAGCACCGCATACCAAATAAGTTAGGTAGAGATGAAGTAATAATCAAGATATGCTAATTTCTACCTGTTAGTTTCCTCAAAATGAACACTCTCAAAATATGTCTTTCACTCTGCTAATTTGAAATGATTGATTGCAGAAGGCAGTAAATTTTGCTTATTTCACTAAATGCAAGATTTTTAAACAGTTTTCAATATAAAATTTCAAATTAAATGAAGCTGCGGCAGAACAAAAAATCACCTGTGTTCTTCCTCAGTCCATGGAACTCCCTTTTTCCTTTCATGATCAGAAGAACGAGTAGACAAATTCCTCTTCACTCCTGGACCATATAGCTGTTTCAATCCATCATAACCATGACTATTCACCCACTCCAATGTGAAAGAATTAATATTATTGGTATAACCTGGTATTGGAATTAACCCTGCTTCTATATCAGTAACATCATCTACCAATTCTATGTACTGTTTGATCACATCAATTACAGTCTTTCCAGGGATCATAGCTGCAACATTGTACCATCGATCCGGAGTATCCTCGTCGAATAATGCAAGAGCATCCTCAAACCTTTTGTTCTCTTCAGGTGTCCATTTTGTCCTGTTCTCCTCAAAAAATGAATTTGAGGAACTCATATATGATGCAGGAGACAAGAGTTCCATTTCCCAGTTCATCTTTTGCAGTTACTCTAACTGGCAATTTGGTGAACACCTTCAAGCAAAAGAATTTGACAATTGTAAGGATGAAACACATACAAGTGGAGGTCTCTTATGACTGGATAAGCATTTAAACACTTGATGAGAATCTGAATACTTATTTAAATGAGGTAAGGAATCTTGAAAAGGCTCTCACTTTCCTAAACCCAAGGAAAATTCAGGAACTGTGGAAAAAGTAGATCTTGCTTGTAAAATGATAAATATTGGGATTCTTTAACTGATCAAAAGACAAATAAACATCTAAACACTGAAGATTTACAGAGAAAGCCTGAAAGATATAGAGACCTATGCCATAAATAAATAAACCTGCAATCATATGCTTGACAGAACTGAATTTCAAGAAGATGGTGAAGAAAGAATGAGAAAGATTACTGTTTCTTTTCTTTAATGATAGGGGTATGTGTGTGTATTGGGGGTGGGGTACTAGGGGTGTTTGAGTGTACTTTTAGACGAGATGCTTCTTCACATCAACTAAATAGTGTACTTCTAGACGGGATATTTTAACCTGTATAAGGTTTTAGACGAGAAGATTCAATATAATCAACTAATAAATTTACAAAGTGAATCCATGTTTATCAGTAATTTGTACTTGTTTGTCAGATAGATGGCAAGATCTTGAGAACAGAAAACACTGTAATATTCTAATACAAGAAGAGAGCCAGAAAAATGAAAAGTTATCTGTAGGTCCTGCTTAAAGGACAAGCTGTCATGGTATAGTATATGGATGCATCTGCTTCAAGCATTTTTTTTAATGAATTGAAGGGAGAATTAGTGGTGTCCACATTTTTTGCTCCTGAGAGAAACTACTTTCTTTGTATTGGCAAATCCGTCCCATCGAAATGTGAATTCATATCTTAAGGTGCTCTCGACTTACTACTGTCCTCATTTTGTTAATAACGAAACCAGGATTCCAATTCAGGAGAAATAGTGAACGAAACGGAAATAGAAAGTAGAAACCACAAAGTTTTAGAGACACTCTTAAAGATTATTTACAGTGTTATGGCCAAACAGAATCAAATGCTGATATTTCAGAGTATTATTCACACTCTGGAATTGGCATCAGTTTATAAGCGATTGTGTTGTGCAGTGGTGGTCCATCAGAGTTTAAATTACAAGCAAAAGAGTTAAAAAGGTTTAAAAAGATACAGAAGCCTTCCATTATTGATGCAAGGAAAAGTTTTCAATACAATGTGAACTAGACAAACATAAATGTGACCAGCAGCAATGGGTCCCGCCATGTCGGACCGGTAACATCAACTAAAAGCTGATGGCCCGATAGGACCAAGCATAACATGAACTATGCTAGGGCTTGCTAGCTCGATCAAAAAAATATAGACTGTGTTGAATCCATAACAACCTGTACTAGACCACTTCAAACGATACATTGGATCGTTTTACACTTCTAGATAATCAATGTGTTAGTTGACTTTACGTGATAGTGAGGAAGGTATATATGTGAGGACCAATGAATGAGTCTTCTTTCCATACATTGTGGTCTAAAGTATTAGAAAATGGAAGATGTTAACTGTAGATTCTAACTCCCTACTTATGCTTCAAAAAGTCTAACTCATAGATATGATTACAACAGAGGAATTAGTAGATTACACTTGGGCTTATAAGACATAAAATTCAAGCCATGCTTATCATATCCCTACAAATGAGTAAGCCGTCGAGCCATTGGTTCGATAATATAGAATCAAGTATTTCAACTTTTGCCGGTAAACAAGTTATCAAGTTTTGATCCATACAGAAACTAGCTTCTTATTGTTTATTTGATTTTTTTTCTTAGTACATGTTTGATGCGTTGGACTAAATGAAGCAGCTGGATATTGTGACATTATGAAAGGTTCATTGTATTTGTAGTACAAAATGGACTCAAAAAGAGTTCCAATTATAAGTGTATTGTCACTTTTAAATTGCTGTGTGTGCATAAATTGTTTTCAAAAGAGAATTATTGCTTTCAATTATTGGAAGTAAACTCGAAATAAAGGAATTGAGAGGTTGGCTTTCCATTCTGATTTGGCAGCTTTTATAATTTTTCTGTTGTCTTCTCTATAGGTAGGGGTGTAAATTAGCTGGATAACTGTAATTTCATTAGACAATGAATTGTGAACTGACTCGAAAAGAATTGTGGGTCATGTAATTCCAAGCCTGTGACTATCAGACATGCATTTTTGGTTGATTGATTTTAATTGGGATTAATTATGGCTATACCAAAATCAATAGAGATAAAGAATCTAGTCAAGTTTTTGTAGAAAAATCAGCTTAGCATGAAATATAATGTTGTGCTTATGTGTTGTAATATTGCAACACTTCATAAAAAGGGATAAACTATATAGCTAGTGTTTGGCCCACATTATTATTATTTTTTACTCTTTCTTAATTTTAACTACACATTCTCTAGATAAAATAATATTTTATACAAATTTAAAACTTTTCATTATTTTTGAACTATACATTCTCTCATCGATCACTAATTCAAAATTTATAATTTCCCAAAAATGGGGACCAAACACCAGCATATTCTTTTCGAAAACTGACGTGGAAGTCTCCAATCTACGGTTGTTGGTGGGGTTGACCACAAGCTATGGGGGTGACCACAAGCTAAGGACCAGGAAATTCATTTTAACTGAACGGAGAATATAATCATCCTTTTCAATTAATTTTTGATTTTTCAACGATAAATAGATGAAAACTGTCCATTGAGATAAATTTAGAAGGTGAAGAACATAACACGAAGAAATAAAAATTTTGGGGACCCACACTACATTTTCCATATCCTTTCGTTAACTTTTTATTTTTTATTTTTTTTCCCTCTAAAAAGAAGAGAAATAAATTATTTTAGCTCCATGTCATATACAAAAGAAATGATTAATTATTGGCATTGTAAAGTAAAGGTGCCGCTGGATGAATAAAGTTGGACTTTCCATAAATGGGAAAGATTCTTGAACCATTTCTTTTTTAAGAGCAGCCCAAGGAATAAATTGTGGTCCATGGACCATTTGTCTAAATTAAAAATATAACCCAAAAAAAAAATTATTCACTGGCTAATGTAGCTATATTGTTTTATTTATTTATAAAGTAACATTTTTAAGAAAAACGAACTTATAATCTAAGGTAATTTCTTTTGGGGTTAAGTGGGTTGATATGGAAAAATGTGTCGAATGAGCATTTTAGAACATCCAATGTCCATTCAACATGGATTGCAAGAAAAGTCACAGTAGTTAGCATAATTGCTTTATTCATTTTTGTTTGTCCAAAGCTGGTGGGAGTGCTTCTTTCAAGATTAGTATTAGTTGTCCAGCCTAGAGCTATCGAGTGATCGTGCTAGGTTAGCTCGACCCATATTTTGGTAGCTTGAGTTGATCGTGGTAGGCCTAAGCACTACCCAATGGTATAGGCATATCGTGCCAAAATAGTCCGTAGCTAGGCACAACTAGTTTGTGGTAGGCCATTCCATGTGGATCGATTGATCGAAACTGTTATGATGTGTGCCCATATGACTAAGGGTTGGCTGGCCCTGGATTGTCTAGACCACTTTACAATGATAGTCGAGCCTCTAAACTAAAACACAATCATGTTCTGAAACATGGTATTAAAACAACACATGATCTCTTTCTTTTCAAATCTTGTGTGAAATTCTTGTAAATTAAATCCCAAATGGTACAACTTAATTATTATCCTCCGCTTGAGCAAAATTTTCTCTATAGAAACAAATGAATCTCAACTCTCTGCACTCTGCTAATTGTTTTATTAACTCAATCCTTTCCAGTTTGCTTCTTCATTGATGTTCCATTTCCCATTTTCCTCTCTTTGAAACGCTAGAAGATTGCTCTTCAATTATGAATGCTCGAAACTCATAATCTGTGTCGAAATTTAACATTTTGGAAGATCTTTTGGAGGTGGCAGAACAGACTCATTAGACCCTTTTCCATTATCCACCAAGAAAGCCATTTTTAGTCCCCATGTTGTGTGCACTTCCAAATGGCAATGCATAAACCATACCCCTGCAAAATTGCAAAAAATGAGTGAGACGGGTCGAGGGAGTCTTATTCATTATATAGTTGAATCGTGTCTAATACTAATTACCAAATGTGTTGATAAGGTTCTTGGTATACCTGGATTATCAGCATGGAATCTTATAGCAACCCATCCACCAGATGGTACTCCAATCGTGTTTCTTTCGACAGGGTCGACAAGATTGAATTTCTTGGGATCAGTTTTTGGATTGAAATTTCCTAGTCCCCTACCAACAGCAAAGAAATTGAAGCCATGTAGATGAACAGGATGGTTCTCAGGGACAATCATACCAGTATCTTGCAAAACCACTTGAACTGTTGCATTGTAAGGTAGTCTATAAAGCTTTGTCCCATTAGTACTCTGTAAATTTGCTGGAGGATTACCAGTATAATTAAATTTAATCGGTGGATTCCCGGGGAAATCAGTGGTGAAAACTCCTTTAATTTTGAAGTAATGTGCCTGCAGAAGAGCAATTGTTGGCATTACAAATGTGACATTGTTTATATCAGCCACAACGCGGCTTCCATTCCCGCCTTTGCATGTGGGACATGGATTAACAGCGAGCCCGACTGTAAAGAACAGAGAATGATCAACTGTTAGTGGCACTTTTGCAGGATATTTTTTTGAATTTAGGCTTTTGAGAGAGAGTGTGAAATTGTTGGCTACTGGGGTGGCATTTTGAGGTGGAGGAGTAGTTAATATTGTTGGGGTACTAGAAAGTGTTCCGGTATAATGAAGCGTAGCTGTTGCTGTCAAATTGTCGATGGCCACCGCTAGAGTTTCCATGAAGGTGGCGGCTGCTACCAGGTACCTCCCCGCGCCCTTGTCTGCCGCCAGGATAACATTGGTGGTTTGGCCAGGGGCTACCAGAATCGTGTCGGTTTTGAAAGGTTTAACATATGAAGCATCAACTTCTACTACTGTCATCTTGTGCCCTGCAATTTTGAAGAAAAGTTCTTCATTGAGTGCGGCATTGACTACTCTTAGCATGTAGGTTTTTCCCGGTTTAACATTCAATGTGTAGCCCTCTGCATCATCAAATTTTGATTGGAACCATTATTTATTTGAAATTTTGTACATTCATATATATGTTAAGGAACTGAAATTTTGTTTTAGTACTTGTAGATGAACAATTTGGATATAGTCCTGGAAAGCCATTGATTGTGTGAGCATCCGATACATTTGGTGCTAAACCGGACTTCATAGCCTCGTTGATCACATCTTCAGTATCCGATTTCCACCATTCAGCTGCAGTATTGAACTTTTAGCGAATTCTTCAAAAAATACAATAAAGTTTGCACTCAATCCTTAGATGAACGACTCCTATACTTGTGCACGTGTGTATGATCAGCCATGAGCAATGAATGGCCTAAAAGAATGTTAAGCAGTGGTCTAAAAGAATTTTAAGCAGTGGATGATTAGATATTACTCAAAAATATTAAAAAAGAAAGTTAAAACATGTTTATTGTACCGTCAAGTCCAATTCAACCCAATATTACGTGCCAAACATGCTACAAAGTTCAGATCAAAATTTCACCTTGTCCTTACCTAAGATAACCACGCGTTCATGATCGGGTTTGGGGAAAGGATATGGGACACCAAGCTTAGGCAAGATGACTATGGCGCCATGGACCGTGGACCTGAGCCACAAAATATGAGCGTGCCAAAGTAGTGTGCCCCTTTGGCCCGTGATGGTGAAGTTGTAGATATAGCTTTGGCCTGGCTGGATTGGACATTGAGTGATATATGCCGGACCGTCTGCCCATCCTGTTCGTAGTTGCCTTATACCATGCCTACCATTGGAAAGAAAAATTTAAATTTGCAAGGCCCATAGGCACATAGCATATACAAGTTAGGATAAAAATTTTCGAGTTAACTTAGTATCTTACCAATGGATAGAGACATTGTATTTCACATGGTTGACGACCTTCACAAGCACTTTATCGTCTTCCCTGGCGTAGACGGTGGGACCTGGAAATTTTCCATTGACGGTTACGATGGGTTTCGTCGAGCACAATCGAGTTGTGTTTTTCATCACCACCTGCACATGAAAGCCACTGGCCATTAAAATTGTGTCTAGAATTTGAAAATCCCAGGAATGTAGAAAATTTACCTTCTGTTTGTTAGATAGTAATAGAAAAATGACTTTTAAGGCATCTAAATCAATAGGTGGTTTGTATTTTCCATGCTTTGTATCATTTTTGACATTTTCCTCTATATCTTTGCAAATTTCCTTAACCACCTTAGCTAATTCGAATTATCCTTTCAATTGGCAATTGCTAGCAATGCATAGAGTATATATGAGAGAATAATTAATCAAATTGTTTTCCTTTTCCAAAAATTAGAAGTAAAAAAGACTTTTGCACTCATGTTCGGTTGTATATATACAATATACACCCTGTTTGATGCACATTATTCTCCCAAAAATACATTTTAAATAGTGATTTGATAGAAAATAAGTAATTAAAAAATAAGAATTTTTTTTAAATTTGCACGTAATATTATTTTATTAAAGAATGTGGTTGAAAATAAGAGAGACAAAAATGTATTTTTAGAAGAATAAGTATCAAACATGGTGATAGTTTATGCAAGCTTGAAGCGCGAATCCAATATTTTCAAATATTTTACTTCATCCTCTTTCGTTCCCACATGTATAGAAGTAGCATGGAACGTATGTTTGGTACGTAAGACTCGTTGGGCTATCGACGAATTTTAAGAGTATTCAATATACAACACACACTAGTATTGTATATCAAATGTTACGAATGGATGGATGGAAAAACATGCTATAAAGTTATATACAATATACTTACATTAAACTTGTAATGGCGAACCCTGCATTCGACAAATGCAGGAAAGAGACATCCTACGAAGATCAAAACTCGAATCCATGTCTCCATTATATTTCTCGTTAGGCCGAGTTCCCTCTCTCTTTCCTATAGGCAAATCTCTCACTCTCTCTCTCTCTCTCTCTCTATGAGTTGATATGTCGTTCTAGCTTGTTGCAGTCAGATAGAACTGGCCAACGCAGCATTTTATAGGTCATAAGGGAATTTGCTGCCATGTCGTTTTTCCTTAGTTAGGTGGAAGAGATGGATGGATCCTTGAATTATAAGACTACTACGTAGGCAAAACTATGGTTTTCAATTCTTTACTTACATTTTACATAAAGCAATTTTTAATGAAATAATCTAATTTCCAACTTACTTAATTTAGATCTACTTATAAGCTTTTCTTAACCACATTTTAGTTAAATCTGTTCCTCATTTGGCTCATCAGAAGAAAAAGAACAAAAAACAAAAAAGTTAATCCTAATTTAGTTCATTAACTAATTTAGTCATTTTCTTAACTAATTACTAAACTGGGTTTAATTTAATTTTTTCCATTTAATATACTGCATATATATAGGTTTCTGCATGGGGCTAGACATTAGCTATAAGTGAAGAAATGTCTGAGTGAGGGAAATTTGGAAATTTATATTTAATTATGTACTGTGTTTTAATATAGGGTTTTATACTGGGTAGGTTCCAATTAAAATAAGACATGGATGATTTAATTTAATCAATTGAAGTTTATCTTCAGCAATATAATTTAAATCAGAACAAATGCACATCATATCATATGAGTTAATTTACCATTAACAAATGTGTGTGTATATATATATATATATATATATATATATATATATATATATATATATATATATATATATTTTTTTTTTTTTTTTTTTTTTTTTTTGGTGTGTACAAGTTCATATTCATTAAAAATATCAAGTAATATTATTAGGAATTTATATTCCATCTTAAAATATCAATTTTATTGAGAGGAGTGACTGAAATTCTTATATGTTCGATAATTTTTTTATATTTAAACGATGTGAAATTTATCCCTTACGTGGTACAATTTTGAAAGTATATGTAAGCAAGCGTTTTACTATTTGAAGCGGGGCACTCTACTATTTTAAAACAATTTAATAGTTATTTTTTGAACACAATAACAATAGTTCTTTGTTTATATTTTCTTGTGCAAAACCTCAACATAAAAGGAAAAGAAGAAAAACAATAAGATACACATAAAGAAATTTAAGGCCCTGTTTGGGAGAAATTTTAATCAAGATTTTAATAAAAAATCTAGCCATCAACTATCAAATCAGCCACCATTTTTGACCTTCTCTAAACAGGTGGAGCCCAGGGGTTGATTTTAACGGCTATAATTTTGATTAAAATCCCACAAAAATTTCTCCCAAACACACTCTAAGTGAGTTGATAATGTGCCTATATTCATTACCCAGCGCAAATAATCCACTAACTTCAAATATGGTCACAATAGATTATTTCTATAAATCTGTAATCTCGAAATGAATTTTACGATAACAGCCAGTCCCCTCCGCTCCATCAACTAGCATCTTCTATATATATATATATTAGTTGTATTTTAGTGTATATATGGTTCACAAAGAGATCTTTTGGAAGCTAAGATTTTATATTAAGCCAACCATACATTGGGTTCACTAACAACTATATATCTACCGGACTTCCACTTTCATCTACATTCTCCAAACCCTAACCCCCCATAAATATTTATTAATTAAATCTTAGTCAACTAATTTGGAATGAGTCTTTATCATATCATAATCATGAGATTATATATAATTTTTTATAGTTTACACATTCCAGTTTCATCTCAAGAGTTCAGAAAATAGATATGTAAACATATTTTTATTGGTTGGGAACTTGGATTTGGTGGATTATGATATACTTTTCGCATTGGTTATAACTACTAATACTTTATATTTGAAATATATGGCATGGAAACTTTTAGTGAAATGCTTTTAGGTGAAGTTTGTGGAGAAACAAAATGAACTCAAATTCAACTTTTGGTCAATAGATTTGATTTATCAGTACAAAAGTTATTCATAAGTAGATAAACATACAACTTAATATTGTCACATAGTGTAGTTTTTAAAAATGTTTAGTACATTAAATCGAATATAAGACAACTGAAAATGTTGTATTATAAGTCTATATTTTGTCTTGTCGAGTTATATCTGTTGCATGTATGTAGTCAATCAAATAAATGATTTGTTTGAAACAATCAGCAATTTTGATAGCTCATTAAAACTATTGTTTTCTCACACTTCCCTTCTTACAATTAAAATGTTACTTTAGATCTTGTTCGTGAGACAGGAAAATAAAATTAGATTATTATTAAGTATAAGTGTAATGACGACGTTTTTATTGAATATTTCCAAATTTAGAAGCATTCATTGATTATGAAATTTAAATGAATTTGTTCAACATAAAACGACCGCTTTTCAAAATTTGTGAAGGTTCAAGGGTTTTGTTAAAGTAAATAATTAAATTAAGTATTGATGTGATCCATGATACGAGGATAAGTCATTGCAATGATCTATTGATCGTTGATGAATGGCTTATTACTATGTCACGAGCAAAGCGGGTCAAAGAAGTAATGTTGAAACGAAGTGGAGCAACTTGATTCAAGTAATGAACGAAAGAGACGAAATGAACAATTATGCGACCGCATAGTTGTTCGCATGCCCCTTTACCTCAACCCCAGTGGAGGGTTTCAGTAGATTTATGACCGCATAGATTTACACTATGCGGCATAGTATGAATTTGGCTTCAAAATTTTCAAATTTCACGTAATCTTCTAATTTAGTTAAAACTTTTGTATGTTATATTTTTTTAGATCTTTTGATACTTAATGACGTTTTTAAGTAGGTTTTATGGGTTCCATATAAATATGACTCATTCTATTAATTGTAAAATGGGTTAATTTCATAAATGGTCACTAAAGTTACGTCAAAATAACAAAACGGTCACTGAAATTCCAAAATTGCACCAACGGTCACTGAAGTTCCACCCGGTTTCAAGAATGGTCACTGAAGGACCAAATGAGTTGAAGCGTGAAAGATAGGGACCTGCGTCGCAAATTGATAAAAGCCTTCCTCTCCAATGTTTTTCCGGCGATTTTGCAACCAAATTCCGGCGAGATCCGACCACCTAAACCGCTGGAAATTAGAACCGTTCGAAAGCACTCATCGTCCTCTTCGATTAGCATCTAACCTCTCCCAATTTCATCAAGTTTTGTGATCGGAATCCATGGTCAAAACCTCACAGCAGGAAAATCTAAAAATCGCCAATAACTCGAGCTCATGGCGAAATTGACGAAGACCCATACCTGGGCAAGCTGCTCCAGGTGAAGAGGATGAAATCCCCGGTGGTCGCGACCCATATCTTGGTCGGATGGCGCCGGAATCTGGGTTTTTAGAAGACCCAGTCGCGACGCGATTTCATCCTCTTCACCTGGAGCAACTTGCCCAGGTATGGGTCTTCGCCAATTTCGCCATGAGCTCGAGTTATTGGCGATTTTTAGATTTTCCTGCTGTGAGGTTTTGACCATGGATTCCGATCACAAAACTTGATGAAATTGGGAGAGGTTAGATGCTAATCGAAGAGGACGATGAGTGCTTTCGAACGGTTCTAATTTCCAGCGATTTAGGTGGTCGGATCTCGCCGGAATTTGGTTGCAAAATCGCCGGAAAAACATTGGAGAGGAAGGCTTTTATCAATTTGCGACGCAGGTCCCTATCTTTCACGCTTCAACTCATTTGGTCCTTCAGTGACCATTCTTGAAACCGGGTGGAACTTCAGTGACCGTTGGTGCAATTTTGGAACTTCAGTGACCGTTTTGTTATTTTGACGTAACTTCAGTGACCATTTATGAAATTAACCCATTGTAAAATATACAATTTGAGAGGTATTATTGCAAAGCATAATGCTTTCTTCTCGTTCTTCATTGAATTAATTTTGAACTTGAAAATACATAGTCTACTAACTAAGTTCGACCTTACGTGCGGAATTATTCTATTAAAAGCAATAAGTCACTTTTTAACAGTTTCTAGATGATTAAGTATTCAATTCAATTATCCTATATTTGAATACTACAATTTGTAATATGGAAAGTAATAAAGAATGAACACCAAAATGATGATGGAGAAATCCAACTAGGTAAAAACTTCGGGACAACTACCTTCACTATAGACAATATGGATTACAGTCCGTTTCCAGCCTAACAAATTCTACTAGTTCCCGCCATTGTAATTCCTGTAATCTCCAAGATCTGCTGTTTCTCCAGACTCACGATTTGCTACCGTAGAAACTATCTAGCCAACCTGTTAGATCTCCCAATCTACCTCATGTAGCTTTCAAGATTCGCTGTAAATTCTAGGCTCCCAATCTACTTCAATTGTCTCTTCCAAGTGGATATCCAGGAATCACCTATTCATGTTCTTTGTCCCGTGCTTGTAGTCCAACCTCTCTCAACATCTAGAAACTTCTGAAGTCCAATTGAAAAAGTACATTCCTCAAAGTGTTAAGGAAGCAATGTGTTATGGATTTACGAACCTTGATATTTTCCTAAAACTTGGTTGCCTGATTTCAAGAATGATCTGGATAAATCACCAAATAATTATGCTTTTGGATCTCTCAAAATATGATGTGGATGTGTTATAAAATGAAAGCACAATTAAGCAACCACACAAAATTCGTCCCAGACATCTGTATTTTTAGTTGGGGATGCTTAGGTGTTATGGGTTGTGTACAACTCTTCAAATCGTAAATTAAGCCTGACCGCATAAATATATCGCTCGAGCGAGGGGACTTGTCGCTCGAGCCAAAAGTCTGTCGCTCGAGCGACAATGGTTCTGTTTCTGTCGCTCGGAAGACAACTGAATACTGGGAATTCAAAAAGAAGGATCTCCAGAGGTAAATATCTGGCATTGAGCCCGCCTATCATAAGTATGAGTTGGGGGAGCGAGATAGAGACAAATACCCAATGGACGGTGGCCAAGCGTGAGGTTAGTGAAATTCCGGCATTGCTTCTTCCTTGTTTCCAAACTCGAACTCAAACCCAAACCTTAGGCAACCTACCTCAATATACAAAATTGCACTTCACTCCTTGACTTTTACACATGCTCAATTAAGTCCTTTTTGTTCACAAAATTGCCAATTACAATATTGAACCGAACAGTCTCCCCATTTAGCATTCTGTGACAAAACTATACAAATAAAGTTAAGGTGGTAAAATAAATCAAACTATTAAACTAAACTATCCAAGTTACTCAAGTTCTTCTACTTCTTGTATTCCTTAGTATACCTGTTTCCTGAAATCAAAAACTCAATACTCAATATAAAAGCACGTGATACGGGAAATCAAACAATTATCAACACAAATAAGTATGCTAGTTTGAGACGTAACATTAATGTCAATCAAAATATCAACCGAAACATTAACATCACAAAATATCAAAACTCAAACAGTTATTAATATGATATGCAATGCAGATATAATGCACATTCTCCCCCTATGCAAACTCAATGTTTTTATACATTAGGCAAATATATCTATGTCTCTCCCCAAAGACCCCTCAGACATAAAATACAGATGCAAATCAAATCTCAATTTCATTTCATTAAATGCTTCCCCTGTGTACATTCTCTCTCTTCCTTTTTTGTCACAAATGATTAATGGTGCAATTTCAAATTCAATCTTAAATATGAATGTATAACAATCCAAAAAATAGTTGAAAACATGCACAAGCATAATTAATAAGAAGTAAACCCCCCCTCCCCACATACTCAATTTAGGTTAGAATGAAGTAAATTGTATAATAGACCCATGTGCGTAAAGTGTCACAAATCCTTTGTAAGCAGGATTCCAAACTTTAATTTTGTGAGAAAAGACATGTTTAACATCACTATCAATAAGTATATTCCTCTACTTATGAAAGTCAAACCATTTAAAACACATTAGGTCCGTAAATAAAAGCTCATTTTGTATTTGACATTTTCTTTTCTCCCCCTAACTTTAAGCATATTTTATTTTCATATCTTTTAATATTGTAAGCTCATTATTATTTTTCACATTTTAAGTGCAGACTCTTTTTCATTAAGCGACTAAAATGAGCTAGGACTAATATATATGGTCAATTGACGTTCAAAGTTACCTTACTAACATGTGATTGTCATCACAAATCTCACACGCGCGATAGAGTCTCACTAACAATATTATAGTGTGTGCAATGCAAATGATACATGAAGACATCTATACTAAGTATGCCATAATAACATAAGCAAGTAATGTAAACTATGCTACAACTTATCAATTATGTTCATACATGATCACAACATGCAAGTCTAAGAAAGTCATATTATGCTGCAATAAAGTTACCATTCTCTTTTTTTTTTTTTCAATTTTTCAATTTTTTTTAGTTTTTATATTAAAACATGAGTGCACCAAATACAAAAACTATCAAACAGATAGAAAAAATAAATAAAACAAAATGTATGAGTTTTCTACATAGAAAAGAAATAAATATGGTGCATAAATATATCAATGTCTCATAATGAAAAAGCACGAGCATGCACCAAACATAAATAATCAGTTAGGTATGCAAATATTTTTACCTTTGAGAGCACCGTAATCTATTTCATAATTTTTCAGATCACTTTTCTTCACCCAAACTTGCCCGTGATAGGAATATTTTCGGTCATCCATGTCATTAATGTGGCCAATTTACTTATTTGATTAGTAAGGAAGTTAATCTGACCAACATAAGCATGATTTTTTTATTTCTATTTAAGTTCTCATTTCTATTTATGTTCAGTGAATGATGACACCTAGACTTTATGTGTCCTAACTCACCGCAATGAAAAAAATGTAGGGATAAATATAGGACCAAAGGTATGTGGACGCTGATATCTATTCCTAGGTCGACGGGTCTTAAGCTATCTAGTAGGCCTCTGTCTAACAAATCCACTATCGTTAAGATCGGGGTTAGGCACATGTTTAGACTGGTCAGTAGTAGGGACAAACGCGGTCTTAGAAGTACTAGCATTGTTTTCCTTAAAATCTGGACTTCCCTTATTTCTAACCGGCTTGCCCATTCTTAAAATGTTATCTAACTTTTCAGAGCTACTAGAGAAGGTAAGAAATTGAGACTTAGAATATTCTAGATCGCTCAGAAGGTTCTTAACCTGGATGTCTAAGGTCTCTTTCTCAGTGGTCAATTCACTGACTCTCCTGGAGGACTTCTCAAGCTCACTGGTGAGGTTCTTAACCTGAGTCTCTAAAGTTTCATTCATGGATTTCACTTCACTTAGGATCGAGGTAGACTCCTTGATGTGTGCTACTAACTTCTCATTTTCCAATTCAAGTTCTTTATTCTTCGCACTCAAGGCTTTGTTTTTATCAAGAATCTTAAAACTCTCCTCATACATCTTATCATAAGCCTCTTGGATATATTCCTCACTCACAGACTCTTCATTAGAATCCTCATCATTATCTAAGTCCTCTTCTCTTTCACTTCCTTGGTCAGATCCATTCTTAATTCTCGTAGTAAAGGCAATATATTTTCCACTTTCCTCTCGAGTGGATTCCTCACTTGATTGTCTGAGTTAGATTCGTCATCAGTGAGAATAACATTCATAGCCTTATCTGAATTCCTCCTACTGCTAGGACACTCACTCCTAACATGGCCAAAACCTCAACAATTATGGCACCTCACAGATTTAAATTTTCTCCTAGATTCACTGGGCCATCTTTGTGTCTTTCTTGAAGGTTATTTTTCGTCCCAAGCATTTTTTGGAATTTTTTAGCCAGGTAAGCTAACTCCTCATTATCCGGTGAATCATAATCAGAAGATTCGGTCCGAATTTTTCTCAAGGATTTCATGGCCAGAGATTTATCTTTAACAGGTTTATCTAAGGTCAACTCATACGTTTGGAGGGATCCAACTAACTTTTCTACCTTAATGAAATCTATGTCCTTACTTTATTCAATTGCCGAGATTTTAAGCTTGAAATGCTCGGGTAAGGATCTAAGAATTTTACGCACTATCTTAGGCTCGAGGATTTTCTTTCCTAGGTTGAAGTTAGAGTTCACTATGTCATTTAGGCTCGCATAGAATGCATCAAACGTCTCATCTTCTCTCATTCTAATCTTCTCAAACCTAGTGGTCATCATTTGCAATTTTGAATTCTTAACAGCCTGAGTTCGCTCATGTGTGGTTTGTAGAATATCTCAAACTTTTTTAGCAACCTCACACATAGATACTCTCTAAATTCTTTTAGGGATACTGTCATAAGTCAGACATGTAAGGCTTTACTGCTCCAGTTACATTCAT
This sequence comes from Fraxinus americana, assembly GCA_035079005.1. Taxonomy (NCBI): domain Eukaryota; kingdom Viridiplantae; phylum Streptophyta; class Magnoliopsida; order Lamiales; family Oleaceae; genus Fraxinus; species Fraxinus americana. Next base: position 25,733,227 of record CM068726.1, on the reverse strand, counting down.
CGAAGTTCATCCTAGTCTAATTAGAAATGGGAGTGGGATCACTACGTTTTCTATAGTTATACTATAGGCACTCCAACCATTCACCACATCAACCAAATTCGTTCATCCATAGATTTTAAGATCGCTCTCATCCTAACTTTCCAATAGGCATGTTATTGTCATCAAAGTATAGAGGACGAACAACGAACTACGCATCTAGACAAATTAATGTCATGAATCAAACTTATGCTCTGATACCAATTGAAAATATGCAATTTACTAACTAAGTTCGACCTTACGTGTGGAATTATTCTATTAAAGTCATTTTTTAACCGTTTCTAGATTATTAAGCATACAATTCAATTATCCTATATTTGAATACCACAGTTTGTAATATAGAAAGTAATAAAGAATGAACACCAAATGGAGAAACCCAACTAGGTAAAAACTCCGAGATCAAGCCGTTACCTCCATTATAGACAATATGGACTACAGTCTGTTTCCAGCCTAGCAAATTTCACCAATTTTCGTTGTTTTAATTCTTGTATTTTCCAAGATTTGATATTTCTCGAGACTCACGATCTGTTATCGTAGATACTATCTAGTCAACCAGTCAGATCTCCCGATCTATCTCTTGTAGCTTCCAAGATTCGTTGTAAATTTCAGACTCCCGATTTTCTTCAATTGTCTCTTCCAAGTGGATATTCAGGAATCACCTATTCCTGTTCTTCTTCCTGCGCTTGTATCCAACCTCTCTCAACCTCTAGAAACTTCTAAAGTCCAACTGAGAAAGTACATTCCTTAAAGTGTTTAGGACGTCAGGCGTTTTTAGGGATGACAAAAAAACCCGATACTCTTGGAGCCCCGCCTCGAGTGTGGCGGGGATAACCCGCTTAATCAGGTAATGAGGCGAGGACGGGTAACCCGATACTCGCGGGGCCCCGTCCCATTAAATTATTATTATTTTTTAAATTCAATACTTTAAATAAAAATTTTCATTAGTTCTAATAGAAAATAGCAACTAAAATTATTTGTCTAAATATAATGAATATGGGCAATAAAAATAAATTATCAAAAACTTTAAAAAAAATTTTTTGAACGGGGCATAGATTCACATAGATTTACACTATGCAGCTGCATAATATAAATCCGGCCGCAAATTTTTTAAATTTTGCGTAATCTTCTAATTTAGTAAAACTCTTGTATGATATATATTTTTTTATATCTTTTGAGACTTAATTTCATTTTTAAGTAAGTTTTATAAGTTCCATATAAATAGGATTTATTATATTCATTGTAAACACACAATTTGAGAGATATCATTGTAAGACATATTGCTTTCTTCTCGTTCTTCATTAAATTAATTTTGAACTTATCAAGATTATTTCTTGTGGTGTTTAACAAATCGAGTGATATTATTGAGTCTTGTAACTACGGGGTCAACATATTCTCGACGATTATGCTGGTTCTCTTATTCAATATTTTAAAATATAGTTGGCCTGTATTGAAATAATTTATTATTAATTATTAATTTCATTCTTTATTATCATTTATTCTAATTTTTAATGCACAAAGCCACAAAGTGTGTGCCAGCTTTTTTTTTTAAATATGCAAAATATGATGTTTGAGTTCATTCTCTTAATAATGTTGTTATTACAAATCGGGACCGTAAAACTAAAGACGCATGGTATTAGAATTCAAAGCTCAAACAAACCATTTTTAATATTCTATAGCTCAACTGTCTAGTTATGTTTAAGATTAACGTTTTTAAACAAGTCCCGTTATGTAGAGCATGTGGAATATAAAATAAAATAAGAGTTTAAACTATTACTCTTTAAAAAATTTGTCACTTTAAAACGTTAAGACTCAATACTAACAACCATAAACTAAAGAGTAATGCTATTTATCTCCACTGGGGATGAAAATACAGTCTACGTCGCGTTAATGTGACATTAAATGATAAGTGAAATTAAATAAATCATTTAATTTCACCTTTCATTTAACCTATCGTTTAAAACCACTTAAACTGTATTTTCGTCCCCACTGGAGATGAATAACATTACTCAAAACTAAATACCAACATTTCTTCTATCAAAATAAATACACGTTCGTGCATGCACACAAATAAGATAATAATTATAATTTTAAAATTTATTTGAGAAAAAGCTTTTACTTTCTAAGACAGTGTGCCACAGAAAGCCAAAACAAGGAGTGGTCTAATCTAATGAGTCATAAATGTTGCACCTGCTTCATCCATCTTGTATTTATGATGCCTCAATCTTAAAATTAATTAATCACTGGAAGGCATTTAAGATTAGTTTGAAAGGTGTGCCCTGCTGCTCGATTGACGAGGGAAAGAGCATGTTTGTCTCATCTTAAAAACTTTACTTATAAGTAAATAAGCACCAATAATCTTTTTTATTACTCAATTCGTCTCATTTACATAAGCTCACTTTCCTTATTTTCTTGTCCTAATTATATAGTCTTGTTTATTTATTGAGAATGTTTTGTTTGTTGGTTTACTAATATACATTTATTTCTTTACTACTTCAAATAATAATTTACTATTATTTATTGATAATTAAACGAGGGTAAACTAGAAAAGTTTTTATCAAAAATTGTTTTCCAATAACATTAAATAAGATTTCTTAATTCATGTGAAAAACAAAGCAAGTCTATATGAATGAGACGGAGGGAGTCCAAATTTGTTTTCCACTAAATTAATTCTTTTCTGCCACTCCATTTGATTCAAAATAATTTACTGAAAGACCAAAGGAAAGTTGGGAGATGTTTACACAAGCACATAAAATAATAGAAAAGCATTTTGCATAAACTTTGAAAAATATCTCCTACTTATTGGTTTTGTTCCAAGCTAAAACAGTCTATTTTGCTAGCTATCTAACTTACACTATAAGGAAACTGATTATAAAAGGGAAGATTGTAACAGAAAAAAAGTCATCCTATAATATTTAGCTGCCCTGGGAAGCATTATGGCTTGTGAGTATTTGTACATTATTTGAAGTGAAAAATGATTTTCTTAAATAATGTATGATTGAAAATGAATTTGAGAAAAAAATTATTTTCAAATAAGTTATGCTAAACAAACCTTAATTTGTTCACGAGCATTAAGGCATTGCATAATCTGCAATATAGTTGTATACACTTGAAATCAGTGTTCAGTTTGGTAAGGTGATTTGTACTGTACCCGATAGGGTGAAGAAGTGTGAAGAAAGAAATTAAGAGTAATGTCTTATAACTCGGTTTAATATTACGTACCAAAATGTGAGTAGTTGAGAGTTTTACTTTATGCCAGATATTTTCATCTTTTCAATTAGAGTAATGTTATTTAGCCCTACTAAGATTATAACCTTAGTCTACGTGCCATTAAATGATAAGTTAAATGATATAAGTCATTTACTCACACATTTCATTTAACCTGTCATTTAATGCTACATTAGTGCTACATAAACTGGGGTTATAATTCCGGTTGAGCTAAATAATATTATTCCTGCCTTTATATATATATGATAAGGGCTTTGGTTTTCTTGAGCTCACCTGTAGTTGTGCATGGAAATTATAAGATTGACCAGCTATTATTATTTGCTCATATTTGTTTACACTTAACAAAGTTCTCTCTTTGGCTTCCTTAAACTACTTGTGCAGAATTGAGGCGTCAAACACTGAAAATTGAGTGACTTCCTGTATCTAAAATCATGGCTGAAGAAGACAAATATACGAAAGATGGTACGACAGATTATCGTAACAGTCCTTCAATCAAACAGGAAACTGGGACCTGGAAAGCATGTCCTTACATCCTTGGTATGTTTTCTTCATTTCGTAGAAGCGTACATAAGGATTTATGTCGTAAAATTTGGCAAAGTTTTACTGCGGGCAGGCCTGCCCTGAGCCAAATAGGGTTTATTTATTTTATAAGGTTAAACAAATATTTATGAATATATACATTTTTTTTGTCCGCCTGGCTCCACCCCAGCTGGCCGTTAATCTATGGCAACCCTCCTCCTTTCCCCGGACTTATGACAGGATATGAAACAGTGTTTTGTTGTTATTGTTGTAGCTGATGAGAATTTGATTCAAGATAAGTGAAACGCTTAACATCTCTCATTTTTCTTCTTTTTTGTTTTATGTTTCCAATTTTGTTTGGTTAAATAGGAAATGAATGTTGTGAGAGGTTGGCATATTATGGGATCAACACAAATCTGGTAAATTATCTCAAATTTCAAATGAACGAGAGCAATGTTGTGGCAGTTACTAATGTTACGAATTGGTCTGGTACGTGCTATGTTACACCTCTGCTGGGTGCCTTTCTAGCCGATGCTTATATGGGACGATATTGGACAATTGCAACCTTCTCAATCATTTATGTCTTTGTAAGTGTAATTTTAGCCCAAGGTTTGATCCTCATTTGAATAAACTAGTGTTGGTTCGGGCGTTTTTCCCTTTATGAATCATTGTATACTGAGTATGCATCGATAAATTTCTAAGTCGGTGAGTGTCATTTGATACAGGGGATGACATTGTTGACATTATCAGCATCAGTCCATGGGCTAAAACCGTTTTGTGATGAGAAAAATGTGTGCCACCCGACTGGCCTTCAAACCGGATTTTTCTACCTTGGCCTTTATCTAATCGCCCTAGGTACCGGGGGTATCAAGCCGTGTGTTTCTTCCTTTGGTGCAGATCAATTCGATGATTCTGATGAGGCCGAAAAGAAGAACAAAAGTTCTTTTTTCAACTGGTTTTATTTCTCAATCAATATAGGTGCCCTTGTTGCTTCTACTGTTCTTGTATGGATACAAACAAATGTAGGGTGGGGATGGGGTTTTGGCATCCCAGCTGTGGCCATGGCAGTTGCTGTGGTCAGTTTTTTCTCGGGTACCCGCCTTTATCGCAACCAGAAGCCCGGAGGGAGCCCCTTAATCCGGATAGGCCAAGTGCTAGTTGCATCCTTCAGAAAAATTGGAGTACAAGTGCCTCAGAATAAGTCTCTTCTTTATGAGACTGCAGATGAAAGATCTGCTGTTCAAGGAAGTAGAAAACTTGATCACACAAAACAGTTCAGGTAACATTCTCCAGCGGTGAATAATTGATTAAATTGTAGAAAAATAGAAGTAATGCTCGTTTTATGTTTCTCATTCAGTTTCTTCGACAAGGCTGCTGTGGAGACACAATCAGATCGTATCAAGGGCTCGATTGATGCCTGTCGACTCTGCACCGTCACTCAAGTCGAAGAACTTAAATCAATTATACGTTTGCTCCCCATATTGGCTACTGGGATTATTTTTAGCACGGTGTATAGCCAGATGGGCACATTATTCGTTCTACAAGGCAACACGATGGATCTTCATATGGGCAAATCATTTGAAATCCCATCGGCTTCTCTATCCCTATTTGACACGATCAGTGTCATTTTTTGGGTTCCTGTCTATGATTGTCTTATCGTTCCTTTAGCCCGAAAGTTCACAGGAAACAAGAATGGCTTCACACAGCTTCAAAGGATAGCAATTGGACTTGTTATCTCCATTTTTGCCATGTTGACAGCAGGTACACTGGAAATGACAAGACTCAGAATTGTCAGAGAGCAAAATTCCTATGATGCTAAACATATGAACATGTCAATATTTTGGCAAGTTCCACAATACTTCATCATAGGATGTGCTGAGGTGTTCACATTCATCGGACAACTCGAATTCTTCTATGAGCAGGCACCTGACGCAATGAGAAGCCTGTGTTCAGCCCTGGCGCTCACCACAGCCGCCCTCGGGAATTATTTCAGTACTTTTCTGGTGAATATTGTTACAGATATAAGCACAAGGGGCGGGGGTCCTGGATGGATACCTGATAATCTGAATTATGGGCACCTGCACTATTTCTTCTGGCTTTTGGCTGTGTTAAGTGTCCTTAATTTAGGGGCGTATCTCCTAGTTGCGAAGTGGTATACCTATAAGAGGGCAGTAGGTCCTTCTATTGATCATACAATGGCATGATCTCCTGCTGCATCACTTTCTTTTGGCTATGATTCTTCTCAAGTATTTCATCATCTGATTAACTGAAGTGATATACTTCAATGTTATGATTATCATATTTTAGTAATTTCAAAAGGGACTTGCTGGATTTTTCAACCAAGACAGAATTTAAATAAATACATTTGTTCATTTGTAACAGTTTAGCTTTGAATCATATGAGTAATTTAACGGAGTTACTAGCGTAGACAAAGATTTTGAAGTCTCACCTTCAAAAATTTATGAAAATGTGCGCATGTTAAGCACTTGATTGAGAAATGAACCACATTTGGACATGAGTAGCATGTTGACGGCAAAATTTGAGTAAATAAATAGCGGCTTAGAGTGAAAATTACTTGTTTACTTCTCTAAAATTTCGTGTGATGAAGAAATCCAACAATCGAGACATATAGGGACAATACGACAATATTTTTAGTTACTAAATTGTACATTCATCACATAAAAAGTTTATATCAATACTGATTCTCAAACTAGGTCGTTTAGAATATAAGCAATCAGCGAGGTATGCTAAAATCATCGTCTATACTCTCACTTGTTTCTAAACACCTCAAACTTCCACTTTGAAAAGAGAGGCCATCCAAATCTACACGAAATCTTTGAAGTTTTATGCCATCAACACTCACATTAATGCTTTGAGAGTAATCTTGATCCGTTATCAATGGACGACTCGTATGTCCTATTGATTGACTAGAAATGCCCTTGAGTCTTTTGGAATCCATCTTACGAGATTGTTTGGGTAGGAGGTCGTCCGTTGCATAGAGATCGGCTTCAAGTTCTTGCCACACTTGAGTCATCGTAGGCCTTTTTTTAGGCTCTTTCATCACACATCTTAGGCCAAGTTGTCCCATTTTCAACATCATTTCCATGTTGCATCCCTCTATTAAGAGATTAGCATCCAATATTTCCTCAATGTTCCCTCGTTCAATACTAGGCCTTGCCTGCATAGTTTCAAATAAATAAATTATCCTTCATCATTTAACTGTCATAGAAAGCCTAAGTTATTAGCAAAATAAGCACATTGAACGACAGTTATACGAAAAACGAGAGATTTAACTCGATATTTTCGACTTACCCAATCAATGATGTGCAAATTGGCTTGATTCCTAGTTGACTCAATTGCAGGTCTAGCTGCAACAAGTTGCAAAAGGATGACTCCAAAGCTATACACATCAGTAAATGGAGTGAGATGAAAACTTGAACAATAGGCTGGATCAAGATAGCCTGGTGTCCCTTTAACTTGGCTGCTAACATGAGATTGGTCCCCAACTGGGCCTGATCTCACAAGCCCAAAATCGGATACTTTGGCCTCAAATCCTTCTCCAATTAGGATATTGCTTGGTTTTATGTCCCTGTGGATTATGCTTGGATTGACCCCTTCATGGAGGTGAGCTAACCCTAATTTCATTAGAAAGTAATGTTAATTAAAAAGAATAAAAATTTGAAAAGAAGCCGGTACAGGCGGTTTGAGGTGGCCACAGTCATCACAAGCCCACCTGTTTTAACACCACTATCATACCGATTATTAGGAAATTTATATTGACAAGATAAAAGAGCAAATTCTTCCTTCTTAAGTTGAATTGAACAAATAAATGTTGGGTCCGCATCTTTCTCCCATCTATAAAATGAAACGAATTTCGTCTTAAGACGCAGACTTCAAAAGTGTCACTCTAAGAATTCTAACAACTTGTTTAATCGACAAATTGTGAATCTGATCTTGCAAATATTTTAATTTAATCGTATGATGAATTTATATCTTAATTGTTTATTACATTTCTTGGTCTATTGGATCTTTAAATAGATCTAATTCAAGAAGTGAGGACTTGTCTTTAAGTGAATAGTAGGTTAAGGGGTGTCGATTGAAGGGCCGATTTAAACCACGACCCATTCTAAATTTATTATTCATCGAAAAAGGCACGTCTCTTGCAAGAAGTGAGGACTTACCTTTAGCTGCTCCAATGGCTATGTTTACCCTTTGCCTCCAAGTTAAACTTCTCCCTCCCCTTCCTGCAACAACACAGCAAAGATCATGGCTAATTATGATCATTTAGAAAATTTTCTAAAATAATTTATTTAAAACTTACCCATTATGTAATCAAGTAAGGAACCATTAGTCACATATTCATACACCAGTATTTTTGCTGTCCTTGGTCCTGTTAAACATAAAAAATAAATATATTCAATAATAAACACGTGTATTCGTTCTATTCATATGTTGTGAACTAAGTAAAACTAATGATGGAAAAAAAAGAATTCAAGGGTTAATTTTGGCATAAATTTTGAGAGGAACTCGTTTGTTTATTTTGGAAGATCGAGATTGATTTGTATTTTCCTTCATAAGAATTTTTAAAACCATATATTTACTTGCCAAAAATAATGTTCGGGTGAATAAGAAATTGAAGCTTAAAGTGGTGTATTGAAAAATATTTTGTATTGGAGGGAAATTAGTTTAAAGTTATTTCACATAGAAAAATAGATAAATGCAATGATCACTTTAAATATGATTACACTTTATAAATGTATAATCATGTGTAGTATATAGACTCTTTCCACGTGTGCGCGAGTGCATATCACGGACTGAAATGGATTTTGGACTTTGAACTTGTGTGCTTACACTAATGGCTGACCGAAGGGTCCAAAAATTGGCTTTTAGAGGGTCCACGATTTGCCTTTATTTTATTATTTTTTCAAATGAAAACCTTTCAAATTTTTTTAACTCCTAAAACTCATGTAAATATATTTGTGTTAATTGAAAGATTAACAGCTGAGTGAATGGTGGCTAATGGCATAACTCTGGCTTGTTAATTCTCCATTACAGCTTATTTTTTTTAAAGCCTAAAACTCAGGTGATTATGTCTGTGTTAATGGAAAGATTAATAGCCAAGTTAATGGTGGTTAATGTCATAACTCCTATCCTATTAATTTTTCATTACAGCCTATTTATTTAGTTATCTTCATTCCTTACAGACACACGAGAATTTCTCTTATGTGCATAATTTTTTGTCTCATGTATGCATACAATTTTTTCACTTTCGCCAAGGTCTCGGTGGTGATATTATTCAAATACTAAGTCAGTTCGTCAGAATAACATTTGCAGTGCTCAAACTCTACTAGTTTTTCATTATATCTTGGGAAACAGACACTCGAACTAAATCTCAAGTACCTAAGGTGAGGAGGTGAATCTGTTTTAAGGAAACTACGTTTAGACGGGCCCCGATTTGAAAGTTTATTATCTCTTTTGTTATTTCCTACAATTTTGGATTACTTTTTTCGTTTTTAATGTAATTAATAAAATTATTTTAATTTGCAATATTTTGGCTAAGGAGCTTAAAACAGAATCATAATAGACAAGTTTATTTAGTTTTATTGAGAAGTAATATTCGTTTGATTTTCAGAAATAAAAACCGAACTAATCAATATGGATGTGGCTTCTGAAAACCCGGCTCAAAGGCCAAGTTTTGTAGTGACTCAAAAGCCAAGTTTTGTCTTCGCTAAATTGCCAAACTATGCTATGAGCGAGACTGTAGCTCAACCAACTGGACATGTAGTCACTGTTCGGTTAATCATGGAGAAAAATCGAAAAAATTCAATTGTTTGAATTTCAAAAGGCGGCAACAAAAAATGTTGTTTTACTTGACCATCTTGAATCTTGCGAACTTCTTCACTAAAACTGCTCCTAAACTCAAAGGGGGTGAGGAAGATGTTCAAACTGTCAGTGTACTTAACGCGTGGAAACATTTAATTTTTTTTGCGCCGAAATTACATCATGAACACCTTAACAGACTTGATATACATGTATAGTATTATGAAAACTATTAACGAGTTATGGGAGTCATTGGATCGAAAATATAAGACTAAGAATGTCGGGGTCAAGTAGTACATTGTTGGCCGATTCTTGGATTATATGATGGTGGACTCCATAATAGTAATCAGTTAAGTGTAAGAACTCCAAATAATTCTTCATAAAATTCATGCTGAATGGATGATTTTGAGTGAAACTTTCCAAGTAGTTGCAATTATTGAAAAATTGTCACCTCGCATGAAAAGATTTTAAGAATTATTTTAAACACAAGAGAAAGGAAATGAACATTGTAGAACTGATTGTTAGATTTCGAATTGAAATAGACGATAGAAATTCGAAAAAGAAAGGATTCAATCCTATTGTGGCTAAAGTCAATGTTGTTGAGCATGGTCAAAGTTCTAAGACCTTCAAGAACAAGTATGGGGTATATGGTGGCAAATGTGGAAAGTTGGAACCAAAATAGGGCATGTCTAAGAAGAAATTTTAAGAAAAATGCTTCAATTGTGACAAAGTAGGCCACAAGTCTTCGGAGCACAAATTGCCAAAGAAGAATAATAAAACGAAACAAATGTGGTTAACTACATGGCATATGATGTGTCGGAAATGAATCTCGCAGTCGTCATTTCTGAAATGAACATGGTGGGTTCTAATCCAAAAGAGTTGTGGATTGACACGGTGCTACGAGACATGTGCACTTTGATAAATAGTTTGCTGCATTCGAAGTAATTGAGAATAGGGAAACATTGCTTATGGAAAATTTAGCAACTTCTGAAATTAAGGGTCAATGAAAGGTGATTTTGAAGATGACTTCGGAGAAAGAACTAACTCTTAATAATAGCTGTATGTGCCGAAAATACGTAAGAACCTAGTGTACATGTCACTTTTGAATAAGTATGGTTTCCGTAATGTATTTGAGTCAGGTAAAGTTATTTTATCAAAAAGTTGAATGTTTGTCGAAAAATGTTATGTTTTCGATGGTATATTTAAACTGAATGTAATGATTGTGAAGTCGAAAATTAATATTTGATTGAGTCTTCCAATTTGTCGCATGGTAGACTAGGATATGTTAGTTATGATATATTGCGTAAATTAATTAACTTGAATTGCATACCTGCGTTCCACATTGATTCTAAGTCTAAGTGCGAAACTTGTGTTGAAACAAAATTGACAAGGTCTTCATTTAAATTAATTGAACAAAAAACAGAACCACTTGATTTAATGCATAGCGACGTATGTGATTTAAAATTTGTACAAACAAGATGTGGCAACAAGTGCTTCATTACTTTGGTCAACGATAACACAAAATACTGTTATAGTGTATCTGCTTAAAATTAAGGACGAAGTTATAGAAAAAATTATTCTCTATAAGAATGAAGTTGAAAATCAACTTAATAAGAAAATTAAGGTGTTGAGAAGTGATCGAGGTGGTGAATATGAAGTATCATTTGCTAAATTCTGTGCACAATAGGAAGTCATACATGAAACAATTGCATTTTATTCTCCGAAACAAAATGGTCTTGCCGAACTAAAAAATCATATCTTAAAAGAAATGATAAATGCAATGTTAGTAAGTTTTGGGTTATCTCAGAACGTGTGGTGGGAAGTTGTGTTATCAGTAAATTATCTTTTAAATAAGGTACTCCGAAAGAAAACAGAAAAGACCCATTATGAGTTATGGAAATGAAGAAAGTTATCGTATAATTACGAGTATGGGGGTGTCTCACTAAAGTGATTATTTCAACACCAAAGAAGGTAAAGATATGCCTGAAAACTATAGATTGTATCTTCATTCGCTATAGTCTAAAATCACAAACACACACAAAAACACGATAATGAAATTGAGAAATATTTCATTCTTTGAATATGTATTTTCGTATAGATCTAAAGAGAAAACAAGCTCTTCTAAACAGATATATGAGATTATGGTTGAAAATAGTTAAGATCAAGAACTAGAATAGGAGGTTGAAATTGAGGTTAAACCCAGACGTGGCAAAAGAGAAATGACAGAAAAATCTCATGCTCCTGATTTTTGGACTCATATGCTAGAAAATGAACCTTGAAACTTTCATTAAGCTATGAACTCTTCAAAAGGATCTCAGTGGAAATAGGCCATTAAAAATGAAATAGATTCCATTTTGTAAAATCATATATGAGAGCTAGTGGATCTTCCTCCATAAAGTAAACTACTAAGCTACGAGTGGATTTTCGAAAAGAAAATGAAGCAGATGGAACAATCGAAAAGTATAAGGCCAAATTAGTAATAAAGTGATATAGAAAACATTTGATACGTATTCTCTAGTGGCGAGAATAACATCTATTAGGATGATACTTGCGATTTTCGATCTGAGAAATCTTGAAGTATATTAAATGGATGTTAAAACTGTTTTTCTAAATGGAGAATTAGATGAAGAAATGTACATGGAACAATCTAAGAATTTTTCATTATCATGGTAGAAAAGGAAAGTCAGTAAATTGGTGACATCATTGTATGGCTTGAAACAAGCTCCAAAATAGTGGTACGAAAAAATTGAAAATGTCATGATAGAATATGGATTTAAGATTAACAACTGTAACAAATATGTCTACATCAAAGATATCGAAAATAGTTATGTCATTTTATATCTTTACGCTGATGACATGTTTATTGTTTGTAGAAACGATAAGATGATTAAATCTACTAAAAATATGTTAAATTCAAGGGTTCACATGAAAGATATGTATTTAGTTGATGTGATACTTGGAGTTAAGATTAGCAGAACATCAGATGGGTTCGTTCTAAGCCAGTCACATTGTGTGGACGAAATTTTAGAAAAGTTCAGTAAGGATGAAACTAGAATGGCTAGAATACCGATAGATACAAGTAAGCGTCTATCTAAAAACAAAGACAGAATGTCTTTCAAGTAGAAAACTCTAGAATTATTGAAAGTTTGATATATTTGATGATTTGTACAAAACCTGACATAGCATATACAGTTAGTGAACTGAGTAAATACAAGAGTAATTCAGAAGCTGACTATTGGAAAGGAATAATAAAAGTACTAAAGTACTTCAAATATATTCATAATTTTGAACTGCAATATACCAGACATCAGCGATCATTGAATGATATAGTGATGCAAATTAGATATTTGATCTAAAAGATTCCAAATCCACTAGTGAATTTGTGTTCACATTAGGAGGTGTAGGTTATAGTTAGATCTACCTTGGAATTTAAGTTTACAGCTTTAAATAAATGTAGTGAAGAGGTTGAGTGGTTACGCAACTTCTTAGAAGACATTCCAAAATGGTCGAAATACGTGCCAGCAATTTGCATACATTGTGACAATCAGCAATTGAAAAGGCACGGAGTAACATGTACAATAGTAAGTTTAGATATATACGTTGTAGACACAAAATCATAAGGCCACTACTCTCAATTGGAGTTATCTCTATTTACTATGTAAGGTCAAAAAAGTTAAATAGAGAGTTAGTTGAAAAATTATCGAAAGAAATGAGGCTTAAACCCCTGAATGGATAAGCTAATAAAAATGAAACTTAACCTAATTGACTGAAAATCTCAAGATCTAGGTTCAAATAAACAATCTAATTGTAAAAACTTAATTGAATCATTGTGGAGGATGTTACCTCTTGTCCATTCATATGATGCAACAGAGATGCCCATAAAGATGAAGGATAATCAATAAGTTTTTAATGATTCTTAATGAGGGTTATTTGCAATAAGAAATTATCCATGTGAGAGAGAAGTTGGCCCGCTTCTAAGAGAATTACATGGGGCATAATTCTTAGGAACTCTCACAGAGCCAGGCATGTGATCATGGTAAAAACAAACATAACATGAAAACTGAATTGTGTTAGGAAGAATCATGTGTGAAGTATATCATATTTTATATAAAAGGCAGAACAGTTCGAGGACATCGTGTCTACTAATCAGGTAGTAAAGTAAATATATTTTTACAAGATAATGTTCAAAGGGTAATACATACATATCCTATGCAGGTTTCAACCGTTGAACTATATCACCAAGTTTTTATATATTTCGTTTCTATGTCTCTCTCAATTTTCATTCATGTGGAGGGTTGTTGAAAATAAATGAATTAAAGGGCTAATTTTGACATAAATTTTGAGTAGGATCCGTTTGTTTATTTGGAAGATCAAGATTGATTTGTATTCTTTTCTGTAGGAATATCGAAATCATATATTTACTTGCCAAAAATAATGCTCGAATGAATGAAAAATTTGAGCTCAAAGTGATGCATTAGAAGAGATTTTGTGTTAGAGGGAAACTAGCTTAAAGTTATTCCACATAGGAAAATAGATAAATGCAATGCCCACTTTAAATATAATTACATTTTAGAAGTGTGTAATCATGTATAGCATGGAGGCTCTCTCCATATGCGTGCGTAAAGAGTGCAAATCATGGACCCAAATAGGCTTCGAACTTTTAACTTGTGTGTGAGCGCGACTTGTGTATATGAATGTCAGATCGAATGGACCAAAAATTGACCCTTTATTTTAGTAGTTTTTCCAAATTTAAATCTACCAAATTCTTTTAACTCCTAAAATTCATATGATTATATTTGTGTTAATTGAGAGATTAACTGTCGGGTTAATGATATTTAATGGCATAACTCTTGGCCTCTTAATTATCCCTTACAATCTATTTATTTAATCATCTCCTTCTCTTACATACACACAAAAATTTCCCTCTGTATAAAATTTTGTCTCATGTCTGCATAAATAATTTTCACTTTCTGTCAAGGTCATGGTAGTGATAGTGTTTAGATACTAAGTCAGTTTATCAGAGTAGCATCTGTAGTGCTTAGACTCTACTAGTTTTTCGTTGTATCCTAAGAACAGATACTCGAATTAAATCTCAAGCACCTATGGTGAGTTGACGAATCTGTTTTAAGGAAATTATATTTACACATGCCTCGATTTGAAAGTTCATTCGCTCTTTTGTTATTTCCTGCAATTTTTAATTACTTGTTCTGTTTTTAATGTAATTAATAAAATTATTTTAATCTACAATATTTTGGCTAACAACTAAAAACTCTAATTCTTGGAATAATTTGTAAAATAATTTATCTTTGAAAAATATTAAAACCTTTTTAAAAGAAATATTTTTCGTGTAATCAAACATTTTCAAGTATTCAATAACAAGAAAATCAAGTGAAATGCATAAAATAAAACTTAAAGAAAAGGTCAAGTCGCCCCATTGAACAGTTATTTAATTAATTCTATTATGGAAATAAATTCACGTTTATATTTTTCTTTTACCTGATTCTTCGCAGAATCCCACGAGTTGAACAAGGTTCCTATGCTTCACTTTTGAAAGCAACCTGACCTCTGCTCAAACAAAACACGGCCAAATCAATTTCTTACATAAGAATACAGTAATAATGGGTGGTGAACTCAAAAACATTATTTATATTTTACTTACCATTTCTAAATTCTTCTGTGCTTGTATATGATTCAGCATTGGGCTTCTTGATTGCCAGGGTCCCCTCTACATCAAATGTACCAAGATAAACATTTCCAAATGCACCAGAACCAACCAAGCAATCTTCGCCGAAATTTCTGGTTGCCTTTTGCAGATCTTCGAACCGAAATTCCCTTAACTTCATTTTTTTTGCATTCAGTTGTCCTGCAGATTGTTCAATACTCTATTAGAACTCGAATTTATATATGAGTTGAGCACTGAAAAATTTTTCAAGATATCAATGTAGCAAAACTTTTGTTAAGAAAATTACTAAATCGATAACATATCTTGTAGCCACAAAAATTCTTTAGCTAGAGCTACTCGTTGAGCTCTTCATTGGCTCGCGACCAACTGTGGCCATATGTAACTGATCTCTATGGTTTTGGTTGTTGGGCTTAAACGGACAACATTGCATTGGCTAAGTTTGTGAGCTGTATCAAGCCATGAAATCTTTCATATTCCGAGCATGGCTCATAGCGAAGAAAAGTGGCTAGCATAACCCAATTTACACCCCTAACTAGACTACCCGCCTTGTTGATAAAAGAAGAAACAAGTATAACATTGATAAAGATTTCGAGCTGTTTTATATGCTTGATTAATTTTTGACATTTATCTCTCATCAAAGTGTAAGAGATTGACAAACCTTTTTGCTTCACACACAATCTGAACAAATTTGTGTAAAGCTTCCTTCTGTAACAAAAATACATCCAACCACCAACAAAGAGTACAATTATGGCAAAAATAACTCCTCCCCATATATGCACATTATTGAGAGCTGAAGAACCACTGATTCCCATTCTTGAAGGTGCAGAATCTGGTGAAAATGCATGTCGATTTGCCATTTTACTTAACCGTGAAATTAAACTCCTCAACTTCAACCCCCAATTTCCATACTATATTTTCTCTTTTGAATGAAATCTAACTTAACAAAAAGGGGAAGAAAAAGCAGCTGCAAAATGGCGTTTTATTCTCATAAAATTGATGTTTTTTGGCCGGCCATCAACATATATTTATATACTGTATTTGTTGCTATGGACTTGGTCTTTCTATAGGCGGCATAAATGGCCAACATGGGTTCTGTATATGAAAATATTCTTCTAATAATTCATGAGTAAAAAATTAGACGAATCTACAACTTCATGCAATGATGCAACATAAAAAGAACAAAAAATTGCATGCACTTCTGAATCAAGATTTTGTTAAACTGGAGAGTAAAACAAATTTGCATTTAAATATATATATTTCGATTTTAAGAGTAGATGATGATAGCAGGATCAAACAAAATTTACTATATTTTTTGGGGGGGTGATTGACCTGGTTTACTTTATTAAAGACATTAGAATATTAGATATACATAGCAACTTCTTGTCGTATAGTTTGGCACTGCCTGTTGAAATAATTAACTTTGTTCAATATTAGATAGCAATTAACTTCACGATCAGATTATATTATTCCGACAATGGGATAAGAGAACGACGGCTTCACTTAAACAATGATACACGAAACTGTCAAACGATCATAAACAAATAGATTGATTTATGACTCCGCTAAACAAAAATAAATGCTCACGACTGCAATGAAAGATTTCAAGAAGAGATTTGTCTGTCTCGCAGGCAAGAAAAGTTTTTTGTGGACATTTCTTGTTAGAAATTAGTTTTCTGTGGCTAGATATAGTTTCATGTTGTAAGTTTTTGATATACGTCATTAATAGTATTAGGATATGAATGTAATTGTTGATATTTTATTTAGTCGTTAAGTAAATACTGATCATTTATTTATATCTTTTTAGATATTATTGCATTTTGTAGTTATGAGCATTCGATTAAATGCCTTCGACCGCTTTGAGATAATATGAGTTAGGTGCTTGCATAGGCGCTAACAACATATAAACTCTTTGTAGCCTAATAGTAAAGATTCTACATTTTTATCTAGGAGACAAGGTTTCAATCCTATGGACCACAATCTTATATCCCGCCGCCCCCCACAATTCTTAAGTTCCATTTGCTTATTTCTTCCTATTTACATAATTTCATTAATATCAATGTTATATATTCCGAGATGCACGAGATAATTTTTGGACAAGTAAATTTGACAAGATAATATATTTGAGGCATAACTTAATGTCTCGAATATGAACGTTTTATTCCGTTTCAATTTCAATAGTTTTATTGTTTGCTTCAAATATGTTCTCTATCTCTGAGATACTGTAAAGTTGTTGAATATCGATGTTGTAGCACTATCGACCATTGTTGGGCCCCCAAACTAAAGTCCTGACTTAGACACTGATTGAAAATTAACTTGTTTTAAATGAATGAGCAAAAGTTGACACTTTGTTCTAATAAGGTCGTAAGGTTGTATACCCACTAATCAAGTATGCAGTTTATCTTGATCGTGATAATAGTTCATTCCATAGTAATGACATTAGTACACTTTGAAATATGTTGGATAGGACCAGTAAATTGTAGATTAATTTCTATAGCATGAACAAACGATGAAATTAACATACACGTAACTTTCTTATGAGTTGCCTAAATCTGCAATGGGTAATGGTTGTTATTTGCAAACTCGAGATTCTTTGATATGTAAATGAGTGATATCAATAGATATATCAAATACTTTAATACAATGGGAGCTTATAGGAATCAAAATAGTGAGCACATATTTACATTTAGAATTCCTACCCTGTTCAATGGTCAAATAAGTATGCTTATGTTTTTCTTTTGACACCAATTTTAATTTGAGCTCAGGGCCAAATCAATTATGTGATTTGATCATAAAGAAAATGTTAAAATCAAAACGAGTTTAAATGTGAAAATAATTAAAAGGGCAAAATGATCATATTAGCCAATAGCTTGTTAGATCAGGGTAAGACGTAAAGTTAGACAAGAGGATGTAATTACAAAAAATTGAAATATTATTACTTTGTAATCTCATATTATTTGGAAGTTCAGTTTCATGCATTTAGTTGAATGAACGAAAACATATTAATTTTGTATAGTTAGTGGAGCTTAAATTATGTAGGTAGGATCAAGTCTATTTGATATTTTCAGAAAAATCTTGGACTTAATTGCATTAGTAATAAAGTTCAGAAATTGCACATACAAACCAAAAATAATAATAATATTTTTTCTTGATGCCCATTCACCGATGCAATCAATAGTTTGAAGAATATCAAAGAAGGGTTGGGGGTTCGAGGTTTGACGATTTGAGAAGGGTTGGAACCTGAAAGTTACGCAGTTCAACCCTAATAATACCTAGATGGTGAGGGTGAATGGGTATATTAAGCGGAATTAAAATTATTTTACGAATTAAACAGCAACAAGTCACTTTTTAATTTTTTTCTAAATGCTTAAACATGAAAGTCATTTTAATCTTAAGTTTGAATATAGCAATTTATATGATCAATAAATAAACAATAACGAAAGCAATAAATCAACACCAGGATGATCACGGAAAAACTCAACTCGAAAAACGCCGGGCACTTTACCGGTCAATCCACTATAAACAATTCAAACAACTCACAGTCCATCAGACTAGACGACCCGTACTATCTCGACTAAACAATATCTCGACTACACTCCTTACAGCTCTCCCTGGATCCTGTGCTCCCCTGCACCAATCCTTAGCTGCTGTTGTCAAAACTTTCTTTGGAATCTGTTACCCTATAGCACTCCTAACCTTGTGAAATTGTCTATTTCTGTGGACCAACGAAGAACACCACGTTCTTCACAGACTGGAACTCTAGTCAAATTCTCTCGATCTTCAGAACTCTGACCAGATGTAGAGGAAATGAAATTTGGTATTTGGATTATAGGAACGATGTTTTTCTCACCAAAACAATTAATGTAGATGAAGGTTGAAAGACAAAATCGAATGAATCTCTTACAGATGTAGCTCTCTCAATGTTCAACCTCACAATTTTCTTACAGATGTGTTTTGGTATATATAGGTATGTTAGAAAAACAAATGAGTCGGGTAAAAAGCTTTTATATCGCAAAATAAAATTTTCCCGGATAACCACTTCACTTGAGCGAAGGCGAAGGAGGGGCGATAGTTCAGTAATAATATTTCTACTTTTGTAGCTCGAGCCAAACCTTGGCGACAGTCTAGCAAAAACTCGCGCCGTTTTCCTCTTTTGCCATTCTCGAACCCTAGACCTAATAACCATATTTTCAACTATTTACACATTACTCCTTGACGTTTTAAACATAGTACAATTCAATCATTTGTTTGCCAATTACAAAGCATCTAAAACCTAACAGAACCTGTAGCTATCTACTCCATTTTTCAACATCAGAATTTATCACACCTCAACGATAATTTTCAATATCCCTTTATGTAGTTAATTTGAAATAATGATAACGCGAATAGAATTGCTTAGAGCTTGTTTGGTGGTTGTTTGCTTAGAGCTTGTTTGATCAGCTTAAATTTTAATTTAAGCTTTACCAAACACGCACTTAATGAGACAATGGGTTTGTAGTTTTCACATTTTTCTAATTCTTTTTTTTTTTTTTTCAAATTTAAGCTTTACCAAACATGCACTTAATGAGACAATGGGTTTGTAGCTTTTCACATTTTTTTAATTCTTATTATTATTATTTTTTTTTGGGTAATTCGTGTGTTTGTACAAATTCTTTACAACAGTAAGAATGTAAGATATATTTAATAATTTTAATAAATTTAATTTATTCATTCTACGCATTGATAAGGTCCGTATACATACAACAGTTAGAATACACAGGAGTAACAAACCAGAAACAACCTTAATAGAACAAGACGTTAGAATGTAAAAACAATTTATCCAATCTGTCGACAATGCCAATCTGCACTGCCACAACTAGATTTGTACCATCATCAAGCCCATGCGGGCCACGCCACCATCCCATCAAGCTCAGTGACATAGCAAAAACTTATAGGAAAGAGTAAAATTCATGTAAAAACTCAAATTTGTTGATTTGCTCACGAATGCTAAGAAAGAGAGTGTATTGAGAGAAGACTTCTCAATAATTCTTATTATAACAAAAAAACAACTAAATGCCTAAGGCTTACAACCTTTATTTAGATCAAGAGTTAAAATCTTAATAATATCTCTAAACTTTAGATAATGATGAAATTTAAAATCAGTAATCTTCAAAATTAATATACAAAAATCGAAACTAAATTGATGTAGGAAAGATTGACTGAATGGATTGAAGAAGAATTAGACCGAAAAGAAAAAAAAAAAAAAAAGGACAATAGTGCAGGTGTAGCAGTCGAGCTCTAGTTTAGGCCCATAATACCATTCCGAAAATAGATTGACGAGACGAGTAGAACTCACGGCTATGCGTGACATACGATGGATTTTGGTCATCCGAGTTTGTTTAGGACTCGAAAATTGTATTTAAAATTTTTGTGCTATTTTTGTTATTTAGTTTATTTTGAATTCTTTTCAATTTTAGTTTGTTTAAACTCCATTTTCATGTAAGCCTTTATAAATAAATGATTAATTCTTTGTTTTTCATTATCTTACATCAATAAAATTTCGTGAGTTTATTTCTACATAATTTGATGGATTCCAAAAATTGAGTTCTTAAGGTTTTCGATTGAATTCTTTGTTTAATAAATTCTGAATTTATTTAGTAAAAAAATTTATCTATAAAAACAAAAATTGTATTTTGGGAGCCCTAATTATGAAATTAGGACTGTTTCCGCTCAAAATTGTTCCAAACGTTTGCCAAAATGAACACTACAAAAAGTAATTTCTTTTGACGCCAATCTCACTTTTTTATGAAACCTTCTTCTTTCTGTACTTCTTCACTCACACTACCCCATCTCACCACCATCACCGCCACTATTAAAAGCTGTCACCTAACTGTTGGAATTTTGTGTTGGAAATTGGTTGTGACCAATTGAAATGATTTAAGTGGAAATTCCTTGTTTGGTGAATGAGAAATTAAGCCAAACTTAAACCACTTAATATTTGAAATTATTGGAATTGTGTAGAATATTGTGGAATATTCTAGAGAATGTAGATGAAAAGATGTGTCTTTTCATATGGATCATGTCTCTTAAAGAGCATGACTTTTGGTATGAGTAACTTCCAATATTTATGATTATTCAAGAGATGCTTAAAGAGCATGACTTTTGGTATGAGTAACTTCCAATAATTATGATTAATTCAAGAGATGTGTCTCTTGGTATGGATGTTCCAACTACTATATATATGGATTCCCTATGTGTTTGGATTCACACTACAACTACACAACAAACTATTCATTTGATAGTTTCATATCATTCCATTCCATGGTTACTTTAGTTTTGCATAAAACACTTTGTAGAAGTGATTTTTCCTTGCATCAAAATCATGGTTATGGTAGAGAGGGAATTCCGTTCGAGTTCGTGGGTCTAAGTCATTTGGAGTGCTCCTATGGCTAGACGTGGTCGTTGTATCTTGGGAGATGATTGCCAAGAAACCGTTAGCACCGATGCGGGGCAAATTCATCTTAAGGATAAAGTGTCAAACACTTGCCTCGACCGATCGCATCACTTGCATCTCATCTTTTCTTTTCGATTTCATTCTAATTTAGTATTTTGATTTCGGAAAGTAACTAATATTCTTTTGATTTTATGCAAGGTTTGAATTAAAGAATGACACGCGTTCAAGGTTGGAAAGTGATGAATCCATATTCATATATTGGAAGTCGGTAATCACTATTTTGTCTTCTCAAATCAGATTTCGGTAAATCGAATAATATTTCGATTTCACGGTATGTTCTTGATTAATACAATATGCACATTATCGGTGTAATATCTCCTACACTAACTTGTAAATTTTAGATTGTGGTGGTTGTTGCTGCAGCATTGGCATCAACGTCAAGGTGAAGCAGTAGTGGGATTTGGATCACAATTGTGGTTGCTGCGTCAATGGTGGAAGTGCTTGGTGTTCATTTGTAATGCTATGGCTACAAAATTCAGAGTGTGTGTATATATACAGATTCATACAGAGAGAGATGGTGTTTAAAATTGAAGAAATTTCATCCATTTGAAATTTCGTTGAAAATTAATCTTTTTCTTGAGTGCCGGAGATTTTGGCAACATGTATGTGCTAGGAAGCTTGTAAAGTTAGGTAATGACGACAAGAAGAAAAATGTATTTTTGAAATTAAAATCAATCAACACTATTTTTGTAATTTTGAAACAATTCATCTTTCACGGGGTTCTTTTGGCACAAAAAGTGAAACAATGCAGCAGTAATCTGATCCACCAGACTAGGGATGGCAAGGGGTCGGGGCGGGCGTTACCCGTTTAAGGTGGGGCGGGGTAGGTCCTTTCCCCGTTATATTTTTTTTTTAGTTTTTGATAATTATTTTTATTGTTCATATTTTTAGAACTAATGAAAATTTTCATTTAAAGTATTGAATTCTAAAAAAAAAAAATTTAACAGGGCGGGGCCCTCGTTACCCGTCCCCGCCCTATTCCCCGATTAAGCGGTTATCCCCGCCACGTTCGGGATAGGGCATCACGGGTATCAAATTTATCGGATTTTTTTGTCATCCCTACGCTAAACTACCTTTCGCTTTTTTTCAATCGTTTCGAGACAAAAGAAAATTTTGATTATAATTTGTAGAAAGATTGCAACAGAAAATTTAGATGCATTAAAAGTAAATATCCAACATGGCATGGATTGCCATAATTGGAGGACTAACCCGTGAATCGGCCTAATGTGAATATTGAAAACGGAAATGATAATTGTATCAGGGGGTTGACACCCCTACTGCTGTGAGGGGCCGGTCAGGGGGGTTGTCAACCCCCCGGTAACTATTAAGGCTGTCCATGGGTCGGTTCGATTCGATTCTGAGGAGACTCGAACCGACCCCAAACTTTCGGGTATTTAATAAATGGAACCGTCAGGTCCAAATATAATTATGGAACCGTTTGGGTTCGATTCCATTCGGTTCGGTTCCGTACCAAAATTAAATTTTTTAATACTTACAGCAACACTACATAAATACAACTAATGACATTTCATTCGTAACTTTTACAAATTAACGTAGTCCAATTCAAAAACATATAAATAACTAGACGTCCAATAAGATTAATTCAATGCATACAAATACCAAAAAATAGATATTAATATTACAGCAACACTATATAAAGTATATTCATTTGCTTCAAATTAAAATGGGTTAATGGGCTTTAAAAATGATTTGGGCTTTAAAATTAAAATTATGAAATAATCTGATTTATTTAATTAATTTGTTAATTTATTTTAAAAAAATAAAATAATTTAATTAATTCAATATAAAAAATAAAAAAATTATTTAGTTTCGATTCTTATTCAGTTCTTGGTCTAGACCAGAGACCCGACCCAAATCAATCAGTTTTCGATTCGGGTATCCGTTCGAGTATTTAATTTATGAAGAATCGCTCGATTCGGTTCGGGTTTCGGTTCTGTCCGGTTCGGTTAGGAACTTTTGAACACCCCTAGTAACTATAGCATAATTGGATTGAAAATGTGTCAGGGCCTGTCTAGGAGCAATTATCAGCAAATTTTCAGCAATTTTCAGACCGTTCCACGCAATGGCCAGCCGAATTCTTTGACTTTTTATCTCATGATGGGACCCACGAACTGGATAAAAAGGCCATCTCATACAGGTTCTCAATAAAATAGAATTCATGACTCTATAACTATATGTGAATATCCTTTAACATTTTTGGGAACTTTGATAAATCAGCACGCTTAGTGATGTATGATATAGTAAATTTATGACTTGATGACAATTAAACTATTCAATTAAAGAAATCTGACGAGCAAGAAGATAATTGGGACAACAAATTTAGTGTTCATCCACCTCCAATTACGAATATTCCAATGGAGATAGGCTATTTTGGATTGTCGATATTAGCACCTAACCATTCTTAGCAACAATTTGTGTACTAGCTTCTCTATATATTGGAGGATTTGCTTAATCTAATCTTTGTATTGGTAACTTATATTGCTGGCACTACATTGATAATTAAGCTCATAATAAAAGTACAATTTTACGCTCTAGTTAAAACTACTCATGACTTCAATCGAATCAAAAATTGACTTTTTCTCCAAGGAGGTGAGATGATGTGTCACACACGTCAACTCTATCCTGAGCTGGATTTTTCTCCAGTGAGAGCTTACGCTACTTCACATGTCAGTGTAACAAAAATCATTTGTTCATTATCGATCCAAACGCATATCATTTGGAAAAATTAATCTCCATTCATCCTTAAATAATTTATATTTACATGAACAATCACAAAGAAAACCTTTTACTGCACTTTTGTAAGAGAAGACTTAAAAATCTGATCCATTAGTCTTGCTTTTCCCTGTTGCATACCTATTTTGATGCTACGAAACTTATTGCTTCCATGATATTCTAAGGATGAACAAAATAAAACCATTAGATCTCTGTCATCAACACAGAAGAAAAAGTAGCACTAAATTTGCATATAGAATATATTAAAAACACTTTTCAATGTGCCTACAGGTTGAAGTTTCACTGTTCTAACAGCATCCATTTTACTCTGTTGGAGAGCTTTTCGTGGCGATTGAATTTCAAAAATGTGAAGAGAATCGAAATTTGGAGATGATTGTATCTTATGATGAAGTTGGGATTTACTTATCAATCAAATCAAATAGTTCATCTCCAATTCCAAATCCAAGCATTCTGGCCATGTCTTTTGTCTTCAATCTTGGCATTGGAATGTCATTTTCCTTCAACCAAGAGTATACAACAAATACTTTCTGCATAATGAACAATTCTAGTGCCTCCGGGTTGAATACGACTCCCATTCTGAGACTCATCTGCCAACCATAAAAACCCAATTTAAAAACTTGTATCATATACATTAATCATCACCTCATCTAAAAGTTTGAGCACAGCTCGTGACTAGCCCTGGCACAAAGGGTGATTGTTAGCATGTCCAACATCACTTGGGTACAATTGAGATGTGCAATGTACAAGGTGGAGAGAAACCTCACATAGTGTTGAGTTAGGCACAGGAACTTTATCAGATCTTCGTAAAAAAATAATTACATTATCTAAAAGTTTAGATTTTTCACACGCAATGCAGGTCGATATGATACCTGATGAGGCAGCAGCATTGCTGCATACCGTGCGAGCTCTCCTGCACGCCAGTCCAATACAACAGGGAGCCACGGATACACAGCATCCAATCGAACAAACCACAGCCTAATATCAGGGAATTCGGATAGCTCGCGAGGGTCATATTCATCTTCTCTAGTGTAGTTGATCGTAAAGCCAATAGTACGTTCCAAGAACTCCTTTGGATTTGCATTTGCTGCAATGAAATCTGCCAATGTAAGTGTATTTTATCATTCAAATATTCCACATTAGTCCTGTCCTCTTTTCCTTACCAGATAGAGGTGAGGTTATTCCAGTTGCACTTTCAAATGGGGCTAAGTCGAGACCACGAATAATATTATTATCGATTACTACTTCATACCGGCCCTCTTTCGGGGGCATTGGTGGTGGTGCTTTCTGTGTGTCTGTCAAGAAATAAATTTTCAGATGAGAAACGTCTATAATACTTCTTAAATCATTACACTATAACTAATAATAAAGCGAAGAAAGAAAGAAAACTTGGCAAAAACCTCCTCGTCCAAATCAGGAAAATCATAAATCGAAACGAACAACAAAAAACTAAGTCTTGTTCCCATTAATTGGGGTCGGTTATTTAAATTTTTGTGCTACATAAGCCGTCATTCCATTAGTTTGCCCTCAATTCCTACCATCCCTCTTATTTCATCCTTAAAACGAACCACATATAATGAAAAGACATAAGGAACGTTACCGTTTTCATCATCATACAGGGAGAGATCGTAGTTCCCAGAAGGATTGAATGCGACTCCAGCAGCAACTTGTCTTTGTTGGTGTTGATTCGTATGTAACTGTATGGAAGAAACAGGAGAGTCTGAGGTTGATTTGCTGTAAATCCATGGAGTTGAAGAGTGAATATTAATGGACTGTTTGAGTGGAGAAGAAAGTGGATAAAGAGGTCTTATGGTAGCCATTGGATGGAGAAGAAGAGGCCCTTTGTGTGTGTGACAGTTAATACAGTTTTGTCTGTCCATTCATTGAGTCTATCTCTTCTTCATTGTGGCCTTGAGTTTGAAACGCTATTGGCAAGCCCAATAGCCCAATAAGTAATACGGTATATACAAAGGAAAAATTCAAAAGTCAGATGTTAATTTTAACACAATTCAATTTTCAGTTGTCAAGTTTCAATATACAAAAATCAGGTATTTATTTATTAATTAAAAATATTTTTATTAATTAATTATTAAATAAATTTATTAAATATTTAATTCTAATATAATATAATCAACTCACCCCACATCCACCACTCCTATCGTTTCGATGACTATTTCGGTGACCGTTCTGGTGATTGCTTTGATTTCGACAATTAATCCAGAGACTATTCCATTGATGATTCCGCCACAGCTTTATTCCGACAAATGCTCTGATTTCGAAAATTTATACAATATGGTCATAAATTCACAATTTAATTATTTTGCACTTACAAATAATAATTTTTATACGTCATATATTATTTTACGGTCACAATTCAAAAAATTTGTAGGTCAAAATTAATTCGTTGGTCACATATTAAAATTTATAAGCACACAGTCACAAATTTCCAAATTGGTTGGTCACAGATTTTTCCACGGTCACAGATTATATAATTTTTAGGTCACAGATAATAAAATGGTTGGTCACGAATTATATTTTTAGTCAGATTATCGAATTTTAAGGTCACATGTTATATTTTTAATCACAAAACCAAAATCACCAGATCCTCCACCAGCACCACCGTCTATAGCCACTAACACAGACACCATCACACAAAACACCTCAGATCCCACAATTAACTCCACCACAGACCACCCATAAGCCACCATCCACAACGGAAGAGACTGAAACGCAGCCACAGACCACCAATCACCACCACCAACAACACCACCGCAACACCGCCAAAACAACACCCCACACCACCTTACAGCACCCACTACACACCGCACACACCACGGTTACCACCATAAAAGAAACAGGTTCCTATAGAGCCCTTACCTAACAGTAGCAGCAGCGAGGGCGATGTCGCTGTCGACGCTTGCATCACCGATTGTGAGGGTAAAGCACAGCAACGACAATGCCGCTGCCATGCCGTTGCGATACTCTCACATCCAAGGACCTCGTAGCGACGTTTGGAGTTATCTCTGACTGCGAGTGCTCTTATCGAACTCTAGCAGCTGTGAGGGCGATGCCGTTGTCGGCGCTCACATTGCTAGCTACGAGGGCGGGCACAGCATCGACGACGTCACTGCTTGATCCTCCGGCAGTGGGAGCTCTTCAATGGCGACGGAGATCTAAGGATAGATGAAAATGGAGAGGGTAGAGAGAGACGAGGAGAGAAGAAGAGGTAGAAGAAAAATGATTTAGAGTTTGGGATTAGATAGGGTGAGTATAATATTTAATTTTTAATTCAATATCTGAATTTTGATTAAAAAATCTTCTCACCTGATTTTTGCAGACTGAAATTGAAATACCTGGAATTATGTAATTTCCATATATACAAGACAAAGAAAAAAGTTTTAAAAAATTGCATATTGTTCTGTATAGTGTTTAGTATGATCGTGTTTAAGATCACCTATTTCAACTTGGTATTTTAATAAGTAGTTGGGGATTATTAAAATATCATTCAAATTACTTAATTTTAACTTACAATGCTCAAGCCATTTGTATCGAGTCGAGCGGCTCGTCGGAGCCGCTTGGCTTGTACTGTTCACGCCCACGACCCGTTCGGGCTCATTAAAAAATAAGCACGAGTCGAGCCCACTCGATTCGTCACTGTTCACGAGCAGCTCGCCGAATTGCTCGTGAACGAGCCCATGAGCTAGGCTCATAGGCTCGTCTAGAAAAAAATAACAATAATAAAATAAAAAAATAAAATTGTGTGACCAAAACGGTCACTGAAATTCAGTAACCGTTCCGATCACTTGGTGACCAAACGGTCATTGAATTTTCAATGACCATTTGGTCACAATTAAAAAAAAAAATTTCTACATTTCTTCTTCTATAAATATCCAATCCATTACAATATTTTTTTTCCCACCAAACTTTCATTATCTACTTTCTACAATTTACAAGTCATTATCAACAATATCATTCATTTATTTTCTAATTCTGTTCTACATTTTTTACATTATTATCTTAATTTTAAAACACACTTTATACACTAGTATATAATCTTCATTCACTTCTCAATTCTACATTTCTACATTCTATTTCACCATTCAATTTCTACAATTCACAAATGGATCCACGAGCATTTGTTGAAAACTTGTTCAGTATGGAAGGCGAAACACCTGCCCAAAATCAATTTGGGAATGAATTTGCCGGTCTCAATGAATTACCAATTTCAGAAGATATTGAAGATTTCGACGTTTCTGAAGGTAGCTGTTCGGTTGAATCTTATGCTGCAAGCGCACGGATCGAGAACAAGTAGTAAAAGTGGACCTTCAGAGTCTAAGTCGATCCCTCAGAGAGTGCTGAATTCAATTCTAAGTTTTTCCATCTTAATTTAACGAAAAGTACACACATACTTAAAAACTGAATTTTAAAATCCTGAAAACTGCAATTTAGATTAAACTGATAAAATGACAGATAAAATGTAAAAAGATTTGGATTTTGAAAAGATGTTTGAATTTATATTTTCGATTAACATATACTTCATTAATGTCAATTTAATCACGCTCAGATGCAAATTACCAAAATAAGTAGTCAGACCCGATTTTCCTATTTTAATTAATACCCCCTCTCGAGGTCATATTAACCCTAATTGCTGTATTCGTATCGCATATCTCTATGTCGATAAAAACATAACCAATTGCATTCAATATTTATGAAAATGCTCAACGGGTCACATGAGGTAGGTGTATATTTTTATATCACCTAGACGTGCCTAACACACTAAGCAAACCCATGGCATCAATCATTTTGGTCTAGCGAATGTAATTATTTTTCAACAATCACATAAACACCTAATTACAACATCTATTGACGTCACATAAATGAAGTAATTTTTAACATGATGATTAATACACTATTATTTTGATAACATATGCATAACAATAATAAAACAAAACATATCATTGATATTAATAAAATATTAGGTTAAACTACTCCATAAATTCCAACAAAATTACTTAGTTTATCTTCATTTAACAACAAGGAGATTCATATTACAATACATTATAAATATTGGAAATAAATTGAAAGAATGCAAAAATATAAATACAACCCTTTTTAGTGTAGCTTTGATCCCTTCAATGAGTTTCCAAGTATCCTTTGATAATATCTCCTTGTTGCTATGAAAATTTCTACCCAAAATAAACTATGAACTAACTAAAAAAGAAATGAAGAATGTAGAGAAACTAGAGAGAGGAAAAAATGTGTGGGAGAGGAAAGAGAGAAAAAACTTTTTCTAATTGTCTATCAACTTGACTTATATAGATATTATATTATGAAATATCTAGATAATTAGGATTAATTATAATATAGAATAGATATTTTAAAATATTTTGTCTCACAAAAATAAAAATCCTAAAATATCTAATAATATTTTGATCTTAATTACATTTAAGCCCTCCATAAATTGCAATCAAAGTCCTTCAACTTTTTGACTTTTGCATTTTAGTCCCCAGCTTCACAAATTTGTACATTTAAGTCCATTTTCTCCTCTTTTTGCTCTGTTCTTCTTTATATCGGGATTTTGGCCTACAAAGTAAAATTAACACAATTATGTATAGAAATCTACTCAATTTTATCAATAATTAATTCCCAAAAAGTGGCAATAAGGGTGTAAAAACACACTTATCAATAGTCATCCCGATCCAATTGATTTGGATGACGTTAATGTTGATCCTAGTGTTCTAATTGATTTGGAACAAGATGAAGAACCTGCATTAAATATTTTCGACGCAAGAGGGAAGAGAAAGGAAAAGAAGCAGGTAAAATATTGAGACCATTTCAAATTGGTTAACACTGGTCGTGTGATCGATGAACTTCCAGAAATCAAAGTAATATGTAAATACTGTCAACAACGACTGGCATGGCAAAAAAATTGTACACGTAACAAGTTATTCGTGTACAATTTTAACTCTGTCTACTTGAAATTGAAGTAGTCGATCCCAAATCCGGATAAAGGAAGAGGGTTTATCTTTTTTTTTTTTTTAATAAAAATATTTTAGAAAATGTATATTTACTATTTTAAAAATTATAAATGTTTTGACGAGCCCGGATAAATGTTTTGAAAAATGTATATTTTAAAAAAAAAAAATAGAAAATGTGTATGGCCCTGTTTGGGAGAGATTAAATTTTTCTACTGTAAATCAATTCTCATTTTCAATCACACATTTTTCAATAAAATAATATTTTCCATCACATCAATAATTTTTCTTCTTTTTCAACCACATATTTCACATCATATCACTATTCAAAATCAATTCTTTTTCCAAAAATTTCTCCCAAACAAGCTCTATATATTTTTTGAATTTAAGATTTAGTTATAATAACGTTTCAAAAAAAAAATCAAATTTGACGAGCCGGCGAGCCGAACTTTTGGGCGAGCTCGGGCACGAGTCGAGCTTGCCCAAAATCCAACGACCCGAGCTCGTTGGAAACGAGCCACGAGCTCGGCTTGTACAGGTTTGTTGCTAGGCCTTTGTCGTGGCACCATTACACATTTACACTTAATGCTATACCTAGGTCTATGTTTGGCTCATATTTATTAATAGTTGATAAAAATCATTTTTTATTTAAATTTTTTAAATGATTCACGAGTTCTATTCACTTATCAATACTCACTTATATCTATTTATAATTTAAATAGTTTAAAATATACTTTCCAAACATGCCTTAGGTTCTAAACACTTTAACCTTTGATTTTTAACTAGAAAGGGGATCAATAGGCCAAACTGTGTCACTCCAAGGATTGATGATCCATGTTCAGCTCGACCTATTAGATGAGCTTGTCTCAAGTTTGGCTCGGGCCGTAGGCCCTGCTTGTGACAAGCCGAGCCAACGCGTGAGCTTTTAAAATTTTTAAGGCAATTTCTAAGTGAAGTATTGAAAATTAAAATTGGGATTAAAAACAAGAACATTGAATATAATCGAATGAGAAAACAATAGAAAATAGGCCGAGTCGGCCGAGTCTAAGGGCGAGCCCATGGGATTTACTTGTGGGAAAAATTTCAGGGATTTACTTTCAGGAAATCAAAAATCATGCCCCAAAATTTAAAATTACAAAACTCAGGTTTTTTCATTAATTAATTAATTATATTTTACAATTAATCTATTAAATTAAATATTTAACTATAATATAATATGATCACCCCACCCCACCACCGCCACCGCCACCGCCACCGCCACCGCCGCTCCGACGACTACTCTGGCGATTGTTCTCCGGCCATGCTTAATTCAGAAGACTATTTTCTGGTGACCGTTGCTCCGATTCCAAGGTCACAGATACCTTATTAAGTAGTTAAAAATTTATTTTTCGTCACAACTTATCAAATTATTCAGTCACAGATTATTTTGATGTCACAAATAAAAAAAATTTATATGTCACAGATTTTTAATTAGTCACAGTTACGTATTTTCAAATATGTAGTTCACAGATTTCAAGGTCACAGATATCTTATTAAGATCACAGTTAGCTCTAATTCAGATAACTGTTCCGATTTTGAGGTCACAAGTATTTTATTAAGGTCACAGTTAACTTCATTAGTAATTCTTCAAAAAAAATTATAAGGTCACAGATATCTTATTCGAGGTCACAGTTAGCTTAATTCAGATAACTGCTCCAATTCCGAGGTCACGAATATCTTATTAAGATCACAGTTAACTTCATTAGTCACACCAATAAAAAAAATCGACGACCACCACCACCACCACACGGACCGCCACTACAAACTCATACAAATTTTATCATCACCACAAGAATACAAACTAACCACCACAAATCTATACAATGTTTAGAAAATGATGGAACCTTTTTACTTTTACACCTCTTCCACTGAACTTTGCATTTCGTCGAACAGATAGCCTGCATACTAAACGAAACACTTCGACTCTACCCTCCAGTTGTGATGTTGATGAGGCAAACATCAAACAACTTTAAGTTGGGAAAATGTTGACGTTCCAGCAAACACAGATGCGTAGGTCTTGACCTGCTTCAACGCCTCCGCCTTAGTCCCTGTGACACTGTTGAGCGGCAGCAGTAGAGGGGGAGAAAGGAGGGGAAGGGGAAGAAGGGGCTGCTGTGGACAGATGGAGAAAGGGGAGAAATACACACCCACAGTCTCCCCGCCTCCCCCCTCCCTCAAAACACACAAAGAGGTCGATCGAGACCACAGCAACGTCGCTCGACGCTGCTGTAGGTGTCGCAGCAGCGTCGCGCGTCGCTGCACACCCACAGCAGCAGCAGCGTCGAGGCCGAGGGAGGGAAGGGGAGAAGAAGGGGGAGAAGGGAGGGAGGCGGTAATCAGTGGTGTTGGAGAGAAGTGAGAGAGTGGAGAGAATTGATTATCTAGGGTTAGGAATTTTGGTGGGGGTAGGGGTGGGTATATAGAGTAATATAATTTTAAAATATTATTATTAATATTAATTGTAAAATTAATAACTGATTTTTGATTAAAAAAAGTCAAAACTTGATTTTTAGAAAGTTAAAACAAACACTTGGTCTAGCGTAATTTCCTCTTTACTTGTTAGCCCGGCTAGATCAATGGGCTTGTGGTGAAATAAGCCAAGCAACAGGCATCTCGAACTTATTGCCACCCTTATTTTAACGTCAAAGAATCTATCTTCAGAATCAAAGTACGCAAGTATTTGTTAAATTCGCGATAATTTAAAACAAGTTATCATCTTTCTCATCTCTCTCTTTTATCATAAAAAAATAATTGTCATTCAAGTACTAAAATGTAAAGATGACAAATGTAGCAGAAATAATAATTTAGAAGTTAGTAGTATGGCGTGGCGAAAAAGGAAAAAAATATTGTGATGGTGAAAATTAACATATTGTGGCAAATTTATATCCTCAAATGAAAATAATAATAATATTTTGAGATCAATAATAATAATTACAATAATAACCAAAAAAAAAAAAAAAAAGAGGAAGAAGAATTTAATGACCCCACCCTTTCACCTCCAGAACCAGAAGTTCATAAACTCCATGATGAAATCTTTCTGTGTCCACAAAATTAATAAAAAATGAATCAAAACCATCAAAAATTTCCTCCACTTCTCCTCTCTCTGGTGAAAACGCCGATATATATAGGCTTGTGTATATATCTATATACATCACACAGAAAACACATCAAACACAAAGGTAAAAAAAACCCATCATAATCATCTAATTGGCACTATGGCTATTGCTCTTCAGACTTCACTTCGATTCCACCATAATTCTGTTTTCTTCCCAAAAAGTATTTGTCTTTTTCAAAATTCCCATCTTCGTCCCTCTTCCCGTTTTTCTTCTGTACGGAATTGCCCAATAATTCGAGCAAGCTCTGCTGTTGCTGTGGAATCAGTAATTTTTCTTCCCTTTCTTTCTATGAGCATGTTTTGCCTTGCTTGTTCTTCAAAATAAATAAAACACTGGTTTTTTTCCTGCTTTATTAAGAGTGATACTGTCGGAAAAAGCTTTATTTAAGCTAAGCCGAACATGTATTTGCATATTTTGTGCATGTGTGTGTATGCGCATAAAGAGCATATTTTACAAGAAGAAAATACCCCTCTTTTTTTTCGCATTCAGATGCGTGTTACAGTTTCCTTAATGTTTCAATTTTATGTTATTATGATTATTCCATGTCGTAGCGTTAAATTATATTTCACTGGTACTGATTCATGCTTTCTCAGGAATTGGGTACTGAAGCCCAAGATACTTCAGATGTTGACTTGTTTGCTTGTCCCATTTGTTATGAACCACTAATAAGAAAAGGCCCTTCAGGTTTTAACTTGTAAGTTTGGATTTGAAACACATAATAAAGTCGGTTCTATGTGATTTGGTATGTGTTTAATTTGAATGTGAACTGTTGGCAGGCCAGCTATCTATAGGTCTGGCTTTAAATGTAGGAAGTGCAACAAGACATATTCGAGCAAAAATATCTATCTTGATCTCACCATTACTTCTGGGACAAAGGAATACAGTGAGTTTATACCAGCTGGAACTGAGATCTTCAGGTAGAAAATTGCTGATTATCACAAGCTTGCCATGAATTGGATTGTAAAAGAATTACAATTTCATGATATTGCATCATGAAATTCTTTTCGAGTTGAAAGTATGAAATCTGTAAAGTAGCATAGTGATGTAGTCTTGCTTGATCATAATTGAATGCTTCTTTCTCAAAGAATGCATTTTTCGCATCCCCAGTTCCAATTTGACCACATTTCAAATACTATCCTTGATATGAACTCTATACTAAAGATTTATCATGATGTGTAGCTGTCATATGTGATTGTTTTATCCTCCATATTTAATAGCTATCAAGCAGATATTAATTTTTTATTTTATGAATGCAACAATGAAGCAAGGCGCACAGAGGTGGAAAACATGAAGTTAAAAATGTTGAATGGGTAACACTATGCCTGAGAATATACTCACATTTTTTATATGTTTTCACCAATATTACTTGTGCATAAGGCAAAACACTTGAAGGAAGGGAGTAATCCAGCCTAAAGCCATCATCTACACAAACATATCAGATATAAGAGAGGAAGAACAAGAGTAATTCAAACATGAGATATTGGATCCATTGATGGGAATTGTAGGGACTAGAGCTTCCAATATTTGATTCTTGCCATCTATTAGTATATATGATATGTGTAGTATGAATATATGGTAGAAATTTAATGGTGTTGAATCAGTATATTTATAAGTAGGGGACAGTAGGTTTAATCTTCCTCAGTTTTTGGACATGGCCATCTTTGTTGTTGACTCAAGATGCCTTAGGCTAGTGGACAGGCTATAACTGTTATATATTGTCAGCACCCTCTAGGAGACATTATGACTTGTTACCACGAAAAATATTGAAGGACATTAACTACTCTTCTGGGTGTTAGGCGGGAGAAGGGGAAGTTTCTCAGTTTGGTTATGGAGGGGCATAATTGGAGGTGGAAAAAGAGCTATCTGTATTATAGTATTATGTATGGAGATTAAGAGTTATTTCGCATTATGGGGCTGGCTTCTTGCTTTTCAGAAACTAGAGGATAGAAGCAATGAAAACAAATATTCTCGAAAGTCAAGGAAAACCATGGCTCTTTTTTAGCGCCTTACCTGTCCATTAAACATGAGAATATCGTTGATGAAAAGCAAATGATCTAATATGCTCCCTAAATGGCATGTGAATGTTCTTTAGCCCGCTAACTTCAATTCCCCATATCTTCTTCTCATATATATTACAATCTTTAGCTTGGCCTACTAATTGATCTTCATGGTAAATCTACAGTGACTTCAATATAAGAATTTATATTCACTTGATTCCCTCTGATATTGATAAGTTTCTAATCTGCCATGATCAAAATCATGTTATTTTGATTATTATTATTTTTTTTAAAAAAGTGTTATTGTGATCCTGATTTTCCAGACAGAAAAAACTTCACTCTTCTTTTCATTTTTTTTACATTCAGGTTTTTTCGTCATTTTGGTTGGGGTCAATGTAGGCATTGGGCACTTATACTGGCTTGTTGGAGTAGTTGATCAAATTAAATATGTATCTTATTTCCTTACATCTGTATGAGCTTAGACAAATTTCTTCAAGAGTCAAACCTCAATTTTGACATGTATAGTTTACCAGTAGGCTCAGTCCTAAGGTGAAAAATAGTTGGTCCTTTTTTTCCTTCAATATATTCAGGATGATGGTGGAAGAAGGGGTGGGAATTTGGTGGGGGAAGAGGTAGAGCAAGTGGGTTGAGATATTTAGAGGCGATGATAATGCCTGCTGGGAAGACTTGAGAAAGTATAAGACTGGAGATCAAAGTTACGAGAAGATATGTGATTTGTAATGATATTGTCCGTCAATCCATATCTGCCTTTTCTGAAGGAAAG
This sequence comes from Fraxinus americana, assembly GCA_035079005.1. Classification (NCBI taxonomy): domain Eukaryota; kingdom Viridiplantae; phylum Streptophyta; class Magnoliopsida; order Lamiales; family Oleaceae; genus Fraxinus; species Fraxinus americana. The sequence continues at coordinate 25,696,792 of CM068726.1, read as the reverse complement.
GATGATCTTTGAGTGTGCAATAGTGAGTTGAGGTCTCGTAGTAAAGCATAAAAACGATTGCTGGGACTCTGTGGTTCTAGAAAACTTTCTAGATTAGGATTGATGGGTTCCATTTCATGTTTGAATGTATATTCAGCTCCTTTTTTTAACTAAATTTTAAATTTATTGTTCCTGTTATGATTAAAATCAGTCATCTGTTAAGTTAGTGCCCTCGTTTGCTCAAATGATGAATAAATACATGATTTAAGACTGCATATGTTTTAGATATCTTCCTTTACAGAGAACTGCTCAAGTCTAATGGTGATGCTCTTACTTCTACCAGGAGTCCATTTGTTTCATTTGTGTATGAGAGGGGATGGCGCCAAAATTTTAACCGTAGTGGTTTTCCTGGCCCTGATGAAGAGGTAAAATCCATTGCTTTCTGTTCGTGTATATAAATACCATAAAGTTACTGAGTGCTATAAAATGAAAAATTTCAAGACCTGAACTTGATGATTTCAAACTTTAAGAAGGGACAAAATTAAATGGAAGAAACAGGTAAAAACACACAAGTCATTAGGTAAAGTTTTATCTGGGTCTTGCTATCACCTATGTATAAAATATCTCTTGATTTATCATCTCTTGTGATGCATCCTTGCTACAATAAATATCTGCTTGCTTATGTAATTTAACAGGCAAACCTCATCTCAATTTTCTCTTCAAATTTTAACCACTTGTCTACATGCCCACATAAAGCGATCGTTGCCAAAAAATTAATTAATGTAAAATTCTATGCAGTTCAACATGGCTCAGGAGTATTTTAAATCAGCAGAGGGTGGAGTCCTTGTGGACATTAGCTGTGGCAGTGGTTTGTTCTCCAGGAAATTTGCCAAATCAGGGGCCTATTCAAGAGTTGTTGCACTAGATTTTTCTGAAAATATGCTTCGCCAATGTTATGACTTCATAAAAGATGATGTCACTATCTTAGGCTCGTGAGTTTTTTGTTTTCTTCTCTTTATAATTGCTTTGGGTGCTGCTGAAATTGAACATATTAGATTTCTTTAACCACCGTCTCTTTGAATATCTTCAGCAATCTTGCACTTGTAAGGGCAGATGTTTCGAGACTTCCCTTTGCATCTGGTTCAGTTGATGCCGTTCATGCTGGTGCAGCTTTGCATTGCTGGCCTTCTCCTTCTAATGCGGTTAGTTTTCACATTTGCAGGTTTTCAACTTCTTGCAGGACCTGATAATAATAGTTCCATGACTGTTATTTTGTGTGCTGTGCTTTACTGATCTGTTTACGAAAAAGTTGTATAGACGTGGACAATGAAAATGGCATTTCTTGAAAAACTAGGATACAGCACCACTTGAGTAACATAACTAAAACTCTTTGCATATGCACAACAAATAAACATAATTCACTAAATTATGTGAAACTAACAAGTCAAATGAATTATCAATTATGCTGAATTTGAATTTAATTACTGTGGAAGATTGGAAAATGTAGGCTTTCCATTGGATATTAAAATACACGAGGTGGCAAGTTTGTGCACTTGAAATCCATTTCTTTACTTAATGTTTTCGCGACATTATCTGACTTGTTGGACACAAGTTTGGGGAGTGTGTGCACAATATGACGTAAGCTTGGCCTACCCTTCGACTTGCTATGACGGGAGATACGTTCCCGATAAACTTAGTATATTAATTTATGTTCAGAGTTTGATGCCTGAACTGAATTTCATAGCCTTGATGGTCTTTTAACTTTGGATTGGATCATTGTTACCATGTCCCTGATCTAACCAATTTGTAACCAGTTTAACTATACTTCTCTTATTTTAACTACAAAGCCTCCAAACAACCTGAAATAAGAGATGGAGTACATGTTTACTTCCTGAAATGGTCTTTTGTCCTTACTCAGTAGTTTGCCCTACAACCCTGTAACATGGTTTGCTATCTCATATATGTTGAATGGAATGCAATTCTCATGTATAATTTTCATTGAATGACGTGTGCTTTTTTTCTTCTTGTCCTTATGTGTCAGGTCGCTGAAATCAATCGTATATTGCGAAGTGGTGGTGTATTTGTGGGAAGTACTTTTCTTCGAGTCAGTTCATCAACTCCTGCATTATTGAGGCCTTTCAGACAGGTAATTCCTTTCTCAATTGGATTACTGGACTTTTTTTGTTACAATCAAGTCATCAAACTTCCACACTACATTAGCATACTATTGGAGATTAACGGCCACGTTGGACTTCTAACTAACAGGAGTGGACTGAGTGACAAACATTGATACAAATTATAAGTTTGGTGACTAGATGAAATTTATATGTTCAGCAACTTCCAAGAATTCTACCCCTAGAGTATGAATCGTAAAAGTTCACATTTATCCCAATTGAGATTTAACTCACCTGAACCTCTGTTCGATCCTAGGAATCAGTGGCATTATAGAGACTGATACGAGACTAAACATTTATCTTTGGATTAGTAAACATGTATGGAAACAAGTTCAAAGCTTGAAAACATTGATTTGGTATTTCTTTGTAACCTCCCTCCCTGCACGCAAAAGGCCTGCTCCATTTTATTGGTACTAGTCAAATTATCATCTCCTTGGCCATGTAGAGTGGCTGTTGATTGCGATATCTGTCTTGTATATTTCATTCATCATGCATGTTGAAGCTTTTTTATTATTGTGTAACAGAGGATCACGAGGGACTACAACTATTTAACCGAAGAGGAGATTGAGGACTTGTGTAGATCTTGTGGTCTTGTCAATTATACAAGGACAATTCAGCAATCATTTATCATGTTTTCAGCACAGAAACCTTGAACTTTTTCTAGCTTTATCCAAATTTGATTGTCGTTTGAGATCTTGTTATAGTGTTGTCAATACAATTCACAAGCACATTGTCATGCTGTGTATAGGGAAATTATTTTTACGTGATGATTGAGAATAAATTTGGTGCATTTACTGTTGGACGAAAATCCTTTCTTGTTTCAGACCAATTTTTCCATGTGTTTTTATTTGAAGAAATACATGGTAATAAGCAACTTATTTTTGTTCCATTTCTGTCAATTTTCCTATCATGGTGTCACACGGTTGATATCTTGCATGACATAACAAATACATATAGTTAACATTAAGTTATGGGAAGCCGCATTCTATTCTTTCTTCTGAAGCTGTGTTATCTAGCCAAGGAATATTACTCGGATCTTAAGTAGTGTGGATTCGCATACTTTGGATGTTGGTCTAGCTTACACCAGATGAAGGGAAAGAAAGTGCTAGGAGCTACTCCACTTTCTGTATTGTGCACTCTGAGTCTGACTAATTTTCCACTTTTGTTGGAGTATGACAGCATGCATTAGAGAGAGTCATGGGTGATCTGATGAGGCATATGGTAACCTTCCAAACTTTCATCATAGGCTGAAATAAATGAATCTTGGTTGGTGGACAAGTATTCAAATTGACGAGGACAAACCAGTTCAGATATATTTTCATGTCATCGGAACTGTGTATCGAGGGTTGGAAACATTGCTAGCCTATTCTCGTACTTGACGTTATATTCTTGACAGTACGAAGGGACTCTATTGACACCCTACAAGAAAGACAAAAAACATTTTTATCCATGTGTTCGTGTTTGGCATTGGGGACTCGGAGAATAATGATTCATGAACGTTGTTCGTACAACGATTCGTGTAGGCCTATGGTGATAGAGAAGAACTGTGTACTGTATCATACCGACATCCAAGTATTGAAAATGCGATTGATGTAGTAAACCCCATAGTAACGCACGGTTTGTGTGCTTTCCATCTATTTCAAAACCTGAAGACAATGAATGGTAAAAGTAACAAGGATATCGGTCGGCCATTTAACTCCGGCATCTAGAGCATACGTAGTCCTGACTTCGATAACCACATGAAATAACTCGATCAAATAAACCTGAAAATCAAGATAGATTTGGTGAGTACCCATGATTAATTGAAGCGCGATAACTGTGTCTATTATATTTATTAACTGTGTTAAAAATTGTTTCAGCCATATGATAAAAAATTAAATTATTAATTTATTTTTAGCTGTCATCTCTGACTTGTTATTTTAAATTAATCATTTAGGGTGCGTTTGATTGTCGATATTTTCCATAAAAAAATATTTTTTCCACATAATTTTCTACTTTTGTATCGTTTGATTTACAATTTTTTCCACGAAAATGTTTTCCCATTTTTGGTCACGTTGTCATATTTTCCTTGAAAACAAGGAAAATGTTTTCTTTAGGGAGATGCATTTTTTATTTTCCGGGTAATTCACTCTCTCTTTCTCTCCCATTTATCCAATCTCTTTCATCTACCCACTAATAAAAAATGGATAAGTGTAATATTTTGAAATCAATCAAACACATTTAATTAATAATTTCTAGGGAACTGAATTGTTTGGTGATGTGTCGACCACCGATTTGTTAGTGTGCTGAAAGAATAAACTGAATAATATAAGATAAAAAAAAATTTGTCCAACTCCAAGATTAGCCCTTGGTTAAAGCCTAAAGGTGCCATAAACGAAGGTTTCCTCAAAATTAGCACCGAAAAAAGTTAAAATAAATCGTATCATTAATTTCCTAAGTAGTGCTTACTGAGCTGTAGGTTTTTTGTGTTTTGTCTGTCAAAAATTTATGGCAAAATTCTCTCCATAATTTTAGCAGAATTTTCCATTAGTGGAGTGGTTGAGGATTCGTGTTGCCATCTTTAATTTCCCGAGTTTCCTCGTACATGTCTTGTCTTTGCATTATCACTTTCATGTGATTAAGTCGAGGTTTCTTTTTCATTGTTCATTCATACTTTTGGTGTTCTTCCCTTTTTGTTCCCCCTTCAATTACTTTGAGTCAATTCGAATAAATTATTTACATTTTAAAGTATATATATCCGTCTATTTTAATGTCACGTACACTACAATCCATAAAATGCATTGAAGCTAAATTGTGATAATAGGTCACTTTACTTTTATAGTTATTTGTAATGTTGTAAATAAAGTCTGTATCATTTTATTTTATTTTTGAATATTTCTCATTTATCTTTGACTTATAGTTTTCAAGGTTCCTGTAGCTGATTATTTTGTAATATTAAAAAGAATTACATCTTCAATAATTTCTATAAGATTAATTTTCTCAATGTATAGCCCAGCCTCATTTCTTGCCATCATATTTAAAAAAAAAAAAAAAAATCTAGGGGAGAAGAATTTAAAAGTAGTCTTTTGACATTATGAAAACAACAAAAGGTCATAAACTCCGTAGAGAAATAAGAAACTATCTTAATTTTATGCCAACAGAGGATTCTTCATCCCCATCTATCATACTTTCAGAAATCTCCCCATTCATAATTTCTTGTTTCAATTCCCTACTTAGCGTCGTGACCATACATTTTATGCTCGTCTTCAAGGTAAACTTGGGATTTTGAGTGGGAGAAATTAGGTAAGCTACAGAAAATTTGAATATACTTGAATATACCAAGTGTAATATTGAAATTTTCAGGCTTCAACATTATCGATCGACTTTGATTATTGATAGTAGTTTCCTAACATGTTACATATCAACCCTTTTTCAGCTCATGGCCTTATGCGATCAACATTGAGCATATAAAATCACTAGATAGCTAGTCAAAACATTTTGAGTGAAGGAATAACTAGAGTATATACTGCATGAGTTTATGTTAAGATTTGAGATTTCATCTTAAAATATCAATTTTAATAAGAGAAATAGTTCAAACTCTTATAAATTAGTTTATATTTTTCATATTTATTTGATGAGAAATTTTATCCCTGACATGCCCTCTTAAGATAGTTGCTCATTTGAGCAAACTAATTATTATGAAACATCACGGTATCAAGAACATTTAGATATCACTTGTTGAGAAACCCGTCAAATAATTAAAGACGAAAAATATGGACAATATAAAATTTAATGGATCACACAAAAATCAAGAAAATTGTGAAATATGATAATTTATTATACCAAGAAGCAAATAATTGTCTTACAAGATTTGTTCTGCTCAATCTAATCTAAACAATTATCTGTTGTTTCTAATATATACAACAATAATCTAATTGTTATTATCTCTCTTAAGTATTGCATTTTACCTTATGAAGTGTCTATACCTTGTGGAGTATTTATAGAAGTCAAATCTCGAAGTTGTGGATGAAGTGGAGTCCAAGATAGAGAGAAGTCCCAAATCTCGAAGTTGTGAATACGCTACGGATGCCTCGTCGCTGGACCTCGGCGTTGCAGCTCCCGAGCCCGATGCTACAGCACTGGGTTCTCTGCCCCATTCCTTTGCTCGACGCTGCGGCGCCGAGGTTCCTGAAATTTTTTTTCTTTTTTCCATTCCATAGTGTTTTACTTCATCTCCAAATTCTTTTTCATGCCAAACTCTCAATCTTTGATGAAATTTGTTCTTCATGATTTAGAACTCTTCAAAATCCAAACTTCTTTAGACTTCTTTCAAACAACCAAATCCAAATCACATGAAATTTGGATCACACCACAACACTAATCTTTAAATTCATATACTCATTTTTTAGTTTTAATCGGATCGAATTGTTTGTTGAAATTTAATGGATTCTGATACTACATTAAGGCTTGGTGTTCCATTTTAAAATGTCAACTTTATTAAGAGGAGCAGCCCAAATCCTTATAAATTGATGAATATTTTTCATCTTTATTCGATATAGAATTTTATCCCTGACAGTTTAAACTTTTTGTACCTATACTAATTGAGGTAAAATTAACTAGAGAGAAACACATAGGAAAAGATATGAAGAAGTTCTATATTAATAGATATGAAAAGAGATAAAGTCATAATCAATTTCATATATTCCACCTCCTAAAATAAGTATATGTATCTTCGGCGTGACTCCAATAATAATTTCATCAAAACCACGTACAGGACAAATATCTTCTGCGTTCAAGAGCCTAATTAGGTTTTACCTATATGTTTATCGAGACGAGAATCAATCAAGAACAGGAAATTTGTGGAAAAAGAAATTGGTAAAGGCAGCTCATTCAAGAAGAGCTCATTTAATTTAGGGTTTCAAGAAGATGAAAATTTTTAGTTTATGGAGAAAGAAGGCTATGGGACACATGTGAACAGCACCCACGTTCTCTCTCTTTCTCTCTACCTGTCTATATATATATATAGAAAACACTCTACAAAATGTTTTGTATGGTTCCTAGGAATTAATTTATTTCCTTCTTTGTGTTGTGATACTCCATAAATACACAAATCTCCTTACCCTAAATCCTCTCTCGCATCTCTTTCTCTGGGGTTGCACTAGTGCTGTCTTCATAACTAAGAAACTTCATATGATCATGGTAAGTATTCTTCTCCTACACATGATCTTGAATTCCAATTGTTCAATTCCTTACGTTGTTTCTTTGTTATTATTATTATTTTTTTCGTATGATCTGAATTTACCTATAATATGTGGTGATGAAATTAGGGTTATCAGAAGCCGGCATGGTTGGAAGCTCTCTACGCGAAGAAATTTTTCGTGCCATGCTCAATTCATGAGACATCGAAGAAAAATGAGAAAAATATTTGTTGTTTGGATTGTTGTACAAGTATTTGTCCCCATTGTGTTTTTTCTCATCGATCCCACAGACTTCTTCAAATTCGACGATATGTATATCATGAAGTTGTTCGATCTGAAGACCTCGAGAAGCTTATAGACTGCTCAAACATTCAGGTCACTGCACCAAAATTCTACTTTTAATTATTTTTTTGAGCATGTTCGGCTTGGTATATTGCTGAAAACAGTCTCTTAATGCCTAGAAAACCAATTTTCAGCTTCTTTTTTTGGCTTTTAAGTTAAGTCAAACATGCTCTTAGTGTTTGGCTACTTTAATTTAATTTGCTAGATATAAATGAGCTCGAATTAATTATAATTCGACGTAGCTGCAGGCCTACACGATCAATGCTGCAAAAGTTGTGTTCATCAAAAAGAGACCTCAAAATAGGCAGTTTAAGGGTTCTGGAAATTATTGCACATCGTGTGATAGGAGCCTTCAAGAACCATTCTTACATTGCTCTTTAGGCTGCAAGGTACTAATAACCTCGTGAATTCGATTTTTATTCTTATTAACTCAATGAACTTATCGTCCAAATCATCGGTCTGGTAACTAGATGTAGCCTTTCAGTCGAGCAAGATGTCCATTTTGTTTGATGAACTCCCATACATAATTTACAAAAATATGCATGATTTGGGTTGGAAGTTTGATGCAAAAATTTCTGGGTCTAAAAGTTTAAATTGTTAAAGCTAGAAATATGAATTTATTCAAATTTTGCCTATAACTAAACCGTATTAACGTGTTGCATGCTGGATTCATTTTTCGATCAAATTTTAGCAACTTTAAAAAATTTCCTAATTGGATGACGCGAAGACGTCAATTCAAGACTATATTTTTGTCAGTTTTGATGTCACAAATGAACAATTTAACTGAATTTCCAATAAATTCATTTGATACCAGGTTGATTTTGTCTTTAAACACTACAAGGACTTGTCTCCATTCCTTAGAATATGCAAAACTCTACAGCTGAGTCCAGATTTCTTCATCCCTCAAGACATTGGAGATGATGAGACACAACATTCGACAAATTTGGACAGCGATGTGCCATCGAGCTCATCGGGCTCCGAAAATATGAACTTTGCTTGCACTAATTTTGTTCCAAAAAAGAGAAGTGGATTGTTTGTTTGTGAAAGATTATTAGCAAATAAGATTACAGAAGCGGAAAATATGGCCGCGAGTAATAGAAGAAAAGGTACTCCTCATAGATCACCTTTGTGTTAGAATAAAAAATGAACAATTTTTTATTTTATTTTGAATTATTAACTAATTAATTAAGTTTATTGAGGATTTTATTGATTAATTATTAATTAATCACTTGGTCGATGTTTCTTTCTTAATGGCATCACGTGTTTCCCAATTCCCAGGTTACAGTTTCGTACATTTTAATTTTTTTTTTTAAAGAAATATATTGTTATTTATTATCGAATGAAGAGATATTTGGAAGGATTTACATATTTTTTTATATTTTAATTGGAAAATTTAGTGCATAGTACGGAATAGGAAAATGTACAATTGAGAAATCCTGTCTCTTTTTATTTAAAATCGTATCCAATGTACATACCTAATTGTCGAACGGATTCATCAATGAAATTAAGATGCTAGAGGGGTGATGAGTACATTTATTCTTTAAAATTAATTTTCAAGACGTTATAATTGGATTCTTTTCATAAAAAAGGTTAAGACATTCCTAAAAAGAATGAACTGCATCCTTAGCGACCCCCACCTGTCCTGTTCTGGACCTTGGTGAAGGAGGTAAATCGCAGTCTCCAAGGGTATAGGGTGAAAGACTGCTTGTACACTTGCACTTACCCAAGAGCCAAATCCATATTTCCTAATTTTCATATATATTATGAGGCTTGAACGTAAAACTTTTTGTGCTCTGATTTTCAACCCGTCCCCTCACATATTTATTAAATTTTGAAGAAAAAGAAAGAAATAAACTTTGAAAAGCACAGGCCTATTGTCCAATTTATTAGTATTATTGATGTTACTCTTTAGAAACTTTGACTCTGACCGGACAGAAAGTAGGTGAAAGTGTATATTGTTGACCAGTCAAAAGAAAAACATCAGTAGTGGTTAAGGTCCAAATCATTTGGAGCCGTTGGATGAAGTGAGTGATTGCTAGCAGATGTAATATCCACAGGCTTGCAATCTCCCAAATGACACATAGGAATAGCAAGAAAAAAACACAATAAACTCGATACCCGCAGGTCCCAACTCGGATAGAACGGGAATAAGTTTTGAACCCCAGGCTTTATGTATGGCTAAAACAATGCGCGTCATAGAAATATAAGGTCTTCATAATGACTTGTATAATAGTTGTAATTATTGAAATAAATTTTCCATGATATAAAATTTTTTAGTGGTCAAGAAATACTTTCCGTTAAGATTTAAGACATTAGTCAGCATTGATGATATTGAATTTTAGTCGTCATAAATGACTAAAAATTATTTTATTATAGAGATTAGGCGCAATCTTCTTTTAAGTATAACAAAAAGCTAAAACTAATATAAGGTTAGCCGATCCCGTACGGTAAAGGTCCTAAAAACCGTATTCGTTAACGTTCATCTAGTGAAGACAAATTCTCATGAGCAATTATTTCTATTATCATAGAGCACCATTAAATTTAATTTGCAATTAGTATCAATCCAACGTATACTAGAGTCAAATTTTAAAAAAAATTAAATAAATAAATAAATCCATTGACTTCTATTGTTTGCTTGACCTAATTAATTCTTAATTTTCATTCATCAACATCAAATCCTCAAATATAGTTCAAACTATTTAACTTCTTTTATCTACTTTTGAGCTGGAAATTTTTCTACATGCGAAATTCAGCTTAGGCCTGTGGATCACCACAGGAGGGCAGTCTAGGGCATCACTCTGCCATGAGTATAACTCATGCATGGTCCCGTTTTCTCCACTCAGCAATAAATGTATGGAGATTAACCGAACCATGTCAAGTTTTCTACTTTTTGTACCCTACATAGATCGTGAGAATAAAAAGTGATTCGGAAAAGGCAAGAATCCTTGGGAGAGAAAGCTCTCTCAAGTCTCAAATGACAAATGGGCTAAAATCACAAATGCCATAGAGTAAAGCTATAAATGGGGGAAGAACGTTTTTCTAACACTATTATACTTCGAGCATTGCCTCGTTCGTTCTTTAGATCGAGTTATATATTTTGTTTGCACGTAAATTTATTGGGTTCTCTCAAAATGGTGATTTTTTGTGCTGAGAAGCTGATTCGTAACCCCGAGTTGAAAGGCAATAAAGCTGAGGCCGCAATTTGTCTCCACATATGTGCAAGAAATGAAGGAGATGATGACGATGATGATGACGACGACTCAAGCGTGGCACCAGCAGCATAAATATGTATATAATTAAGTTTAAGCCAGTAGTCTGTTTTAAGAAATAAGCAGCATATATCTATATAAGTCTGTTGCTTAAGATACCATGGGTATAAATGTCATCAGAGAGAGAAAGAGAGAGAGAGTACTGTTAGTTTTCACTTTCTAAATGCTTAGTGACTAGAAATATCAATCGAACGTTGACTTCTGTACAATGTTCTTGCTCTAGCTACTCGATCAATAACAAAAATATATATATACTATGATTTAAACATCTTAGTATAAACATTGTTTTCTGTCTTACCTTGATTTTATGCTACGCGTGTTTATCCCGAATGCAACATACAATTCTCCGTTGGACTGTGCTCTCCAAACGTGTTTGTTCCTCTCTTCTTCCTTATCCAAGACAATTTTTTGATGCTTATGGAGTAATGAGGATCAACTTAATGGAGTGAGCTTGATGACGCCTGGAATTAGAAGCAGATGTTGGGGGGCTAGTGCCACAAATAATAACTATAATGCGAAATCTCTTTGAGCAGTGAAGCAAAGGTTTAGGGCCCGTGAATTAGTTAGGAGGAACTGATGAAGCAGGCTGAGGAACATACCAAACTCATTAATACAGTGGCTTTTATTTAGAACTAGTGACCATGGTTCTAATTAAATAACGGGCCAATTAATAGATGGTGAAAAATCGGGTGTCGCACTAGATACCACTTAACAATTTACGAATTACCAAATTAATGGCTTTTAAGTTATCGAATGATTGTTACTTATCTATTTTTAGTTTTGACCCTACGTGCGGAATTAATCAATCAAAAGCAACAAGTCACTTTTAATTGTTTCTAGATGATTAAATATACAAGTCCAATTATTTTATCTTTGAGTATTGTAGTAATAAGTAAAGCAATAATAAACACCAACATGATGATGGAAACTCCAATTGGGTAAAAACTCTGGGACCAAGTCAGTTACCTCCACTATAGACAATACGGAGTGAGTTACAATCAGATGCTATCTAGCCAACTCCATTAGACTTCCCGATCTATTTCCTGCTAACTCCAAGGTTTTCTTCAAGACCAGCTCCAAGATCTTCTGCAATTGCCTCTTCCCAGGGAAATTCTAAGAACCTGCTCCAAGGCTTTGTGCTCTTCATGTGCTTGTAGTCCAACCTCTCTCAACCTCCAGAAACTTTTGAAATCCAACTAAGAAAGTACCTTCATATGACCAACATTTGGGAAAAACTTTTAACATTAACATATAATAACTAAAAAATGTAGTTGTTAGCATGCACAAGTATAATCAATGTACAGTAAACCTTCCCACATACTTAGTTCAAGTTAACATGGAGTAAATTATATAAGTGACCCATATGTGTAAAGTGTTACTAATCATTTGTAAGTATGACTCCAAATCTTAACGTTGTGAAAAATGACATGCTAAATATCACTGTCAATAAGTGTATTCCTCTACTTATGAAAGTCAAATCATTTAAAATACATTAGAACATATAAAGAAAAACTCATTTTGTATGGATATTTTATTTTTTACTCTTGACTTTGAACATATTTCATTTTAACATCTTTCAATATTTTAAACTCGTTATTATTTTTCACATCTTAAGTGCAGGTCATTCTCCATTAAAGGACTAAAATGACCTATGTAGCGAGTTTTATGCCGGTTAACCCAAGTCAATTGACCATAGGCATCAAGTTATAAAAAATCCGGCAAGCTTAATTGTTCGAATCAAATAGGCTCCAAAGAAGAATATAAGATATTGAGCTTTTTATTATCGGAAATAAACTTGAGCTTAGGTCTAATAAATAAGTTCATATTTAAAGTCACTTTATTGACATGTGATTGTCATCCCAAATTTCACACACGCGGTTGAGTTTCACTAACAATATCATAGTGTGTGCAATGCTGATGGTACATGAAGACACATATATGAAATACTTCATAATAACTTAAGTCAACAATGGAAACTATATTACAGCTCATCGATTAAACTCATACTTGATCACTACAAACAAATTCAAGTATATTATATATTATGCTGTAAAAATAATTTTTCGCATTTTTTTTATTTTTATTTTAAAGTATGAATGCACCAGCACACAAAAAAAAAAGTCAAACACACAAAAAATAAAAATAAAAAATGTGCATGAGTTTTCTACCTAAAAAACAAACAAACAAATATGATGCATGCATAAATCAATGTCACACAATGATACGAGCATATACCAAAAATACATAATCAGTTATGAATGCAAATGATCTTACCTTTAAGAGCACGGTAATCTATTTAGATCACTTTTCTTCACCCAAACTTGCCTAGTGATAGGAATCTCATTCATCTGTGTTATTAATTTGGTCAATTGACTCACCTGATTAGTAAGAAAGTCAATCTGACCAACAAACTCCTGATTCTTATTTCTATTTCTATTCAGGATATGACAACACATATACCATATGTGTCCTAACCCATGTTCTAAAAGGCGCGCAAATGCGCCGCCTAGGCGTGTCTAGGAGCGACGCGGGTCGTAAACGCGTAGAATTCGGGAAATGCGGGAAAATGCGTTTCCATCTACAAGGCGCGCTTAATACGCGCATTGTCCCGTCTAATCCCTTTTTTTTTAATCTATTTTTTTTATGATATATTAAAAAATCTATTTTTTTATATAAAAATATATTTAATGCCTTAAAAATACGAAACGCATTATGGCGCTTAATTTTCGCATTGACACGCCTAAACTTGTGATTCTTGATTCTCGACCTCGACGTATCGTAACGCATTACGCATTTTAGAACACTGGTCCTAACTTACCGCAATGAAAATATGTAGGGATAAAACTATGACCAAAGTTATGAGATCGTTGCTATCTATTCCTAGGTTGGCGGGTCCTATGCTGTCTAGTAGGCATCTGTCCTATATATCCCTTATTCTTAGTTCATGTTTAGACACATGTTTAAACTGGTCAGTACCATGAACAAATGTAGTTTTGGAATTACTAGCAACATTATGATCGTTTTTATCGTATCCTAAACCTTCCTTATTACCAACAGGCTTGCCCATTCACAGAATGTTATCTAACTTCATAGAACCACTAGAAAAGGCAAGAAGTTGAGACTTGGAATACTCTAGATGACTCGAAGATTTTTAACCTGGATTTCTAAGGTTTCATTTTCAACTGTCAGCTCATTAGCTCTCCAAGAAGTCTTCTCAAGCTCACTAGTGAGATTACTAACCTGAGTATCTAAATCCCTTACACTTCGATATTTATTTTTATCACAAGATGTGCAAAAAATATTACGAGATTGGACTATGTTATTTAGTAAGAGTTAAAATTGAACATGTCATAGTCAAATTAATGTAGCGTTAATATAATATTAAAAAAAATTAATTATTGTACGGAACTCGGGAACCGAATAGAACTGAATTGAACTGAACCAAATGGAATCGAACCCGAATGGTTCCATAATTAATTTTGAACCCAACGATTCTATTTACTAAATATCCGAGAATTCGGATTTGGTTCGGTTCTCACCGAATCGAACCGGACCATACTTAACCCTAATCTTAGAGACTCGCACCCCAATCTCCATGCGATCACAATTTAATATTCTAATTTTAATTTTAAAAAAAAATCAATGCGTGGGAAAGGGAAAATTGCCCAAAGATTTTAGCGTAAACACCTTTAATTAATTAATGCATGTGCCATACACTTGTAACTATTCTTCTATTATTTCATTATAATGAGTAGTCGTGCCCTCCAATTGCAGATACTAAAAATATTGTACATTGTTTTGGTATTTAAATTAAGGATTCAAAACTTTGAAAACAAAATATTTTGGAATAATAGTTTGAAATTATAAAAATCTAGTTTAATATTAGAAACTGATGCCTGAACCAGTTCAATTAATTACCATCACCATGTTTCACGGGTTACCTTTCTTCTTAGCACAGAAAGGGACACCGTGCGGCAGTAGTCTGCTCCGCTAGACTACCTTCCGCCTTTTCTCGGTCCGTCTCGGGACAAAAGTAGATTTGATCACAATTTAAAGAAAGCTTACAACACGAAATTGAAATGTATTGAAATAAACTTGATCATTGATTGTTAGAAAGCTTGAAATTACAATAGATTGAAAGCAGGAAATTACAATGGCTAGTGCAGGGGGCGAACACTAGAAAAGCTTGAAAGATGTTTGAAAGTCATATACCCCCTATAATAGACTTAGCAACAAAAACCCAAATGACGGGAGTAGACGTCTTTTGGCCAAGGAATCATACTAAAATTTTCTAATTATCAACTATTTTACAATTAAATGAAATATTTACAAGGTGCAGTCGAAGTGCAGCGGCTGCGATAGCGTCACGGGGCTGAAGTGAAGCTGCTGCCCGTGACACCATGGACGACAAACAAAATGACCTAATTGAATTACATGCACTTCACTCCATTGATTCGCCTAATCAGAGGTGCAAAGTAATTTAGGGCATGTGCATTGGTATGACACATTAATAGTCATATTGAATTATGTTGAATTTTAGTATTATAAATTACTTTAAAAAAAAGTGTGTCAATCATTTTATTACAAAATTTAAATGTCGTAATCTTTTAAGTATTATAGAAAGCTAAAATCAATTTAAGGTTGACCGTCCCCATCTCGTAGAGGTCCAAAAAGCACCATTTAACGTTCATCTGGTGACGTTGAATACCGAGCAATTACTTCTATTACCAAGGAGTCGTATTGGATTTATTTTTTATTGTGTTAACTTGGTGTCACTCTAAGCTTTTGTCACACAACCTACTAATATTAAAAATTATTTTCATTGACTTCCATTGCGTGATTGACCTAATTAATTTCTTCAATCATGTTTGGTGACATCATCTTTTACACCTTAGTCAATATCACGTCACACGATATTTTCTTATTGGACAGTGTAAACAAAAAACAATTTTTTACGGCCAATGAGTTTTTGACAACACTGCAAGTGTCAACAATGATGTAAAAAATGAGCGTACTAATAGCATAACCTTAATTTCATTTTAAACAAAATTCATAGCCTCAAATATATAGTTGAAACTATTTGACTTCTTTTGACTACTTTTGAGCTGGAAATATTTCTACACACGAATTTCAGCCTAGGCGTGTGCAACAACTGTTGCTTACCACAAGAGGGCCGTGTAGGGCATCACCCTGCCATGAGTTTACTCATGTATTGGTCCCTTCTGGCATTCAGCAATAAATTTTCTTCATAAACTATCGCGAGCATAAAAAGTGATTCTTTTTGTTTTTTCAAAAACCACTAAATGTGGTGTGTTTTATCAAAAGTGAAGAGTATATACTTGTGAAAAAGAAATTCTCAAAATCAAGAATGCTTTTGAATTAAAGCTCTGTCAAATGGGCAATGCCATTGATTTTCAAGCTATAAATGGGGGAAGAGTGCTGCTCTAACCCCAATATACTTAGCCTCGTTCGTTCTTTAGATCGAGATATATATTTCGTGTACACATAAGAGTGTTTTTGGGTTTTCTCAAAATGGTGATTTTTTGTGCTGAGAAGCTTATTGATTACTCTGAGTTGACTTGCATTGAATCCAAGGCAGCAATTTATCTCCACATATGTGGGAGAAACGAAGGTGATGACGACGATGATGACGACGACGACTCGAGTGTAGCACCAGCAGCATGAATATGTATATAATAAGTCCAAGTCAGGAGTCTGTTTCAAGAAATAAGTAGCATGTATCATGTGTTACCAATAGGGTTTAAGGTACTATGGTGCAGAGAGAGAAGTATTATTATTTTTCACCTTCTAAATGCATATTTATTATGAAAAATCAACAGAATATTGAATTCTGTACGATGTTCTTGTTCTAGCTACTTGATCAATAACAGTGACATAATATGATTTCTTAGTATAAACAATGTTTTTCTTCTTGTTCTGGCATGATATTATTGTATTGGAAGATTTGAGAAGAGGAAATGTACAATCTTGTTCACAATCTGAGTTGAACCGTTCAATAAAATACAAAAGTCACAAGGATGAATATAAGGAAATGATTTTCTGATTTGAGAAAATCCCTTCCAGTAACCATGCTTTAATCCTGGGATAGATGCAATTGTTTTGGACTCCCAGTCCCACAGCTTGGCTCAGTTTGTCACCAGAGGTTGGATTTTGAAATGATTCTTGCCTTGATTGAATTATATTCCTTTCAGATATTTTTCTGACCTTCGCTGTAGCAATGTTTCTTTTTCAACCCTTTTCAGTTAAGAGGCAATTGAGATTTTAAGTTCCACTTGCGACGCCTGCATTTTCGGAGGCGATTTTTCGAGGAATGAGAATATTTGAAGGCAGTTTGTTCATGTAAGTATTCTTCATTGAATCTACAGCATCTGCATTTTTGTTTAAATACTCTTTTAAGACATTTCCATTATTCTTACCATGAATGTTACAATATATACAGCCTAGTTCTTCCAAATTAAAACCAAACGCTCCATTGTGTATCTATCAATTGTTGGAGACAAGATTGCTTAATTCGTACTCAAAAGAAATAAAGCAGAATATAAAACTTAATTAGGAGGGACGCTCAAGAAAAACTTAAGTAGTACAAACGATGATAAGCTAGAGAAAAACTAGTACAATTAGGGCTGAGCATGAGTTGAGTTGGGTTAGATTGGTTTTGAGTCCAACACAAACCCAACCCAACATGTTCGGTTTGACCATAATTCAAACTGAAATCAACCTACTTGTTAGAATTTGGATGTGACTCAAATTCTTTATTGAAATAATTGAAGAATTCTAATTGAAGTGCACATCAACAAGAATTTAATTTGGAATACTATTGAAGTCATATATCAAGTTGAAGTTTTATTTTGGTATTTCATTGGGAGTTGTAATTTGTTTTTGACTCAATTTTTTTGTATCCTACTTTATCAACAACTTTACTATTAGGGTTTGGACATCCCCTACATGTTCCCTATAAATATTAAGCTTTTCTATATAATTTTATGGTGTGAGAAAATAGATCACTAGAATTATAAGATCTATTGTATTTTTCTCTCTTCTCTATTATTCTTGAGTCAATAAAATTTCTTATATCATATGCCATATTCTTATCTTTATTATTCTTTTGTTTGATCATATATTTCATTATTATTTGTCATATAATTTCAGCATCTCAATCCGATGATTTGTTTCACAACATCATTCACGGTTGAAACTCAATCAAATCCAAACCGACCAAACTCGGGTTGGTTTAAGTTGAGTTGATTGATTTGAACTGGAGTCCAATTCAAGTAGGACAATTTTTTTAATGGGGCCAATGATTGGGACATTTTTCGTTGAATTTGAACATTTTTTTTAAAGTATGATACCATTTCAATTTGGACCAATTTCAATTACATTAAAAATGGTGTTTGAAAAGCATTAAGTCAATTGAAGTTGGATCAATTGTCCGTGGGGGTAAAGTTCCATTCCAACAAAACAATATAAATTAAAAATATTGTAAAACCTGTAAAATGGATTATATCATGATCAAATTATAAACATATTAAATCAATCTAAATACATGTTGAATACCTGCATATTATACGTATTGAATAAAATGAATTCAACCTAAATACTAAAAATGTTAAATCATTCAAACTCAATACAAAATCTCATTCTTCAATCCAAGTGTTTAGTAAAAAATCATGTCAAAAAATCGAGTTGAGATGTTGAGGCCCTAGCTCAATAAGAGGTAGAAAATACGTGAGGCAGAGGAAAATTTTGGTTTTCAATTTTTGGTTTTAAGTACTAATTTTCTTTTTAATATTTTTTAATTTATTGGGTTATCTTGGATTTGATTGGGTTTTAATGGATAACCTGGAACCCAACCCAACCCAACCTAACTCGACCTAAAATTTGATTTCTTAACTCGAACTCAACCCAATTGACTGAAAAAACCAATCAAAATTGGTGATTTGGGTTGGATTGATCGATTTGATTGGTTCAGGTTGATTTCTGTCCAACCCTAAGTACAATTACCATATTTCATGTGCCCTTCTCATTCTAGACGATTTGGTTTATAATTCAGGAACTGTTTGGTTAGCTAAAGGGAAAAAAGTGGTGGCTGATCAGATCAATTATTAGGGCTATGAAGCACCATCTTGCTTCAAAATTTGTTAAATAAAAGCATGGAAATATTTGGTGGAGTCCCTCATTAGGGATAGCGAGATGGTACCAATCAAAAGTGAAACGAGCTGTCTATGATTTGGTGCTTATAGATGATCAAATTAATTAATGGAGTGAGCTTGTTGCCTCCTGGAGATAGAGATATAAAGCAGATGGCTTGGCGCTAGAGTAGTGAAGGAAGGGTTTATGGCCTGAATGAGTTACATTAAACTAATGAAGCGGGTCGAGGAGCAGACTAAAATAAATAATAGAGCAAAATCAATAAATTAATGTTTCCGAATTATTGTGAATATTTGAGAGCCGCGTGGTTTCAGATTATTTTCACTATCCATATTATAGTGGAGATGATGCCGGAATTTTATCAAATAATTTATAGTTAGAATTATGTCTGGCACCTAGCGGTATCCATTATCGATACACATCATATCTGGTGTCCATTAGAATTATACGAGACAGTCTTGTCAGTCCTCGGAGAAAAAATTTCTTGTTAATATTGAATTTGAATTTTCTTCCAAAAAAATAAAATAAAAGAGTAGATAACTAAACATGATCAACCAATATGAAAGATCAATAGTATGCATTTTTGTAGCATCAATGTATGTGGGTATATTATGGAAAAAAAAAAAGGATAAAACATTGTAACTTAATTAATAGTATGAATTTTTGTTTAATATTCATCAAATATATGTTTGTATAATATTTATATTTGCCTTTCCTACTAATTAGTTACTTAATAATTTGTGGATTGTAGATTTTTTTTTTTTTTAATTAGTTACAATTTCAAGATGTAACATTCATAAAAGTTTATAACTACACAAATTAAATATTCATATTTTAAATATTCCATCCGATTAAGACTTGAAAGAACACACAAACTTCAAGATTGATTTGCTCAAATGAGCCATCATCATACAAAGACGTGTTAAAGATAAACTTCACATCGAATAAAGATGAAAATATTAATCAGCATATAAGAACTATGACTACTCGTTAACAAAGTTGATCTTTTAAAATGAAATTTTAAGTCCCGCATTTGACTACGACTAGTCATACAAATGTGTTAAAATTAACACCAATTATTCCATGTGACCAGTTAGTATTTGATTTGGTCAACTTCCTCAACCAGAAGACTCGAAAAATATTCTACCAAGAATCCTATATTAATCAAAGGAATTAGAAGTTTCAATGCATGGGAAAGGTAAATTTGCCGAAGGTTTTGGTGTAAACAAGCAGCAATTTTGGTTATTATATTGAATAAACAAACCTTAAACTAAAGTAATGCTTATATGCCATAAACCAGTCACTATTCTAATATTATTTATTCCATTATAGAGAATAGTCGTGCACCGAGTCATGGCAATGTGCTGAGCAGAGTCGGCTCGGCCCTTAAACTCGCGAGCTCGGCTCGAGCTCGTGCCTCGTTTGGTGTAAACAAGCAACAATTTTGGTTATTATATTGAATAAACAAACCTTAAACTAAAGTAATGATTATATGCCATAAACCGGTCACTATTCTAATATTATTTATTCCATTATAGAGAATAGTCGTGCACCTAGTCATGGCAGCTCGGCTCGAGCTCGTGGCTCCTTTGCTCGTGGGCGAGCTCGGCTCGGCCCACGAGCTCGTGAGCTCACGAGCCGAGCCGCGAGCCCACAAGATTTTTGAATTTTTTTTTAATTTTTTTTTTTTACTTTTCACGTTTTTTTTTTTTTTTTAATTTTCTTTAATTTTTAGCTCGTGGGCCTTGCCCACGAGCCTCTCGCGAGCTTGCTTGGCTTGTTGAGCTCACTTGCGGCTCGGCTCGGGCTCGTCATTTTATGAGCCCGAGTGACTCGTGGCCAAGCGGCCGAGCCGACAAGCCGCTCGACCCATTTGTCATCTCTGCGTGCACCCCAATTGCATGTACTAAAAATATTATACACGGACGACAAACAAAATGACCTAGTTGAATTACAAACAAAATATTGTACACTACCAATTTCAAATCAATCAATATAGCCGGCATTATTGTATGTCAAGTTGGACTCTCCCCATATTAAGACTGTAAAGTGCCGCGGCTCGCCGAACAGTGAATCATTTGTATGAGCCGCTTGCTAGATGTATCAGCTCGCATTTTAATTAAAAAGTGTAATTTTTTTAAAAAAAGAGATGAGTTTCAAGTGGTTCACGAGCCAATTCGACTAGTCAAATCAAGAGGCGAGCTCGTGGGACGAGCCAAGCCCAACTTACTGTTATATATTTATACAATAAATATAATATGTGAAAGAAATAACTAATTAAGACGAAGTGCATAATTGGTGAAAAGTGTGGAATTTGTGTGGGAGGTCGGTGTTCGAACCACGCCTCACGCACTATATTAAAAAGTCTTTGATTGTGCTTTATTGATTCTAATAAAGTTATTATTATTTTTTAATCATTTTCGAAATTATTTAATGGGTCAACTAGCCAATAGAATATGACTGTTTTAACTGCCCAATATTAATACCCATTACCGTTGGCCATTACATCTGCAACTTAATACTAAAAGAAATTACATTCTTTCTGCCTATATAAACACACTTTTGGGTATTAGCAAATTACAAGAAAAACGAGATTATATATTTCTATACAGTACAGTAAAAATATTGTTCTTAATTTTACATATTTTTGGAGTACACTTGAGAGTTCTGAAAAACTTTTGTGATTGCTGCACAATTGGTTTATTTAATCGTTGTACCCTGGAGGTGATTGTCCACAGAGGTCGCAGCAGTTATCGATGGGCAATTTCGCTTTAGGACATCGTGCTGTCACGAAACTCGATCTGTTGATAAGTTTTTCTGCACTTTACTGTTATTTTGTCTAACACTTACTTGAGACAAGTTGGTTCATGCTCTGCTCGTTCCACAGAAGTCGGCTCAACTCGCCCTAACTAACACTCTTACACCATATCATGCACAAAATAAGTAGTCTATCATTGCTAGGGTTGGACCAAGCAAACCACATGGTCCAACGATTCATTTTCTTAAGTTGTATTTCTCTTCGAATGAACCACTTTACCATATAACACGACTTAATTTATGCCTCTATCTCACCAAAATGCAGGTTTAACTAATTAGATGTTGATTGGTTATAGCTCAAGGAGAACCACTAAAAGAGTAGTTTATTGGTAACCTAATTACTCTACGCTGCAACAAGACAAAATCAAACCTATCATAACAACAATTCAACAATTTAAAGCTTACCAAATCTGGTAGAGCTGATTTTTTTTTTACTTCCTAGAAGATCCAAGAAAACCTAACATTTAGCACTTTACAATGCATTTGACATGATTTTTGCTTTTGTTTTTGTTTCCTATAGAAAATCTTTCTGAGAAAGTGACCTTAATTTTTATTTGAAAACTAATTCTTACAAAAACTTCATATTCTAGAAGTGTTTTATAGGAAGTCATATTTGACAACTTTCTCTAAAAACTTTTTTAACTAGAAAAGAACTTTCATAAATTGCTAAATGGTCAAAAAATATTTTTTAGGTCTCGAAAGCACCTTCTGACTTCTCAAAAGTCATATCAAACAAGCACTAAAAATGGGAACATCCCCTCCAAAAAAAGTTATTAATCTCTAAATAATGATAACGTGTATACAATTTTATGTGTCTTGAAACGCATATTCTTGCAAAATAATCTAGATGGATCTTTAATATAAAGAAAACTTGATTGAATCATCTACCAAACGCCTAACAAGAATTTATAGATCTTCAACCCAATGCAATTTCCAAAATCAATACTTTCGAAACATACTTCAATTGTCAAACTATAATACCATCTTCTATATATATTAAATTAAACTAAATGTAAATAGATAGTTGATAATTTTTATCATTTTATCTTGAGTGCTCTGTCTTAAAATGAAGTACTATACTAAAGCTTTGTTTGGGAGAGAATTTTTCAAGATCATTTTTCATTAAAATCATTTTCAATCATGCTTCTTTGATATCATAATTTTTTTTTCTTTACTTTCTAACCCGTTCTCCAACAAAAAAAAATGGCATTTTTCACATTAAAAAAATCTCTCACAAACAAATGCTAAGTCGTAAAACCCTATTTATTATCAATCATCTCTAAATAATTCGATTTGTTCATGTATTTTCTCTATATCTCATATACCCCAATTTGTCTTGTTTTAATATATCACATCTTCTTGTGAATTATTGAGCGATTAGGATTGGTATTTATTCCACCATTATTTATTAAAAAATGTCTAATAATCTTGTAAATGATACCTACCATCCTAACGTGGAAAGTCTCATCTTTCTTAGACGACTAAATTGTAATCTCGGAAAAATAATTAATTTCAATTAAGTAATAAATTCGAATAAGTTTCACCACTCCCTCATTTGTCTTATACCAAATTTATGAAAATTATTTGATTGACGGTCATGCCACAATGGATATTATATAATCACTGCTTGTCATGTCGACTTGTCACTACACTATTTCATAAAAGTGATTTAAGTAATTTAAAATGCAATTTAACTTTTGAATTTGAGGGCATTGTTATAACATTCATTTTATCATTACCACAATGAATCACTCACATTACCATCTAATTAATTATTCATTTGTTTAGTTTCCTATATATAAACCTAATCACAATCATGCAAACATGGCGACACTACTCCTAACTTCAAACTTATTCTCCTAATTATGCAATAATTAATTAAATCATTATTATGTACTTTGATTAGTGCCCAAATTATTCTCCTAATGCAATAAACTAATTAATCATAATTTGCTTTTTGAACAGTGTCCTATCTCAACTAAACAAAATCATGGCAAGCTCAATTACAATGTTATCTTTCGAATCTTTTCAAGTTCTTAATTGCAAAAGGATAAGATGAATAATCTTATTTCATCATTTAGGATCCCTTTATAGTTTTAAAATTATTTTTAGTTGTTATGTTTCTTTCTATTTATATATTGTACTGAGCTAACCAACCATTAAATTGATAGACACATAAAATATAGAAATGCTACAGGAATAGGCTCAAATCTAGATTTAAATCCAGGGAGGACACATGTCGGTGTCAGATTGGACAGTTTAAAAAAAACACAACACCCAATCATTTTCCTACACATCACACTGTCTCCTTGTTTCCTGTTTTTGGGCCTGGATGAGTGGTTTTTTTCCTATAAAAGAACATTAGTCTATTATCGTACCTAGTTGTCAGTCTACTATCGTACCAACGGGACAATGGCTATGTAATTATTTACGGAAATTCTGCGTTAAAGATTTGATTGCACTTTCCATCCTTCACAACATAGGGCTTGAGAAAAGAGTAATCGAACAAGCCGGTCAAACTTCTATGCTAACTTTTGCTAGAACTTTTAGGTCGCTTGTAAATGAAACGCCTCAAGCAATATGCTATGAGGATGTTCATTTATATACGTAAGATACATGTGTAGATATAGAAACAATATATACAGTATAACTAACCAACTATAATGATGGATCGGATCACTGATATTGTAGGGAGAAGGCTATAATAGAGGATTAGCTATAATGGTGGATCAGATTACTGATGTTATGGGAGAAGGCTATAATTGAGGATCAACTAAAATGGTGGATCGGATTGTGTTCTAATATCCCCCCTCCCCCAAAGTTGGCATGGTGGAAAAGGGCAAAACGCCCAACTTGCCACGTGCCAAGAAAAAATGTAATTTAGCTACCCCTTTTGTTAAAACATCAGCCAGGGAAGTGTGAGGGGACAAAACGGAGATTAATAACCGTCAAGCAACAAGTTTTCGAACGAAATGATAGTCAATATCAATAATTTTGGATTATGATTTGGTGACCGGGTTGGAAGCAATAAATATGGCACTATTGTTGTCGCATAAGAGTCGCGGAGGAGATGAGAGGGTGATACGAAGTTCTCTAACAAGTTGAAGTGTCCAAGAGAGTTTTGCAGCAACAAAGGCAAGAGCACGATACTCGGCCTCAGCACTAGAGCGGGTGACAGTATTTTACTTTTTAGAACACCGTGAAATTAAGTTGGAGTCAAGATAGACAGCAAATCCAGTTGTGGAACGCCGAGTGTAGAAAAACTAAAAGGATAGAAAATGAAAATTGATAGAAACTAACATAGAAATTAATAGTAGCAGGAAATGAAAGATAGATTCAATATGACAAACACATTGAAGGAACTGATGATAGAAGGATTTTATTATTCATCAAGCTCAGGTAATACATTGAATACATAGCTCTATTTATAGACTAAATTTCTAACAATCTATCTAACAAACTAACAGCTGGAAGAAGGATCTAGAAGAAGAGCATGTGCTGGAGATGAAAGAAGAATCTGGAAGAAGGGCTGATGAACGTGATCTGCTGCTAGAGAAGGGAATTTGCTGATTTGTTGAACTTGCATATATTCCAACACCGAGTGTCAGGACATTCGGCTCAATAGGCATCAAAATTGCCGAGCAAAGCTTAAGATGAATTTGCTGAAAGTTGTAGGCCGTAATGATAGGTGCCTTTGACTTAGTTGCCAACCGAAGGAGGAATAGTAGAGGTTGCATAAGAGAAATAATCTTCAAAAAAATTGAACATGGTGAGACACATAGACCCTATTTGTTTTCTTATCCAAGTAAGGGGTACCCTTTTGAAGATGACTATATCCAATAAAAACACAAGAGAAGTGACTGCAAAAGCTTCAATCAGACCTTTAGCCTTAGCCTTTTTTTAGTATTTTGCCAAGTTTGTAGCTTTTTTTTTTTTTGCAGTGTGCTGCCCTTTGCCACACCATTGACAGAGAGTCTTAGAGGTCTTAGAAAATTGTTCTGATGATGTAGAGGAGTGAACTAGTTTGGAATGACTAGAGGATGACCCACATTAGACAACCATAGCCAACTGAGAAGGGAAATTCACAGGGATTGACTGAGAAAAAAGCTCGTAGCTGAGAGCTTTTGGAACCAGGTTTGCAATGGGTGGAAATAATTTTAAAATCAGATCCAAGTCCACGGAGAAACTAATGGATGTTATCTGTTTCATCAGCAGGTTTGCCAATAGCGCTAAGTTGATCACATAGAGATCGAAAAGAGAACGCATATTCAGTAACTCCACGATTACCACGTTGCATTAGCCTATCTTTCAGTTGGAGTTCTCTAGTCTTTGAACTGTGAGAAAATGAAACTTCAAGAGCTAGCCAAGCATCACAAGTAGTAGTACAGTTAGCAACTTCAGCCATACATTCTTCAGTGAGGGAGGCATAAAGAAGGCTGAGTAAAATTATATCCTGCTTGTGCTAAGTCTTGTAGGTAGGGTTAGGGGCATCTTCATTGCTAGCACAAACTTGAACAGCAGGTGCAGACAAAAACCCATCCAAATAGCCCATAAGATCTTGACTTTCAAGCAAGGGAACAAATTGGCGACGCCACATGAGATAATTTGTGGGAGCGAGTTTACTGGTCACCATGTGAACCATTGTATTGAGAGGAAGCACAGTGATGTTGGATTCGACCATAGAAAAACAATCAAGATTTGACCGATTATAGCTCTGATACCATGTAAAGGAAACGTCTCAAGTAATATGCAATGAGATGTTCGTTTATATACAGAAAATACGTGTGTAAATATAGAAACCATATATACAGTATAACTTGAAATTTACACAGTTCAACCCTAACAATACGTAGAGAGATGTGAATAGGTTTTATATGCGGAATTAAAATTATTAATTAATTAGCAACAAGTCACCAATTAATTATCTCTAGATGGTTATTCAATCAAGTCAATTTAATCATATGTTGGAATACCTCTATTCATATAATCAATAAGTAAAGCGGTAAAAACACAAAAATGATCACGGAGAAATCCCAACTGGGTAAAACTTCGAACACTTTGTCAGTCAACAATCCACTATAAACGATTCGTGACTTACAGTCCACCATACTAGACAACGACACTTACTAACTGATCTCCTGACTGCAATTTCGACAGCTTTCCTGGATTCTGTGCTCCTGCACCACTTCCAACTGCAATAACCAACGCTCTCTTGGAACTCTGCTATCCTGCAACAGTCTCTAAACTTGGTAGAATAGCCTAGCTCCTGTGGATCACGAAGAACAACACGTTCTTCACAGACTGGAACTCCAGTCGCCTTCCTCAATCTTCAGCATCTCTGACAGATATGTAGGACGTTTGGTTTTTGGTATTTGGATTAAGAATATGGTGTTTTTCTCACTACCAAAAACGATTCTCAAATAAACATGAAGGTTGAAAGCTCCAAATATTTAAGAGAATATAAAAGGACAGTGTTTCTCAATGTTTAACCTTCTGAATTCTCGTTCTGTGGCTTTAAAATATATATAGGTATGGTAGAAAATAGATGGGCCGGGAAAAAAGCCTTTAAAACGAGAAATACAAAATTTCCGTATAACCCTGTCGCTCGAGCGAGAGCTCAGCGACGGTCGAACGACAAGCTATCGCTCGAGCGAAGGAGGGGCGATAGTCTAGCGACGCAGTTTCTGTTTTTGTAGCTCGAGCCGACCCTTGGCAACAGTCTAACGAAAATCCACGCAATTTCCTCCTTGTTCTAAACTCGAAACCCTAGACTCTAGACCTATTTGACTAACTTTTAAACAAATTGTACATTACTCCTTAAACTTTTATACTCTATCAATTTAAGTCATTTTGTTCACAGAATTTATCAATTACAAAATCAACTAAAACCTAACCCAACTAACCAACTATAATTGTTGATTGGATCACTGATGTTATAGGAAGAGGCTATAATTGAGGATTAGCTATAATGATGGATCGGATCATTGATATTATGGGAGGAGCTATAATTGAGGATCAACTAAAATGGTGGATCGGATTGTGTTCTAATATCGCTAATAAATCAGGTAGATAACCAAAGAACTGGAGTTTGTGTCAAACTCTCTAAGCATGTTTAGTATACAGTTTTTCAGTAAGGTTTAATTCACTTTATCTGTTAACTCATCAAAATACATTTGCTATATCCGGTAGTACAATCTAGACAAAGTGCAGACAACATTTAATTTATTTTATTTTATTTTATTTTATTCAGTACTATGCCATTTACCTAACAAAGAAAAGGTATCAATCAGATGTGTCACATTGTATATGGACACACATGACAACACCCACATGTTCCCTATACCACTTTAAACAAAATAATATTAATATTAATATTAAAATAGTACTAACTTAATACGTGGAATCTATACGGAGTGTGTCAGTAAAGCTGATAAATTACGTGGCAACCCACTGAATTATTTAGCCCACCAGAAGAGCCGTTAATCAAACGACTATTCGCCTTGTCGTTTTGCTACCTGCGGGCAGCCCACAGTTTCTGAATTATG
The DNA here is from genome assembly GCA_035079005.1 of Fraxinus americana. NCBI lineage: Eukaryota > Viridiplantae > Streptophyta > Magnoliopsida > Lamiales > Oleaceae > Fraxinus > Fraxinus americana. The sequence goes on along the minus strand of CM068726.1, from coordinate 25,668,320 downwards.
GTTGATCATATGTTTGTCTGTAGTTTAATAAGAATAAAAATGAAAAATTGCAGTTTCATACCCTTCCTATTTACAAAAAATTTCAATTACATCCTATACTATTATGAGTTTTCTATTTTGTTCTTCAGTAATAATTAAGAATAGTCAATTCATTAGGAATGTTGATCATCATCATCACCTAGTGTGATAATAGAGTTACTCTCACATCGTTATAGCTTTACTGGAAAGTTTTGTAAGAAATTAATTAACCCTAATATCAAGATGTTTAGAATTTTATGATTTTCAGATATAAATAAATTGATCAAGAAATATATCTTAGCAAATGGGTCTTAAAGCTATCTACTTTCCATCAATAGTTGAGAAATAGCCACTTCTCAAGGGGTTAATTGAATTTTAGCAAATATAAACCACTTTGATGGATCTTACAAGCCCCCACCCCAGCACATTAAATAATCACTATCATTATTGAATAGTATTACTCAATAATTAATCATGTTAAGAAATTTGTAGTTTAGCGAATAAAGAAAATTGTTATATTGTTACAATACCAAATTTTCATGGAGCTGATCCCGATTTATTATCTTACATTTGCTAAATATATTTTTGGTGTAAAATATTTCAGATTCAAGATAGTTTGAGGTTTCTGATATAGGCTGATTAACTCAAAAATTTAGAGTACTCCAAGAATACTGAAATTAATTTTATGTTTCGTTGAAATTAGAGTTGCAATTATGTGTATATAATATTTTTCTTTCTAAACGATGTGCTAAAACAAAGGAAGATTCTTCCGCAAAATTTGAGGACCTACAAACTAGGGACCACCCTCAAAGGAATACAATTATTGGAGTCAATTTTGGTACTCTGACCAGTGTCAAAAGTTTGAAACAAGAACTCTTCAATGTTATTTTCTTTAGAATTATGGACTACAAGTGCAATTAATACAAAAAACATGGACTGCAAGTGCAATTAATACAAAACCATGGAAAGAAAAAGTCACTGACGAAAAGTAACCCCACGCCCACCCCCACCCGAACCCGCCCAACCCAACGCCCTTTTCAAACGCTATAAATACAAAGCCGGAGGAAAGCACCGTTTGCCAAATTGAAGACTTGGAAACCCCTTTTCAAGAAGAAGTATATCTTTAAGCAAAACTTGTATTGATGGCGGCTCATTGTTCACCACGTAAATCTAGCGGACCGGTTCTCCGATCACTCTCACCTTCTGGAAGATTTAGCCACTACTGCTCTTCACGCTCCTCTCACGCGCCGTCTTCTCACACTGCATCGTCCTTCGCTTCCACCACATCTTCCACCTTTGCCACCGCTCGCTCTTTCCAAAGGCCCACTTCTCCTACCCGCGTAAATCTCTATAACTACGCAAACCGCTCCGTCCGTTTCACCACTTCCTCGAATCGGTCAATCTCCGTGTCGAGCCGGGAGAATCCCCGGGTCGCCGCCGGTCAGAAGAGAACTTGTATGTGCTCCCCCACAAACCACCCAGGTTCGTTCCGTTGCAGCTTACATAAAGGATTCGCGAGCCAAAATACAGCTCATTCCCAAACGGCGTCGTCTCCAATGCGATTAAACATGCGGCGTTCCGCCATGACTAATTCTCTGGTGAGGATAGGGACTGTGGAAGGAGATCTAGTGAAGAGAGCTTTGGCAGCTTTAATTCGCCCCTCCTCCCATCAGCAGCGCCGCCGCGCCGGGTTTCAGCCACGCAAAAGCCGGCTTTCCGTCATGTCCAAGGCCGAAGGTTATTGAATGGTGATTAATAATGCAACGGCGCGTACGGTGGCGGAGCAGTGGCGATGACGTCACTTTCAGGAATCAGACGGAACGGGTTTTTTTGTACTCCGCAATCCGATAGGATCCGAAACCTTGTCACTTGAGTAATTAATTTTGTGTATAAATATAATTACCTGCGCAATTAAGTTTCCAAAATCGGATTCTTAAACTTCAACTTATAATTATCGGATTACAATTCCAATTACGGACTGGACTTAATTAAAAAAATAATCCGAAATTATCACAAAAATTCATTGGACATAATTTAATCAAATAAATTTTTTCAACCCGCTTTTTTTCTAACATTTCGGAATTCTACTGTTGATAATCCCGATTTCAATGATTTTTTACCGTAGGCGATTTCCAGTTGACTACGTTTACTTTGCGTATACGTATTTGTGGCGTATTTAAATTTAACTATAATTCCATTTTTATTACTTTTTTGCGCATTTTATTATTATTATTATTATTATTATTATTATTATTATTATTATTAATTGAATTTTTGCTTTGATGTGACTGACTTTTCTTTTCTTTTTTTTGTTTTTTGCAGGTATTTTGATCTTTCGTACTGGAAGGCATTAAAATTGACACGGACTATAGTGGACTACATATTATAAAAACAAGAATATATTAATATTCTTACTCCAAATAAAGTAATAAAAGCAAAATAATAATTACTAATTTAGTTTTTCTTTAAAATAAAATAATAAAAGCATCTAATAAATACTAATATAGTTTTTCTTTAAAATAAAGTTATTATCTTTTTAAAAAGTCTATTACTAATTGGATAACAATTGGAAAATTAATTTATGTCCCCGTTTGATCCACATTATTATCTTATTAAAATAAAAAATATGATCGTTATTTATCACATAAACATTTAAATTCAAATTTTCTACCTCTTATGTGGGCCCCAATAACGGTTATATTTTTCATTCTCATTATACAATAATTTGGCTCAAACAGGGCAATAGACTTCCAATTAATAATATTAAAATTATAAATATTTTAGTTCATTTTACTTTAGACCAATAATAAAATAAAACAAAAAATTTAAATACTAATGGGAAGTTCTGTCAAAATAAAATAATAGGGAATACTATTAAAAAAATATTTGAATTTATGTACGAGTAACTTATAAAATTTAAAAATACAGAAACAATAAAATTTCATTGATGCTTCTTGTTGATGACATGAGTCCTGCTGTGGATACAGGAATTCAAATTCATGTCCCCATACAGTATAGAAACAATAGAGGGGTGGGTGGATGGGTAGAAAAATCAATTTTTTAATCACATGGAGTCCACCCTCATGTGAGTAAAATTCAAATTTCTGGTGAAAATTCTATACAAAAAACATGTACTTGCAACATTTTTGCGACGACATTGATGTTCAATAGTTGAGAGAGAGAGAGAGGTATTTTATTTGAAGAATTGAAGAAGACGAAAATTTCTATAAATCATTAAATGGATAAATTCCTTTTTTTAAGAACACATACAAGATTCGTCACTACAAGAAAGATAATAGTAACCCTACCATTAACTACTTCATTTATGAATTTCATAGTAACAGAAATACATGTCCTATCGAGACGGAATTTATAACTTGCTCTCCTCTTGCCTAGCAGGCAAAGATTGATCTCCGCAGAAAGGATGATTCATTCGAATCGACATGAGAGTTCAACTACATTGCATTGCCAGAATCCATATTGTATATTTGAAAGAGGTTGAATGGTACATCCTTTAAAAAAACTGGTGGAAAAATCCCATTCCATTTGTGCTCTATATTGAAAGTACCCAGTCGAAATGCACAAAATTAATAGGTTAATATTCATCTCAGTATGAAATTATTTTATAAGATTTTGATAGTTTAATTTAGGTTCGAGACGTGATTGATGTTTCGTTGAGGAAATGTCAAGTATTCTAAAATGTGGAGGTTGGCCAGTAGTCATGTATCAAATATTTCATCTTCTAAAAATCGTCCCTAAACTTGACAAAAGGAAAATTTAAGCATATTTAAAAAACAAAAAAGACCGTTAAAAAATACAAATGAAGTCAACAACTTATGTGCTCGATTTTGGTCGTCACCACTGGATGCTTAGCGACTTATTTCTAGATTTTAGGATCTGTCAAATACTCGAAAAATATCCGATGCTTAGCGAGCTATTTCTAGATTTTAGGGTGGGAAAAATCATAAATCAGGTGTATAGTTTACACTAATTTAAAAATCAGGTTTATGGTTTGAAAATTCAAAAATCAAGTATTAGATAATTAATTAAAAATATTTATTAATTAGGTCACAATTATACAAGTAATGGTCACAGATATATAATTATAGGTTATAATTTATTTATTGGTCACATATTATCAAATTAATTAGTCATTGCTGATTTCGAGGTCACATATTCAAATTTTACAGATCACAGTTAATTTCATTGGTCACATATTTTCAAATTTATTGGTCACATATTATTTTTCAATCACATATTTTCAAAATTTTTAAGTTACAATTAAATATTTGGTCACAGACAACCAAATACTTAGGTAACGGACCACTGTAACTACTTCAGCTACCACTACTAACCCCACACAAAATGCCGCCACCACCACAACCACCAAACAAAGCACGGCCACCACCCTAACCGCCGATCCACTACTATAGACACCACCGCCCAAAACACCTCAGAGTTGCTATAAAAATTTCGGATCGTCGACGATCTATGACAGACTCAGCTGAGAAGTACAAATCACCGTAGGGCGCTGAGCAACCACTGCACCTTTGCAACCGCCACCATCTCCAACAACTGCACCACCATTTCTGCCTCCTCATCCGACATTTCGCCACCTACAACCCTCAAGCACCTCCTTCATAACCAACCAAATCCAATCAGACCTACAGCAACCACCACGCCATGCCGTCGGCCACACCTCAGCCATTGACTTCTGCCATCATCGACACATTAACCCATCACCATCAATCCATTTCAAATCCACAACCACAGACATCAACCCTCAAGCACCTCCTTAATAACTAACCAAATCCAATAAGCCCTACAGCAACCACCACGCCATGCGTCGACCACACCTCAGCTACCGAGAACTGCCATCATCGACCCATTGACCACCATCAATCAATTTTAAATCCATAGCCACCGACATCTCGCGATCGTGACCATCGCCTTCACGCCGCCACCACCTTGGGGAATCTTGATTTAGGTTTCGAATGAATTTAGGGAGAGTTCGGTAGTAGATTCACAGAAAGAGGGGAGAGTTCGGCGGTAGAGAGAGAAGTGGGGGAGTTTAGAGTGAGTGATAAATTAGGGTTAGGGTTTTATATAGTTCCTGATTTTTGAATAATGAAACTTGGTCCCTTAATTTTGAATTCCAATCTTCAAACACCTGGAACTATGTAATTTCCTCTTTTGGGATATGTCAAAGACTCGAAAAATATTCTACCAAGAATCCTATATTAATCAAAGGAATTAGAAGTTTCAAGAACAAGTCCAAAAGCTAACGAGGAAAAATAAAACAAAAGGCTCGTTTCATGAGTCTTAGAGATGGCAATTTTCCTCTCCCTACCTCGCCTCATCCCCGTGGGGCCCCACCCCAAATGGGGCAAAAAAATCCGTCCCGAATGGGTTGGCAGGACGGGGCAAGGCGAGGTTCGCCTCCCCGTCTCGGGTCATGGGGCGGGGCAGGGAGGAGATGCCCCACCCCGTGAAGAATTTAAAAGAAAATTTTGTTTTAGATATTGTTTATTTTTTACTTTTTTGTTTTGAGTGTTTGCTTTAGATATTGATGTAGTTCGTTTGAACATTATTTACTTTTGATTTTAAAATTTTGAATTTGTATTTTAACTAAAAAGAAACAAACGGGACAGGAAATCGGGCAAATCTGAGCCTCGCACCCGCCCTGCCCTGTCTAAGGCGGGGATGGATGGGGGAGTGGCGTGGTTAGGCGGGGCGGGGGTGCCCCACCCCTTTGCCATCACTAATGAGTCTACGGAATGTCCTAAATTATATGACCGAAATGGGATATTTGGCCGACCAAAAGATGCAAAGGATAGGGTGGTGAATTCACAAAGTAATGGGATTTCAATCGAGCGAATCACCAATACATATTAATTTTTATTGACGATCACTTAAATCATTTGGTTCATTAATTCTTATTATTACGAAAAACCTCTTCAATGATTTTTGAGTATTTGAAAATTGAAGGTTGGCTTGACTTCATTATCATACTCCACACAATGATGAGTTATTAGATTAATTTTAAAAAAAAATTGATCAACAATTGAAATTTTGTCACAAGGTCAGATTTACATGTCAAGAAAATGAAATGATATTATTTCTCCTACATAAAAAGTGATATATATATATACAGAAATGATCTAATGAGCACCGGTGCTCATCTTATCGTAAGCACCGATGAGTTGGCACATTAATTCATTGGTGGATTGGAACTCACAAAATCTTTATCCACCAATGAATTAATGTGCCAACTCATCGGTGCTTAGGATAAGATGAGCATATATATATATACAGAAATGATCTAATGAGCACCGGTGCTCATCTTATCCTAAGCACCGATGAGTTGGCACATTAATTCATTGGTGGATAAAGATTTTGTGAGTTCCAATCCACCAATGAATTAATGTGCCAACTCATTGGTGCTTAGGATAAGATTAGCATATATATATGTATATATATATACATATATATATATATATATATATATATACATTCTTTTTTTTTACCCCCCCCCCCACTCTCTTTTAAACTTGGAAATTTGAATAATTAATAATCTACTCACAAGATTGAGACACCATTGACTTTTCTGCTAGAAACTATGGATGAATGAAATATATTCAATTTCATCAAAATAGTGTGAGTTCTTTATAGCATCAAATACAAGTTTGGTACATCAATAGGTATACCACACTAAAATACTAAACTCATAAAGCAAACTATGGCCAGTCATATCATGCATTAGCCATCTCAAACATCCCAATGTTACATCAAACCCACTTTATATTAAATATAAACAAATATGTGAAAATGAAAGGCGAGGTAAGGTTACAAGGAAGATAAGAGTTGTGGACTATTGTCCCACTTTTATAATTATCTTTATCTTTATATTAAAAAGGGCGTAGTGGATAATTCTTATCCATTAAGACAATGACATTTCTTTTCTAGTGTGAGAGAAATTAGTTTTACAATTAATGGGTTCAACCATATATAATAAAATATTTAACACGAGAGAAAATTTCAATGGTACGATCATTTATGTATATGTGGTAGGACATAACACTTCGAACTATAAACCACTCAATTCGCTACATGACCTCTGAATATTATGACTTAAATGACTTGGAATTTGAGGTGTCGTGATTTGAATTGACGGTCCTACCAATTATGCATATAGAATTACTACACTGAACAAGTTGTCAGTGGATATCGAATGGATAAATATTGAACATTATTTGAGTACGATGTTGATTCAATGAATCAAATATATGATTGATTATTTTTCTCTCTTCAAATGGCAGTTGGGGTACTTCCAAAGTTAGGAATTCATAATCTATTAATTTGGTCCTATATCCACCCAATTGCCAAACCAATTAGCCAACTGCACTAAACAAGGGGGCCCCAAGTAGCTAATTTGTACACCAAAATTGATGGCAACTCACAGCTCATCACCAACTTGGTAGGCCAACTATTTTATTTTATTTTTTAAATAACTATCATGAATGGCATATTTTATTAGCTCCTGTTTGATACATATTCTTTCAAAATATATTATTTCAAAATTCATTTTCAACTACAAATTTTTTAATAAAATAATATTTTCTATCACATCAATAACTTTTCCTTACTTTTTAACCACATATTTTTCATCATATCACTATTTAAAATACATACTTTAATCAATAATATCCATCAAACACACCCTTAACGAAGAAATAAAATTTATCCATTCAAAGACCAATGAATAGTTATATATTTACATTTTATGCGCCATAGCCATTTTTTTATCACTATAAGTTTAAAATAATGTTATTCATCCTCACTGGGGTTCAACCCTAGTTTATGTGGCAATTACATGACATTAAATGATAGACTCAATTAAATGGCTTTGTATGTAAATGAATCTATCATTTAATGTCATGTAATTGCTACATAGATTGGGGTTGAACCCCAGTGGAGATGAATAATATTACTCGAGTTTAATATGGGCAGTGTCTTCTTCGTTCATGGTCACTTTCAGATGCTCATCTCATCATAAACTTGTTAGGCATTGCTGCTCCAACTATATTGACCAACTTGGTAACTATTGAATCGTCTATCTTGAACGTGATGTATCGAAATATATTTATTTTATCTTGATGTTAATATATTTCAAAAAAAAAATTAAAATTAATGTTTATTTATCATGTTTGAAGTGAAATGTTATGATACTATATTTTTCCTACTTGCAAATCTAAGCATTCGAGGATCTCTTACAAATTGATAGAAATGAGGAGATAAGTTTTTTGGTATTTATCAAGGATTAAATACAATTCAAGTAAGAAACTATTGAATATCTTCATATTTCGATCTTTTCTCAAATTTTAATTATTATCGATAGAGTTCAATTATTGTTAGAATTTGGGTGTGACCCGAATTCTTTATTGAAATAGTTAAAGAATTCTAATTGAAGTGTACGTCAAGAACAATTAAGTTTGGAATGCTATTGGAGTTTTATTCAAATTGAAATTTTATTTGGAAGCTCTATTGTGAGTTTGACTTGGAAAAGGATTTTGATATGAAGAAAACAATTTGGAGCGAAACAAAACATAAAAATAAAAAAGGGGACATAACACCATGCACCACAGCGTCGGACATGGGGCGCCGCGGTGTCAGCGCCTGACTGTGTCTGGGAGAGATTCTCCCAAACCAAAATCAATTTTTGGGTCAAATCATACGGTCCCACTTTCTTGAACCATTTCACGTGTTGTAGAGAATTTGAACAGAAAAAGACCATTTTATCCTCATCACATGTGCAAAGTCTACTGCAAATGGGGTCAAATTGGGAAAGGGGTGTAAATGGGCTAATTATCTACTGCAAAGCTGTCAAATTTTGTCAATTAAAAAATGTCACAACGGTCCAATTTTTGATTATCAAATGTCCGAATTATGATACTTAGTGCGCCCAGACACGCCCTTAAGTTTTTTTTCCCCAGAGACCGAGGCATGTGGTGTTTTCTAATTCCATTTTTTTCGAATTTTTATGTCTTCTTCTTCATCTAAAACTCCAAAAAGAGATTCATATATATATCTCACATTGTATCTTCACAAAAAATATATATTCAATAACATCTTGAGAGGTTTTGAGAATATATGATAGTTTAGCATCAGTGATTACTAAAACTTCAGATCAATTGTATAGTCCTTCATTATTGTTTACGAGTCAATAAAATCTTCAAATTCCTCTACCAAATTTCATGTCTTTTATTTAGTGGTGTCAACCGAGTCGAGCGGCTCGTCGGTTCGGCCTCTCGGACTCGTTAAAAAGCGAGCACGAGCACGAGCACGAGCATGAGCACGAGCCGAGCGGGCTGGCTCGCTAGACGAGTCGAGCCCGCTCGGCTCGTCACTATTCACGAGCGGCTCGCCAAGGCACTCGTACTAGAACGGTCACTGATTTTTTCAGTGACCATTTGGTCACCAATTTTTTAAAAAAAAAAATTTCCTACTTCTCTAGTTTTCTTCTCTTATAAATACTCAACCCATTACAACATTTTTTCCCACCAAACTTTCATTCTCTACTCTCTACAATTTACAAATCATTATCAACAATATCATTCATTTATTCAATAATTCTCCTCTACATTTTTTACATTCTTATCTTAATTTTACAACCCATTTTATATACTAGTATATAATCTTCATTCACTTCTCAATTCTACATTTCTACATTCTATTTTCTACATTTTATTTCAACATTCAATTTCTACAATTCACAAATGGATCTACGAGTATTTGTTGAAAACTTGTTCGGTATGAAAGGGAAACACCTGCCCAAAATCAATTTGGGAATGAATTTGCCGGTCTCAATGAATTACCAATTCCAGAAGACATTGAAGATTTCGACGTTCGTGAAAGTAGTCATCCCGATCCAATTGATTTGGATGACGTTGATGTTGATCCTAGTGTTCCTATTGATTTGGAATAAGATGAAGAACCTGCATTAAATATTCCCGATGCATGAGGGAAGAGAAAGGGAAATAAGCAGGCAAAATGTTGGGACCATTTCAAATTGGTTAACACTGGTCGTATGATCGATGGACTTCCAGAAACCAAAGCAGTATGTAAATACTGTCAACAATGACTGGCATGGCAAAAAGGCATTGAAACTACTCACCTCAACCGTCACTACAAAACATGTGCGGCCAAACATGGGCTTCTTGAACGTGGTTAAATGCAACTACAGTTTGGTACTAGTAGCGTCGTGCTACTATTACGCCACTTTCTACGTAGATGTATTCGGAGGAGGAAGTTCGAACGGGAATGGTGAAGTTCGTTGCCGCGGCGGAGCTGCCACTAGCAATAGTGGACAACCAACATTTCGTAAACTACGTCAAACAATATCTTCAACCAAGGTACATTGGGGTAAGTCGAAATACTCTTCGTTCTAATACAATTGAATATTTTCTTAATGTAAAGAAATTATTGATTGCGGATTTAGAAAAATACGGGGGTGTGATATCTTTAACTTCGGATTTATGGGAAGGGATTAATAAGAGAGGTTATATAGCTGCAACTGTACACTATATAGACCCATTTTGGGTTATGCATAAAAAAATTATTGCTTTTAAAATTGTTGAGTATCCTTATAACGCTCAAATTATATTTAATGCTATTATGTTAATAATTAGAGAATATAAATGTGAGAGTAAAATTCGTTCTTTTACTTTTGACAATGCTTCCGTAAATAAAGTAGTTATCGATAAATTGCATAGAATACTTTAACCCGATTTTGGTGGTTATTTATTTCATATTCGATGTGTGTGCCATATTTTTAATTTAATTGTACAAGACGGTTTAAAACATGTTAATGACAAAATTAGTTGAATTAGGAATACACTTATATATATCACGATTACACCTAGGAGAAAACAAGTATTTGAAGAATTTTGTGAACAAATTGGGAACTCTAATACAAAAACTTTTATTAAATGTGCGTTAAGGTGCGTGAAGGACTGAAAAAGGGTTCTCTTTGATATTCGAAGTCGACTAAAAGAAGATATTTTGGAAGCGTTAATGTGCGTGAAGGATTGAGAAGACGCTAATTATCGAATTCAACATAAATATGCCGAAATTGCATGTAATCAAGTAAGTGATATTTAATTTCACTACATTCATTACAAAATTTTATTTTCATACATTTATAATTTTTTTAAAAAATTGTACACGTAAAAAGTTATTCGTGTACAATTTTAATTCCACCTACTCGAAATTAAAGTAACCGATCCCAAACCCGGATAAAGGAGGAGGGTTTATCTTTTTTTTTTTTTTAAATAAAAATGTTTTAGAAAATGTATATTTACTATTTACAAATTATAAATGTTTTGACGAACCCCGATAAATATTTTGGAAAATGTATATTTTAAAAAAATATATAAAATGTGCATATATATATTTTTTGAATTTAAGATTTAGTTGTAGTAGCGTAAAAAAAAATAGGCGAGCCGAGCTTAAGGTCGGCTCGCCGAGCCGCTCGTCTTGGGCGAGCTAGGGCACGAGCCGAGCTCGCCCAAAACGAGCTCGTGCGAGTATGTCGGCTCGGCCCATTGACACCACTACTTTTATTATTCTTTTGCTTACGATCATATACTTCACATTTTGTCATACAATTTCGATATTTCAATCCTGAATTACAACAAGTGAATTAGAGAAATACATAATCCTTAACAAGTGGTATTAGAGCAATCTCGTCGGTCCTCAACAAGTTGTATCAAAGCCAGGTTCAGCAGTTCCGCAAAGCGTAATGTTTGATTTGTTCGAGATTTTTATTCTTGATGACTTCCAAGAAGTATGACATTCCGCTTTGGATCGAGCACCAGATTCACGCTGTGGCAGGCTAAGATGCCAGTAGTACTCGCACAGATGGATTTGAATGATGCGTTGTTGGGAATTGACAAGATGCCCACAACTTTAACCGCATAGGAGAAATTACAGAAGGATAAGAAGATACTTTCTCATATTCATCTTCATCTCTCGAATAACATTCTTCAGGACGTTTTGAAGGAGGTTTGAGCAGTTGCTTTATAGCTGAAATTGGAACAATTGTGTATGACCAAAAGTCTAACAAGCAAATTACATCTGAAGCAGCGATTATACTCTCATCGTATGACAGAAGGTAGATCCTTGGAAGATCGCCTAGCTATATTTAACGAGATAGTCGTTGATCTGGAAATTGTGGAAGTAAAATATAATGATGAAGATTTAGTCTTGATCCTATTGTGTTCGTTGCCCCACTTCGTTTTCTTCATTTAGAGACACGATCTCGTATAGTTGTGATACTCTCACCATAGAGAAGGTGTATGATGCATTGTTTTCAAAAGAGAAGATGAAGTATCTGGATTCTCAAGGCAGAGATGGAGAATGTATTGTTTCTCATGGTGGTTCTGAAATGGTAGATCGAAATCTAAGTTCAGTAATCAGATTTATAACTTCTACAAGAAGAGGGGGGCACATTAAGAAGGATTGCTACAAATTGCAGGATAAAGTAAGATTGGTTGCAAATCGGAATGGTAAGCAATCGGATATATCAAGAGAAGCAGATCTCGCAAAGAAAAATATAAATGAGGGAGATCTTTTAGCTGTTTCTAACATTGAGTCTAAACCAGAGGAGGATTGGATTCTAAATTCAGCATGTATGTTTCACATGTGTCGTAATAAGGACTTTTTTTACTACATATGAAACAGTTTCCAAAGGTGTCTCAGTTATGGGAAACAACGCACCTTATCGGATTGTTGGAATTGGTAAGGTCATATTGAAGCTAATGGATGGGACAATTAGAACACTTGGTCAGATTCGACATCTTCTAGATTTGAAGAAGAATCACATCTCGTTGTCTATCCTTAATTTAAAGGGTTATGAGTTCTTTGGTGGAGGTGGAGCATTGAAGATTTGCAATGGTGCCTAGGTTGTATTGGAGGGACATAAAATGTCTCAGTTATACATCTTGCAGGGTTGTGCAGAATTTGGAAGAGTCAATTAGCACAGGTTCAATTACATTCAGTTTGATACAGTATCTTTAGGTTTTTGTATGAGGTCGGATTTGAAGAATACTACTCAATTGAGTTCAGAAGATGTTGATAATGTTGTTTTGCCACATCACTTGTGGTGTCATTGTATTCAATTGTTAGGGACGGATCCAGTGGAGATATGTATTTGGATGCTGATTTTGTTGGGCATGCTTTAAGCGCAGTGAAGGTGTACAATCTACCAAAAGGCCTTTTGTAAAAGAATTTGGGATTGATTCTGCTTCAGGGTGTGTTACAGCCCTGATTGGTAAATTTTAAAATCTTTTTGTTTTTGTAAATCTGAGGTAATTCTATAGAGTAGTGCTTGGATTCATTAGAAGATGTGCAATATTTTGTGTTTATTGGAGAAATCAGTTTTAGTTATTATTTAAGAGTTCAATTCGTTCCTTGCATACGGATTTTCTTCTCCGGGTGGAGAAAATTTTGGAGTTTCGTTCGTTGCAGTGGAATCCGTGCTAAGATGGAAATTGTTAGAATTTGGGTGTGACCCAAATTCCTCATTGAAATTCTATTTGGAAACCCTATTGGGAGTTTGGCTTGGAAAATGACTTTAAGATGAAAAAACAACTTGAAGCGAAAGAAAAAGGGGACAGAATGTTGAGCGCTGAAGCGCCGACGCCCCTGTTTGGTTTTTTTGCCCAGCACTGGGCGTCAGGGTGCCGACCCCGGCGCCAAGGTGCCCATAAGGTAGTTCTCGTGGTGTTTTTTAATTCCTTTTTTTTCAAATTTTATGTTTTTTTCTTCATCTAGAACTCCAAAAAGAGATTCATATATATATTTCACAATGTATCTTCACAGAAATATATTTCAACAATATCTAGAGAGATTTTGAGAATATATGATAGTTTAGCATCGATGATTACTAGAAATTCAGATCAATTGTATATTTCTCCATTATTGTTCATGAGTAATAAAATCTCCAGATTCCTTTGTCATATTTCTTGTCTTTTATTATTATTTTGCTAACGATCATATTCTTCATATTTTGCCATACAATTTCAATATTTCAATCCCGAATTACAACAAGTGAATCGGAGAAATGCTTGATCCTTAACAAGTGGTATCAGAGTAATCCCGTCGATCCTCAACAATCACCGATTTCAAATTTACCGCTTATAAGACTATAGAAGATGTTGACTAAGTTTAAAAGTTTACTTATAAATAAATAAGTAAATTTTTAAATAAGTAATTCTTATACATAAGAGTTATATTGTGGCGGGAGGTAATATACAATTAAGTACACTTTGACCAAGCCCAAGTTGGGGTTTCAGGTGGGGTTCCATGTTTACTAAGCCCCTATTTGATGGAAATTAAAATTAATTTTTTAGTAAATTTTGATAAAAATTTATGTAATATGCAATTGAAAAGTTGAGGGTCTCATTAAAATATGTAATTAAAATTAATTATTGATTTTGACTTTAAATTTTTTTAGATTTTAATCCCTATCAAACAAGGATTAAGTTTCTATTCGAAAGGGCATACCAAAATTGTTCATGTGAGTATAGTGTGATAAACCATGTGGTGCTATGAATTGTACGTGTCGGCCTTCAACATGTATGAGGCTCATTGTTTCCGTCCTTTGCAACTTGCAAGACTTGGTAATAATCAAGTTTTGAGTATGTCATATTTTCTTTGAACAAACCAATGTTCATTTTGATTCGGACGAGATCGAACACTTGGATGGAAAAACGTGGAATCTAGTATGTAAGTATTTAAAATTTAGATCGATATTAGTTCTATTCACGATTACTAACTTTAACTCGATTTTTAATCAGATAACTATACTTCAATTGGCGCCAATTGAACCATTTGTATCTATTATGTCAATACACTTTAACTTTTGTATGTATTTAGAACAATTCCATCACATTTTCTAACACCGGACACCAGCATGGTCATTAGATATTAACGATCATCCTGGTCGTAAAAATTGACCTAGAATAAGTGATACAATTGAAAGGATTACTCTTTGGGTTATCACCATTTACTTTTGACTTTATCTTTTCTGGATCAATTCCTTAAACTAATTAATATCAGAAAACAAATGCTATTTTATGGTTCTTCTGGTGAATTTATATTTTTTAGAGTCTAGAATATTGTTCCAAAGTTCTAGAATCTAGCAATTTTTTTTTCAACTAAATGTATATTATATTCTATAAGATTTATAAGAGATCACATCTTGAATTGAAAAAGGAAATGTTCACTTGTACATCAAGACATGTACATAAGGGGTTACACCCCCCCCCCCCCCCCCACACACACACATGGAGGGTGGGACCCACTTAAATAATATTTTTTATTCGAGTGGGTCCCACCCCCCGTGAGGGGGTGTAACCCCCTATGTACATGTCTTGATGTCAAGTAGCATTACCCATTGAAAAATTCAAAATCAATATATTTTACAATTGATAAGTATATTTACAAGATTATCTAATCTCTTAAATCTACTTAATATATGATTGATTGAGCGAATTTAAACTCACATCGTGTTGTATTTGACTTCTATAGGCTATAACCCCAATTTGAATGTATACAAAGCACAATGAAGTGATTTTTAGCATAATTAAACAAAAATATGATGTTGGATGAATATCGAAAAGTATTGGGACTCAATTGGAATCTAATTGAAAGATTTATGAATTTTGGGTACCAAATGATTGAAATCAGAATTTCTGGGGCTAATGTGGATATTTTGACAAGATGGAGGATCTAAATTGAAGAGATCCAAGTTGGAGGACCAAATTTGGATGAAGTTAGAAGCTCAAGGACTAAAATGAATAAAGTCGAAGTTGGGGGGCCTAAACTGGACGAAACTTGAGGAACCAAACGTTGGAAATATGGAAGAAGTGAAGCCTGCGGGCCGCGACCTTGAATTGTATTTGGAGGGCGCAGCTGGGCCATAACTTGGAGACCGAAGTCCCTGTTGTCCACGAGCAAATTTCGGAATGCATTTGGATATCGTGGCCCAATAGCGAATTGCATTTGGAGGTCGCAGCGTTGTCACAAAATGCATTTCGAGAAATCAAAGAAAAGTCCCAAGAAATTATTGAGATCAAGACTCGAAGATTTCCAAATTTCTTGGAGTTGAAGATAAAAACTGCATCTATTCATTCCATCTTCTTGTTACTAAATAGAAGGGTTACGTCTATATCAACTTTTCTTATTTCGATTTCTTCACCATGCTTGTTGTCTAGATTATTTGTTAGGACGAATAATGTTGCTGAGCTTCGCAAAAGATTGCAACCATTCTCCATGGTCCTATTCAGTTATGTAGAAGTTAGTGGACTACGGAAGAAAGACTTCAAAAGAGCTGCCAATCAAGTATTTCTTTAAATTCTTCTCTTTCATTACATTACTTATTGCAGGTTTTGTAGAAAAGATTAGACCAGACGCTGCTAAGAAAGAAGAAGCCAGAGTTTCATTTGTTATACTTTCCACTTCAATGCTACGTACCAAACGTGCACTTAATATGCCATCCATTCTTTCTAGCCTATATATTATTATGACTTGTATACTGATGAATTTGTTCATATGACACGAGGTTTGTGTCATATCCCTCTCTGATAATGTGGTCGACATCGTATTTTATATGTTCGATGCAAAATGAGATGGGAATTTGAGCTCGGATGAGTTCCCGAGAGTTATGGAAAGCTGGTTTTGCAGGGTTGATATCATGCTAGATGGATGTACAAAGAATTGTTCTTCAAAGAAGTTATTCTGATTATAGCCAAGATGATAGGTTCAATTAGTTTGGAAACTGAATGAAATTGTAAAGAAAGAAACATATGCCTTTCAAATTTGAGAAGATCAGCAACCAGATCAGGAATTTGACAGGCCATGATGAAGGAATTGATGTATTTGACAGGAAATTTTAACTGTTCGATGTCATCAGTAAATGTTGATATATAGAATATTCTTATCTTTATCTTCTCGATATTTTGCCTTCTATGAGAAACCTTTCCTTACAGGGCTGCATTGCATAGAGTACTGTCATCTGTTTACATGTCAAAGAGATGTTTCTTTATTCTATCCCAAATAGACAAGTAAATAGTAAGTATAAGCTGAGAATAAAATGATTCATAGTCATACACCCAAAAAGTATGTTCAGAGGTCTTGCAGCCCTAGTTCTGCGAAATTCATTGACACAGCAATGCTGACACGCGATGGTTAAAATAAAAGACAGGAACACATTGATCAAATATAGAACTTGCAATAATAGAAGGGGGTTTAATATCTTGATCCAGATGATTTTTCTCAAGTTCCTAGTTTCTGCTAACATGCTTTCACAATTCTTCAATCGTGATTATTACCAGAGAAAACTAGGAATGAAAGACAGGAAGCTGAACATACCATATCTATGTCAAGGTCTTTGGGTATGCAAGAAATGTGGAATAAAATACCAACCAGACCACCCACCCCAAATATTGTTGAGACCAAGATAATGTTTGAAAGAGCTAAAACTGAAGCATATATACTTGAAAGACTACTTGTGTTCAGATTGTTATTGTAACTTTCCTAACCATAGCATGTGTGAGTTTTCCATACACAAAACTCGAAGTCCTTCAGTGAAAGTCCCAGTATAAGGTATAGCTTTGAATTGATATTCAAGGGAAGAATCAACCACCAAAATGAGTTTTCCATCTGCTAAAACGTGGTTGGGTCCAAGAAGCACCGGAGTTTAATTCGAAAGTTTGAATCTTGCAACACGTGAAAGCATATATAGCAGTGCACCCTATAGAGAACGTTTTCATTTGGGGCTTAATGAATTCGCAGTTAAAAAAAAACCAAAGATAATGTGATGCGGACATCATCGAGATTTATTTTATTGTTATTGGACTTTATTATTTGTGTTTCGTATTGTTGGGCTTGTTTAAGCGGGTTGGCCCAAGCCCTTAAAATTAGGTTATTTTCTGCTATTTATTAGATTTTCATTGTAGTTGACTTCAGTTGAATGATTAATTAATATTGAAATTGGCTTAGCCACGTTTTTTCCTCCTCTCTTTCTTCTTGGCTTCTTCTCTTCTCCTTCTTCTTCTTGCTTTTCTCTCTTTGATTCGGCATCAAATTGTCACGGTTTCCAATTTGGGCCTCAATTTTGGCCGACCCCTGTAATAGGAGGATTTGCAGAGACGACTCCATTTGGTGGAATTAATTTGGGTATTGTCTTATTGATTTAATTGATACCAAGCCGCCTATTGTTTATTTTAGTTTTTCAGTTTGGGCTTGTCAATTTGTTAAGTTTAGTTTTTGGGCCTATTTGTTAAGTTGTTTTGTTAAAAAAAAAAAAAAGAAAAAAAGTCTGAATTAGACCAAAGCGGCGCCTACATGGGCCCGCCTCTAAATTGCAAGCTCATAGCGCTGGTCCTTTTAAAATTTTAAAGCAAGTTGGCCCAAATGCTTATGTTGTTGACCTTCCGTCACATCTTGGCTACCACCATACTTTCAATGTTGAAGATTTAGTTGCTTATAAAGGCCATTTCAATCCCTCTGATGATCATTTCCTACCTCCATCTATGGACATTGACCCGGACTCTCTTGCTACTTCTAACCCATGCCACATGTCCTAGCACACAAAGATAAAATTGATGTTATTTTAGATGAACAGATTGTGTTGACTAAAGATGGGGATGTTCAGCGCTTCCTTATTCGTTGGGTTGATCGGCCTGAGTCTGATTGCACATGGATTACTAGAGAGACACTACAGCAGCTTGATCTAGACTTATTGGAGCTCTATCGAAGTCAGCAGGATCTTCATTTGCCCAGTTCCCCTTTCACGCATCCAGGGGACGTTGGTGGGGACACCAGATTCCGACCACCGCTGACACGCTTTTATCAACGTCGAAGGAAGCTCGTCCAACTCCTGAGCTTATGGTTGGGCGATTGATTGCAGCCTTTTTCTACCTATCCACTCGACAGGGTCGAGTATTCTTCTACCCCGTAAGAGTTGATGCGGACATCATCGAGATTTATTTTATTATTATTGGACTTTATTATTTGTGTTTCGTATTGTTGGGCTTATTTAAGCGGGTTGGCCCAAACCCTTAAAATTAGGTTATTTTCTGCTATTTATTAGATTTTCATTGTAGTTGACTTCAGTTGGATGATTAATTAATATTGAAATTGGCTTAGCCACGTTTTCTCCTCCTCTCTTTCTTCTTGGCTTCTTCTCTTCTCCTTCTTCTTCTTGCTTTTCTCTCTTTGACTTGGCATCATAATGAATTTAGCATTTTGTGCACTAGAAATAAGATAACATATAAACAGTTGCTGCTAATGTTTGAGCTTAGTACAGTGAAGCATATCATGGTTATATCAACCATAGGGTATGCCATTCCTAGGATATGATTCAAGTAGATGTTTATATGTCTTCTTTAAATTTTCACCCACAGCAGATATCTAAGGCTTCACTTCACGCAATAATTTTTTCACCTACTTCCGATCACAGTATTGTTAAAGTGTATTTGACTCTGAATTTCTCCCGTCTATCATACACAGCAAGATCATGGAACCTAGTAAGACATTTCAACCATGCAAAAGGCGCTGTTTCTACCAAAGATTCAATAAAATTGCATTTCCAGTATTAATTATAATAAAGGATGAAAGATATATGATCATCAGTTAAAACACAGCATTGGAGAAGCCGAACTAGAAATGCACTTATAACTCAAAACACATTCAAAAAACTCTGCTCAAAATAAGTGCTACAGAGAGAAAAAAGATGGGAGGAGCTAAAAAGTTTTCATTTGATAACAATGTTCATACCCTCTGACTCACTCGACTCAAGTGCAAAGCAAGGGCATCCCGTGTCCTCTTCCCACTCTCATCATCCTCTCCATCAAACTCGGGAAACTCTATATTCCTCCGAAGCTCCACATTATCATTTGGCAATACTTCACTGCACTTGATAAGAAAATTGTGAAGCAAACAACAAGAAACAATAACAAATGGAAAAGCCTCAATACATTGCTCTTTCCATTTCTTGCCCACAACTTTCCACCTTTTCTTCACTTTCGCAAATGCTGTCCCAACTAACTCCATACCTTTACTATGCACATCGTTAAATGCCAATTGGACAGAACTCAACTCCGCATTCTTCTCACTGAAGGGCGTCAAAAGCCAAGGTAAAACGGGGTAATACGATTTGCCCAAAATATATTGTGGGATTGAATTCCCATTGTTTAGCTCGAATGGTGGCCCGTTTAAGTACTCCTTCGAATTCTCAATCCCAGAAAAGAGTTTCGATTTTTTCAATAAATCTTTCGGTCTCTCACCATGAGGCCAACCAGCTGACACATCCAAGAACCTCCCTTCAGAGTCGACTAAAGCCTGAACAAACAATGATCCACTTTCATCCATGGAACGTCCGTCCAATTCAAATTTCTCAATTCCCAAAACTCCACAACAATTAGGCAAGGAAATCCACCCGAATCCGACTATAATCCTATTGATATCAGAATTAAACTCTAACAAATGGCCAAGATTATCAACAATGGCCTTACAGACAACATAAAAAGCCCTGCAGGCGGTAGGAGAGTCGATGGTGAAGCGGCGGGAGATTGCAGAGAAGGGGGCAGCGTGGGCTAGGCGGAAGAGGGTGGCGGCGAGGGCAGCATTGGGTGGCAAAGGGTGGAGGGAGGTCAAAGAAGGAGTAAGAAGCCGGAGGAGGAGAGTGAATGAAGGCTTGGACAAATTAAAAAATTGAATCCACCTGGGATCATAATCAGGAGAGGACAAAAATCGGTGGAACCAATTTTCTTGCTGCGGCGGAGGCGGTGGTGGCGTGGGTGGTAAGGGGAGGGAGAGGAGAGAATGGAGGTTGGTGAGTGAGATGGCGGTGGAAGAGAGAAGGGATTCCAAGGTGAGAGATTGGGAAGGGAGCAGATGGAGGTCATGGTGGAGGAGGAAAGAATGGGCAGCGGAGGTGGTGGAGATGAGGTGGGGAATCAGCTCCGAAAGATGTCTGTGGCGGTGGCAGGTGGTGGAGCTGGACCGGAGGAGAGTGGATTCGGGTTCGATAAGTTCGGTTTTGGGTTTGGCTTTGAATCTCTTGGCAGTCTTCCGCCGCTTCTTTTTGGTTCTCTTGGAGGCTCCGCCGGTCGTAGCCATTCCAGTGGTGGCGGTTGTTGCGATAAATTTTAGACTGGATAATCGTGGTTGGGTGCTGGCTCTAATTTCTGAATTATGGTCATGTGAGCCCCCACTTGGTTGTAAATGTAAACCTAGAGCCCGTTTAGTGCACATTAAAATGAGAGAATACATTTTTTTAAAGTAATGTGATGGAGAGTATGTGGTTGAAAAAGAAAGAAAAATTATTGATGTGATAGAAAATATTATTTTATTGAAGGATATGTAGTTGAAAATGAGTAAAAAATGAGAATAAAAAAAATAATGTGGATCAAACAGGCGCTTATAAGTTAACAAGTACTCAAAAAAAATTTAAGAAATGATATTCCCATCACAATTATTTCTCGTTGGCCCCATATTTTAAAGCTTGTTTGGTAGGGATTTTTTGGGGAAGAATTGATTTTTGAATAGTGATATGATTGGAAATGTGTGGCTGAAAAAAAAGAAAAAATTATTGATGTGATGGAAAATATTATTTTATTGAAGATTGTATGGTTGAAAATGAGAATTGATTTACTGTAGAATCAAAAAATCCCTAACAAACACCCCCTTAATTACAAAGAATATTCTTATTTTTATTTATTATCATATTTATATCCTCAACCTTTTTTTATTGTATTTTTGCCCTTAAACTTTAGCTCTTGTTTGCCCCCCATTATATCACATTCCATTACATTAATTTTTTCTCTCTCTTCATCTCAACCATCCATTCATCAAATAAAATAATAATACACACAAATCAAAAACTTTTCAACCACACATCTCCCATCAATCACTATTCTAAAAATTATCTACCCCAAAAAATTTAAATTAATGGGGGGCAAACAGGAGCTTAAATAGTATGTCTTGTTTATTATCTCAGTTTCTATTCAAACAATTTGAAACGAGAGTTTGTTGAACATGTTATCTTTTTAATTTAAAAATATGGGAGACAAATAAATTTTTAAATGATCTTCCGATGAAGTTGTTGGACTAAAATCGTGATCAGTGAAAAGTGACGCTAATTAATAGAAAGTTAAAGAAAAGAATGCGAGAATAAAATGCAAGAGAGGTAAGTACAATAATGACAAAAAGGTCAGAAACCTTAATTGTAACTAAAATATAATGCAACAAAAAAAGAATTCATTGTGAATAAAAATTACCCTTTTTACTAATAAATTATCTTTTATATGTAAAAAATTGAGTTGATAATCACTGCATTCTCAACATTGTCATCTAGTAGTGAACTTTTAAAACAATATCGAATAGCTACAGCACCTTAAAATGTTGTTTCTCCATCTTCATTTTGTCTCCTGATGTGAAAGAAAAAAATTGTTAATTATGCAAATGATCTGGAGTGAGAGATAAAAAGCAACGTAAAAAATGTAACAATTATTAGAAAATAATTTAAAACTACAATGACTATTCGAAAAACAATAATTTCCAGTTACTATTGTAATTTTTAACAAACAAAAAAATTAAATTCAATGAGAACGACGTCAAAAGCACCTTGGCCTAAGGATGGCAAAATTCTTCGTCACTGATCCAATTAGGGGTATTAAATAGGTCAAGCCCAATCGCTTGACTCGCCTACCAAGAGGCTTTACTCAATCTACTAGGTGAGATGACTCGTACTCGTTCATGGGATCGATATTGAAAACGTGTATGAACTTGGAACTTGAACTTTAATTGCAATGGTTTTTGATTTGCAAGAAAACCACATCTTCAAGAGTCAATGAGGTTTAAAAGATGACATTACAATCTCAATATGATTGTTAAACACAAACTCAATTCATTGTTACCTGAACAATCATTATAACCTCGCAAAACCTGAACAATCATTATAACCTCGCAAAACCCAAACTCAACTAATTGTCACCTCAACAACCAAAGCATTGAGACCAAGAATTATGCTTTTATTGTTTGCATTTCTTTCCTTTGGGAACTTGGTACGTATGGTGATATATTGTGGTTAGGGTTAATTTTATAAACGGTCACTGAAATTACGTCAAAATCACAAAACGATCACTGAATCTTAAAGCTTGCACTAACAGTCACTGAAGTTACGTTCGGTTTCACTAATGGTCACTGAATGACCTTTTCATTTTAATTGGAATTTAATGGACCAAAATAGTTGAATCTTGAACCTTGAGGACCTAAATCGCAAATTTACAATAAAAATCCCAAAAACCCTTTCTTGGAGAATGGGAGCCGATTTTTTGCTCCAGAACCAGAATTGTTAGATGAATTCGTTGTCTGATTTGCAGCCACCAGATTTTGCGATCCAGTTGAACTCTGGTTCGTCTTCACCTCTTCAGTTTTGCCATTTAATTGTTTATTTTGAGTCTGATTCTTGGAAATTGAAGACCCTATATTCAATTCAGAAGAAGACTTGGATGGTGAAGTCCTATTGATAATCTATCTGCAGGAGGCTTCTTGGGCAAAACTGTACCATTATTTTTCTTCAAAACTTCAACTGTCATTTATTTCTTGATTTTGGGTCTCGTTTTTGACAACTTTGGGTTCTACATTCAAATTGGGAGGTTGCAAATTGGTGTTTTTAGATCTGTTTTCAGGATTGTGAACCTGGGTTGAAGAATTTGGGAAAAAATAAGAGAAAAGTGAGATCTATAAGAATCATCAGATAAAATTGACGATTTTGAAGTGGCAGTGGAAGTGAAAATGTTAGTGAACCTGGGGGAAGAAGAGTTTGAAGAGTGAGCAAAAGCAAGAAAAATGGTAAAGCCAATAAAAACAAACACAAAGTCATGTGCAACAGCTTTTTTGGTTTTTTGAAAAAGAGAGATGGCTTTTGAAGTCTGATATCAAGCTTCTGCCATTGATGGGTGCATATTTTGTTACATCCGCCATCTGCAATTCCCATAAATCCCAGAAATGTGCGTGTGTTATAAAGAAGCAGAATAGGAATTACACAGAGAAAGAAATGGGAAGAATTAATTGGATGATATTAGCATAATTTTCACCCTAATTTCCCTTCCCTTCTCTTCTCTTGGTTTTTCATTTTTGGGAGATTTTATTGTAAATTTTCGATTTAGGTCCTCAAGATTCAAGATTCAATTATTTTGGTCCGTTAGGTTCCAATTAAAATAAAAAGGTCCTTTAGTGACCATTAGTGAAACCGAGCCTAACTTCAGTGACCGTTAGTGCAAATTTTAAACTTCAGTTATCGTTTTGTGATTTTGACGTAACTTTAGTAACCGTTTATGAAATTAACCCATTGTGGTTATATTATGAGAATATTTTTTTTATTATCGTCAAGAGTTCAAGTCATGGAATATATCCTAGAGTGTGTTTGGTAGGGATTTTTAGGAGAAAAATTGATTTTTGAATAGTGATATGATGGGAAATGTGTGGTTGAAAAAGAAGAAAAAAGTATTGATGTGATGGAAAATATTATTTTATTGAAGAATGTGTGGTTGAAAATGAGAAGTGATTTACTGTAGAAAAGGAGAATTGTTACCAAACAGGCTGCTAATACAAAAAGGAGATGTTTTGAAACTTTATTTCAATGATGTTCATAGTCATGTACACAAGATCATTACTTGGAGAACTTTAACTCACTTGACCCTTGCATTGATTTGTAGGCAGGAGCGTAGATAATAATAATAATAATTAATTAATTATTATTATTATTAACAATTTTTTCTTGAAGAATGTGTGATTGAAAATAAGAGAAAAAATTATATATGAAAATAATAGGGATCAAAGAAAATTTTGTTTTGAAAATAATAGTATTTTGATGAGAGTATGGTTAAAAAATAAGGAAAATTTCTGAATTTGCGTATAATATTATTTTATTAAAAAACGTGTGGTTGAAAATAAAATAAAAAAAATTATATTTTGAAAATAATAGGGGCCAAATAAGGGCTATATGCATTTCTCTCATGTTTTTCTAAGTGTTCAAGGTTCAATGAATAACGATGTAAACATAGACCAACTTATAAAGGTTTGTACTATTCCTTTTGACGAGGTTAATATTTTAAGATAGAACTCAAAATTTTAACATGGTATTAGAACCCATTAAACTACAACGAACAATTCAATCCGATTAAGACTAAAAAAAAGAGCACACGAATTTCAAAATTTGTCCTCTTCAAAAG
This sequence comes from Fraxinus americana, assembly GCA_035079005.1. Lineage (NCBI taxonomy): Eukaryota > Viridiplantae > Streptophyta > Magnoliopsida > Lamiales > Oleaceae > Fraxinus > Fraxinus americana. The sequence goes on along the minus strand of CM068726.1, from coordinate 25,642,998 downwards.
AGTCATCATCTTGCATGTTAATAGATAAAATTTCACATCGAAAAAAGATGAAAACATAGATCAACTAATAAGGATTTGAACTACTCCTCTTAATAAGATTGACATTTTAAGATGGAACCCCAATTTTTAACACTAAAAGTAAAGGAACCACACCAATTCATCTTGAATTTGATAAATTAAGCTCCATTCCAGCGAAAATTATGTAAGAGAGATCTTCCTAAAATATAACTCGACGAATGATAAAATACTCAAAAAGATATCTAATTCTTATTACATTTTCAACAAGAAAAATGAAAAATCTAATCCAAGCTCATGTTCAAACCATGTCAACCTTTACCCTTGATATGCTCAATAAAATATTCATGTAGTTTGTTTTGAGTTTTTCGAGTTGTAATATTATTTTGAGCTTTGAGTTTTATATTAAGAGCTTGCTTGAGTCTTTTTTTTTTTTTTTTTTTTAAGAATGTATTTTGAAATAATGGATTAATAGAGAATGCGTGGTTAAAAATTAAGGAAAAAATTTTAAATTTACGTGTAATATTATTTTATTGAAAATGTGTTATTGAAAAGAAGAAAGGAAAAAATGTATTTTTACAATAATAAGAATCAAACAACCCCTAAGGGCATCTCCAATGGAGACACCATAACACCAAAATGCACCAAAATTTGGTGCAAAAGTGCTCCAATGTAGCACCAAAATGGTGCAAAGTCCAATTTACTCCTTTTTTTTCATTTACTAAAAGAATTATGGGAGGGTATTTGTGTCATTTGTGTTATATAATTTTTAATACAATTATTATTATTATTATTATTATTATTATTATTATTATTATTATTATTATTATTATTATTATTATTATTATTATTATTATTATTTAAAATAAATTTTAAATGTTGAAAATAATAATAATTGAATTAATTAAAATAAGAATTAAAAAATTCAAAATATAAAGAACACGATTATTTATAGTTAACACGAAATATTAGTTAACACGAAATATATTACAACAATCACATACTTACAGTAATCTAATTTTATTTAAAGAAAACAATACATAAAAACAAGTGCATAATTTAGTAATCTGAAAGATCGCTTCCAGATCCTTCAATATCCTGAAAATAATTTCCAAACAAGCCAGATGAACTCTCAGATCCTTTATTTTGTTGTTGACTATCTTTCGTAAAATTCTTGTTTGTTCGTTTTGAAAGAACAAACGTAAGTTTGGATTTGTTATCGAACTCAAATCTTTCAACAAAATTTTGTTCTCCTCACGATATTCTGTCATTGCCAATTTTCTTTTTTGAATTTCGTAATTCTGATGTCTTTCATCACTACTTTTTTTTTAGAATTTCGACGAGTTGTCGATTCTCTTCTTTAATGGATGTAAGTAATTTTATACATTCTTCTTCACTTTTCCTTTTTAGTTTTCCTTTTTTTTATCTCTAAGGTCGTTGAGTAGAAATATCGTCAACATTGTCTTCGTTTATATTAAGAGAAAACGAAGACAATCCAGGAGATGTTGAATGCGTTGAGGTGCGGTCCTCCGATGATGAAGCTGGCTGTGACGATGCAATGTTAATGCCACTTTTTCGTGGTAGGTTGCTTTGGCCGTATTAACGTCATCTCCAAATTTTTTGGGAGATATCAAGATAAACTTAAGATAGGTGTACATCTTCCTCGTAAGAATATGAAGAACTTCGTGGAACAGAACTAATTGTCGAGGTGGATTATTGAGAAGGATAGTTGATATTAACTTGGGAAGCTTGAGAAATTGAAGGTAAGATCTTATGAAAGATGGTAAGCTATTTTATAGACAAAAGGATATGAAGGATAAGATTTGATCATAAATAGATTGAACGGTTAAAATCTTGACGTAATCCAATCTGATGGTAAGATAAATTTGCCTAGATATCCTATCTTGAAAAGGATATGAAGGGAAAAACATGTATTACATAATATCATGACTGCATGTATAATCATGCATAACATGATTATCGAGGACGAACGTAATGTTGATGCACCAATTCGAGAATGGATGGAAGCGTCAAGTCCAGAAGTTGAGTTGGTTGAAAACGAAAATCATCGTTTTCAAGAATTCCTTGCTCGTCATAGAAAAATCAAGGATAAAAAGGCTCACTTTGCTCTTCAAAATGCATTAATTGATCATTTGTGAGAAGAACATACGAATTCCGAGAATTAAATTACAATGATATTTTGACTTCATAATATCATAATATTCAAATTCAAAATGCAATGACTATTTGTAATGGTATGATTTAATATTTTTCATTTTTTGAAGTGATTATACTAATTGTACTATGTTTTAATAATATATTTATTAATGAATTTTATTAGGGTTGTCCGTAGGTCGATTCAGTTCGGTTCTGAAGAAATCCGAACCGACTCAAAACTTTCGGGTATTTAATAAATGGATCCGTCGGGTCCAAATATAATTATGGAACCGTTCGGGTTCGGTTCCGTTCGATTCGGGTCGGTTCGGTTTCGTTCGGTTCCGTACCATAATTAAATTTTTTAATATTTTCAACAACACTACATAAATACAACTAATGATATTTCATTCGTAACTTTTACAAATTAACGTAACCCAATTCAAAAATATATACATAACTAGCCGTCTAATAAGATTAATTCAATACATACAAATACCAAAAAATAGATATTAATATTATAGCAAAACTATATAAAGTATATTCATTTGCTTTAAATTAAAATGGGCTAATGGATTTTAAAAATGATTTGAGCTTTAAAATTAAAATTATGAAATAATCTAATTTATTTAATTAATTTGCTAATTTGTATAGAAAAAAATAAAATAATTTAATTAATTCAATATAAAAAATAAAAAAATTATTTAGTTTCGGTTTTTATTCGATTCTTCGGTTCTTGGTCTAGACCCGAGACCCAACCTAAACCCATCGGTTCTCAATTCGGGTATCCGTTCGGGTATTTAATTTATGAAGAACCGCTCGATTCGATTCGGGACATTCGGACGCCCCTAAATTTTATATTTTCATTAATTTAACGTAATTATTTATTTAGGAATTTATGTATTTTAAAATAAATAATATTTCGAATAAATAAATTACTAAGAATAAAAAAAGACACGAAAATGATTATAAAAATAATGTTCATTTGGTGCAACTTTTGGTGTAATAATTGGAGATGAATTTTAGTTTGATACATGATTTGGACCCCCACTAAAAAGAAAAATTCGTTTAATTTGGACCCCACTAAAATCCATAAAGACTTCCAATTACCAATAATTATATGACTCTTAGTCCCCAAGAAACACAGACTGTAAGTATATGATAAATTCTCAGTTTCTTCCTATAATAATCAATTAAACGACGACTCACCGGAGACCTTCAATGGGTATGGGGAAATTGAGGATAGGTGGGGCTTGGAGTGGAGTACTGGAAGTAGAGCTTGATGAGTGGACAGTAGCCACTTTGAGAGAAGAAGTCGCCAAGAAATCAGGCTTAGTTGGGCCACAGTGCATAAACCTGATATCCGCAGGCAGAATTTTGAGAGATGGTGATGGTACTGAGAAATTGAGTCAATTGGGTGTAAAAAATAATGCCAAGATTTTGGCTTCAAAGGTTTCGACTGATCAAGAAGGGAAGTCTCTTAAGGAGGAGTTTTTGGCTGAGGAGGAGCGTTCGAAGAGACTCTCTCGACTCAAGTTCGTGCCTCGTTTTTTTTTTAACTCCACATGGTGAATCTATTTATATATGTGTATCTGATTATGGGTTTTCGTTTTAGTTTCGTGGAAGTTGATCGTGCTTAAAATTTTGGGTTTTAGGTAGATTGTCTGTTAAATTACATGATCAAATTCAATTATGATTTGTACTTCATCAAGCTTATGATCATTTTTCTTCTAAGAGTAGAATTTGACGGAAGCTATGGGTTCTTGGTAAATTGGATGATCAAGTCAATTCTGATGTGCATGGGTTCGACTCGATTTATTTTTTGTATTTTTCATCTGTATAGTTCTTTTGACTTCCTACGTTGGTCTATAGGTGAGTTTTTGTGTTGGATTTTTCCTTTTTATTCGGGGTTTTGAGTTTGATTATTTTGCTGTATGCTGTGGATTTTTGTCTTTAATTGTAGAATCTCTATGAATTGTAGACTTTGTGGTATTGTTGGTTTTTTTGGTACTTAACCTTGCACACGGATGGTAAATTAAAGTTTTATTCATGTCGTTTTTTGGCACATTAAAATTTGCATGATCCAAGTGAATGATAGAGATTGTTTTGATATTTACTAAACATGAGTTTATACATATGGGGAGGATGAGGAGGAGGAGAGGGGTGGTGGTGAATGGCGTTGTTTGACATCTCTGTCCACCCCCTTTTCAGGCAGTTGGTATGGATATCTTCAAGAGAAAGACAGCTATTTTGAATTGAAAGTCATGACTGATATGTTGTACTTCTAGTAAACTGTGACTCTAGACTTGATTAACTCGTTAATTCATTTAACAACTTATGGAGCTTACTTCATGTTAATATTGAACCCAAACTAGATTAGTGATGGTGATAACATTTGCTAATTGCAACTGGTATATTAGTCCTGTGATTCATTTGCTCAAGTAGACACGTTACTTTGCATGGCTTTTTTTAGCTCTCTTGGTAACATGACTGGAATTACAGGGCTGCAGCCACTTCATTGGCCAGTAGACATGCAGATGGTTCATTACCAGTTGAAGACTTCAATCTGGAGCTGGAAAATCAGAGTGGCGAGAAGGTGCAATTGGGAGCTGAGACTGACCAGCGGTATGAGTTATTATATGTAAAAGTGGAATGCATAATGTTTCTGTGGTCAAATACTTATGGATGCATGGGATTAAATTGTCAATTCACAGGGCAGTAATGATGGGACTCATGCTTCATGCAAATGCAAAAGCACTTATAAAAAGGCAACAATACAAAGATGCACTAGAAGTGCTCACCATGGGAGAGGTTAGTGTCTAAAATACTTCATGCGAGACAATGATTGATGGTATTTTCAAGAGATTCAAAATTATAACGGTTGTAAAATATTATATGTATTGTTTTCTTTAGCTTGATTTGGCCTATTATGGGTATTCCTAAATTCGGATGAAAATACGAATTCTGCTTGCCTGAGCATTTTGTAGCAAACGTAAATTGACCATGCTTTTCATTGTAAATTTATGTATGTCTCTTTTAAGGCTTTTATTTATGTTAAAATGCTGAAGGAAGTATATTATTTTTGTCGCCATCAAAAAATTTCTAGGCTTTCTTTTTCTGTGATGTGTGCTAGTGAATATGAGCACGTTTGGAAGTGCTTAAAAGCTCCTTCCCAACAAGCTCTTATCTCTTTTGACCTGTGCAATGCTTTCTTTTCCCTTTTTTCTCCAGGAAATTTGAAGTTTCTTCTAGAAATTTATAATTTGTATACTGTATGGTTCCTACTTAAATGAGCTTTATTTCTTTCCTATAGGAAGCATTCTCTCTGTGCGATCCAAAGGTCATTGAGGTGAGAAATTGTTTCTTAAATAGCATGTTTGTATAGAAAATTCTCTCCTTTTTCTTGAAATACGAAGTCAAACTTTGCCATTATCAGCAGTTTTTGCTTGTGTAAATGGTTGAACCTGAATGAAATTTTAAGTCGTAAACGCATCTCAATTATATAATAGATTTGCTAAACCAGATACAGTAAACATCTCTTTTGCTCTTGGTCATTTCGATATTATATCTTTAGTGTTGCAGAAAGCATCAATTGAAGGTATATAAGGCTATAAGCTGCTCTTAAACTCAACCTCAACAATTAATAAATTACCTTGTATTACAAATGGCTGGAAATAGATGAGGAATCATTTTACTTCATCATATAGAAGAGCAGTAACACCTATTAGCACGTTATTAATGGCTTCATCCCATTGTGGATTCCAGACTATTTGTATTGAGCCACTAACTTATCCTATGCAATTGTCTTATGCTTTCTCGACTTTGTGCTTGGGCTTCCAGATGGTTGACAATGTTTCAATTTTACAAATAGACATGGTTTGGTGCTATTTTATGCTCCATGATATCAGTTGGCTTTCAGTAGCTGGTATTCGCCTTGCAAAAGCTAGAGAAGGGATTGAGCGTGCTCATGGGAAAGAATCTAGTCGCATGAGGGTTCTCCAAGGAGGCCGCTATCCAGAGCTTGCCCTGTGAATATTCTTCTTTGAGGAATCAATTATTTTTGTTACCTATTTGCTGTTAAAAACCGTCCTGGTGTACTGCATTAAGTTAACAAAATCTTGTCATTCATATTTAGGTACTTGAGGCTGCAGCTGTTGGAAGGAGTGATTGCATATCACAATGGTCAGTTGCAAAAGTCCAAGGAATCCCTGACTGCTGCACATGCTAAATACACCCAGGTTGTTTTGCTTAAACTTTGTGCGAGTGATACCCTACATATGCTGTTGTGCAATAATAAATAAGAGAATTCATTTTGTGGAATTTATAAGAAAATATTTTTTACTCTAAAGTTTGTTTCCTCTTCTCGTCAAGGGCCATAGGTTTTGGTTTGCCAGATTTTCCTTATTTTTTTCTTTTAATTTTTCCTCTATATATGAATAATGAGAATATATTTCTGTCATCTTCATGTCATGGTTTCATTTTTCCCCCAATTTTTATTTCTATTCATAATAATCATCTTGCTTCTTCAACAGCTTCAAGTTCCAGATGAAACATTGTCGTTACTAATGAGCATGGGCTATAAAGCACGTGATGCAAAGAGGGCCCTCCGCATGAGCAATCAGGATGTGGGTAGCGCTGTTGATTTTCTTGTTGAGGAGAAGGCAAAGAAGGAGCGAAAACGTGAGGAGGATCGTAGACGACAAGAAGAGATTCTGTGTGTTTTATATTTTAGCATTGACCTCGTTCTCTTTTATTTGTCCATTTGTATAACAGCAAGACCTTTAACAAATATTCAACTACAGGGAGCAGAAGAAATATGGAATGACTTCTCTTCGGAAACCTGTGGATCTACAAAAACTAAATGAATTGGTCTCTATTGGGTGAGTAGGTCCCGTCACACACGGCTTTCATCATCTATCTATAGTTTATATCTATTGTCTGGGGCTCCGTCTCTCTACACTAGTAGCATGTTTGGTAAGTAGTATTGGAGAGTGCCGGATACTAATATGAACAAGAGTTTATACTAGTAGCATGTTTGGTACTGAGTAGTGAGTCCCAAACATGCATGTGCTGTAGTTGATCAGGAAATAGTTTCTAAAATGATGTTTGGCACTGTACCAATTGGCTTATGTCTGAAATATGCTGATAGTTTTTTTTTTCTTCTTAAAATTTGCAGGTTTGAGAAAGAACTTGCTGCTGAAGCCCTTCGAAGAAATGAAAATGATACTCAGAAGGCTCTGGATGACTTAACGAACCCTGAAACAAATTCGGTGATGCAGGTAAATGTGCATGAATACCTTTTTTATCGGATTTATTTGTAAAATCCAATCATTCTTCTGTTCATTTTGCAGATTGATATTGAATCGAGGAAAAAGAAAAGGTTGCGTCGAGCAACATCCGCAGCTAGTGAAGAACTTGTATCCATGGGTTTCCCACGAGCAATAGGTACCTAATATGCGACTGGTGCTGCTGCTTTTTATGCATTTGTCAATTACGTCTCACTAACTGATAAGTTTATTCCAAATTTTCCGCATTTTTTCTTGGAATTACAAGCTGACCGAAATTTTTGATAGTCTATGTTGGGTCGAGCTTTAAACGTGTTAAGTACACTTTTCTGCACCAGGCCCCTCCGACTTGAGCAATAGAACTAGATTGATATATTGTACAAGTAGAACACACAGAATGGCATTTTCTCGAGTTGAGATGCAACTTTGCGTTCATTACGTTACATGTCTAAGTCGGACTTTTTATCATTTCATTTCTGTGTCGTTCATCTTTTTTTACCTTGCAGTAGAAAATATGTAACTCAAGAGCCACATGCTTTATTGCATTTGTTCTTGAACACAGTTAGCAATCACAGAAAAAGTTGTAGTTTTGACAAGTTGTTCAAAAATATTGGGTACACTATTAATATATTCTTCTAGGTAATCAATTCTTGTTTTGTTTTTTGGTCTTGTAGTGGATGAAGCTCTTCGCAGGTTTGGTACACAAGAACAAGCACTAAATCATTTACTTGGACAGCCCAATGCAAATGCAGCAGTAGCCGGTGCAAATCCTTCGGTTCCGTCACTAAACATCTCTGGTTTGGATGCCGGGCTAGGCTTAGAAATGAGTTTGGAAGAAGACGGTGGAGGTCCATCAACTAGAGAGGAAGTCAAGGATCGGGATGCAGAAATGGTGGATGAACTGACTGGGGAATTGCTGAAAGGAGATGCGTATTCAGACTATGACATTGATGTTACACTGGAAGGTGAAGCTATAAACGAGTATTTGGCTAAACTTGCTGGATGAGAAGTTGATGACACTTTAGATTCATATTATTAACTTTTGTTGAACTTCTCCCTTGGAAATAGACTGTCTTCTTGGTTTAGCGGTTGGCTAAATTTAGTAGACATCCAATTAAATTCTCTGAGGGGTATATTTATACATCAGTAGCACATATTATAACTTGTTCTTGATCTCTCTTCTTTCAAGGTCGTGGATACCAGCAAAATGTATACTTGTTCCATTCTATTCTTGTTGCATAACTTTCTTAAGCAAATGAAACACTGGCATAATCACCAGAGAGAGTAAGAAAGATTAGAGAATTAAAACAAAAGTTGCATGTGGTAATTTATATAGTCTTCAAATTAAAACAAGATATATAGTTCAAACTGAATTGTCTTCGTGAATTTTAACTCTAAAATTCCAATTTATAAGCAAAGGGTTGCAAGGGTGTATGGCAGTAGGACTGAGCTCGAGGTGTAAAGAGATTTGGGGCTGAGCTGTCATGAGATTGGCAGGCATGACCAGCTTTGACGCCAGCTTCAAAATAGGGGTCCGACCTTCAAATGATTCAGTGGATGGGCAATGGGCCAAATTGTTTTTCAATTATCATAATTAATTTCTGAAGAAATAAACATTAAGTAGTAGGTTAATCATATATTGGCTGTCTACATCCAGTACTAAAAAGTGTGGCAACTGTGATTTCGAATACTATTTCCGGCCATCTTTAGTATGGACAAAGCTCCCCAAAAGATGTCTTACATTTTATGTAGCACGTTGTTCCGAATACAGAAGAGGTTGATACTCAGCATCAGCAGTATGCATTTCTATGTTTCCATCTTGAGATCTTTCTTCCTTGATCTCTGGTTCCTTCTCATCTTTTGGGAGAGCGTTACAGTGAATTGTGTGCGACATTGGCCTTTCTTCTTGGAATAATCTGTCATAAGAATACTTCAATATGGTTATAACTCATCAAAGCATCGTAGCATGTAAGTAGGGGAAAGAGAGAGACTTACGGGTGCTGGCAAAGCATTGGGCATTGGAATGTGAGTGCATACTTGCACGTTGATAACTCGGTTATTGAACTTATCATAGCTCTGGGCTCTGAGCAAACAAATCTCACCTGAGAATTAAAATTGAGAAGATACAATCATTACAATTATTGAGGCAGGGAAGATATATGTAAAGTGGAACACTTCACACCTCTGTTTCCCGAGGTTGATTTGTTAAATCACAGAGAGTTCCATTAGTAAACAGATGAGAATAATACCTGAAATGTAAAGATAATAAAATGTAACTTTCAATATCCATCCAACAGCTCTGCTCTATCAGTTTGTAAAGCACTAGTTCTTTTCAATGTTATCTGTCTAACCCGTACAGCTAAAATTCATACCTTTGAGAGGCATCTTTTGAACGAGGATCTTTCAATGTTGATATATCGGAAAGATTCTGATTGTTAGTTTCTGTAGATTCAGCATCATACACGCCCAAGATAAATTCTTGAGCCAACTGCCAGATATCACAGTTCCCGTTTCATTTATACCATTATTAAAGTATTACCAATAAGGAAGAGATACATGACCAGTCTTAGAATCTCTAGGCATATAAATTTCTGGGTAATTTCTTTTTTTTGATAAGTAGATTCTGGGTAATTTCTAGCCGTAATAAAACAAATAAGCAGAATAAATTGCCCACCGTGGTTCAGATCACAAGATTTTATGAAAGTTATTCCCGGATCATAGTTAGTACTGTTATAATATTTATAAGAAAATCTATATTGATAACATACAGCAGGCATAGTATTCAGGAAAACTTAAGCAGCAAGGATAAATCCAACTAAGGCATGTCCCACAGCATTCTATACTCTCTTTAAGTAGGAAAAGCTACCTTATCATCCTCGAAATGGAGTTGTCGCACCTTATTCTGATAACAAAATTCATATGACCACCATCCTTCTTGCTGCATTACATTTTCTTGGCAAGGTAAGCATATATATGTGCAACATCATAAAAAAGCCAATATAAAGTTTAAAATGAAGAGTAACCGAATTTCATGAGGATATCAACAAGACAACTTATGTATCAGTAGTTCCCAAACAAATAAGGAAATTTCTAATCATCAGCAAAGGATATAAGGTGGTCTGGCTTCTTTCAATGTTTTCCCTGTTTCTTTATCTTGGTGGTTGAGAATCATTACCCTTATAAAGCAGCGATCTTTAAGAACTTCAAGTAGCTCATCTGGAGTCTTTAATTTGAAATGTTCCTCAGATTCCACAATCATACTGCTAATATTCTGTTCAGCAACTAGCATTCTGCTCTTGGATTTCTCCACTTTAGGCAAAAAACAGTGAAACTTTTCGCCATTTTTGTTGGGCATAACCACAGACTCCTGATCATCATCCTGCAAAATAGAAAATCACGCACATGTCAATTTTATCTTCACAAATGGAAACAGTTAAAATACCTAAGACCCAAGCTCCATAGATGCTATGCAGGAACTTTACCCTTCCCTCCAAAAGCAATCCAGTCAAGATTCTCTACAGTTTACAAATGGGCAAGGAGATTATTAAAGATGTTAATTATGTATTCCTTGAATCTGATAAGTGGAGACTATTTATGGAATGCTTGGTATGTTGGACGGGATAACGGAGATGATTAAGGAAGAAAAATAGTTAAAATCATGGTATTGTAGGGGAAAGAAAAAATTCCATAAAAGGATAATGAAGTTTTCTCTCAGAGAAGCTCCTCTCAATCCTTTTCGAAGGAAGAAAATATTCTTTCGGCACAAATTCTCAAAGAAGAAAGGAAACAAATGTTTTATCTGTAGAAAAAAATGTCACTTTGCAAAAACCTGTCCTACAAGGAGAAAATTCTTCACCAAATTTTCACGGCCACAAAAATTGACTATGGGGATGATGATCTTGAATCTTTGTTTTCTGAAGAGGATGAACAAACACAAAAAACTATCTTTGCTCTTGAATATAATTCTAATGAAACCCTTTATTATGAATCTGATGATGCAGAAGAATGTTATGGCATGCAAATTGTTAATTCAGCCTTTTTATCTATTCCGGTGCTAATGATCGATGTAAAACTCTTTACAGGAAAATATGAAAGGCCTATAACAGTTGCCGCACTGTTTGACACTGGCGTAGCATCCTCAATTCTTAATCCTGCTATTCTTCCTTATCACATGTGAAAAAATCGTCGGCAAATTTTCCAAACAGCAAATGGAGACAGTTTTTCAACTCAAATAATCGGCAAGCCCGTTACAATCCAGTTTTTTCCTGAAGTTGGTATTTCTTACAAGCTACTAGGTTCTTCTTTACCTAGTAAAGATATTATCATTGCATGAGATATTATCAAACAATTGAAAAGAATGTTATTCCTCGCTCAAATGGTCTCAGATACAAGCACTATTTTCAGCCTTACATACAAATGACCACATACTTTACCATGACCATTCCAAATATTACAGAACCATTAATCCGGGATTGTTGTGCTGAATCTTATTCAAATTTTCTTACTAAATGCACAAACTCACTTTGGAAAAACCCATACTTCTTCATTTCCCCTCCATTCAAGAAAAATGAAGACGTCAAAGCAAATCTAACAGCTCCAAAGTAGAGATGAGTATATCTTTCAGATAACCATACTCGTTGAAGATGAGAAGGTAATTTCAGTGTAACAAACTATTCTTTTTCTGTAGCAGGCATAAGATTTTGATCAAACTTTAAAGCTTGAACAAATTCTTTGGCTTGGGATCTTTGAGGAGATATAAGGCTACGGACAGATTTAGTAATAGACTGACGAGGTTTTGTGTAAGGAATGTACGGATTTACAAGAGCTAGGACTATGAGTGGAACTTTATCAGATTCAGAAAGATAGGATATCTCATAGAGATATTCCATTTTAAAAGCATCAGATTTTCTAAAGGAAGAAGATACAGAAGACGATTTAGGCGAAGAAAAAGGATTAGAGTTTTTTGAAGAAGACATAATTAAAAGATGTTCTTCCTTAATTTCTTCCAGCATATTATAACTTAAATTATCATGATATAAGTAAGAAAACATGGCTCTGATACCAAAATGGGCGAAGTGAAACCAAATCACAGTATTCTAGTCCACACAACACCTCAATAGGTTCAACAAATAGCCTGACTTTTGGATTTGCTGTAAATTACTGCAACCCTGGACGGATCATATAGTTAGTAGAGCACTTAGGGGTGGGCGCGGGTCGGTTCGGATCGGTTCGGTTCGGTTTTTTTCGGTTCCCAAAATTTTCAGTTCTTTAGTAAATGGAACCGTCAGTTCCAAATATAATTTTGGAACCGTTCGGGTTCGATTCGGTTCCGTACTATAATTAAATTTTTTAATATTTAAAATAATACTACATAAATACACCTGAAAGTAGATACTAATATTAGCCCCTGTTTGGAGAGCATTTTTTTCCCATTTCTAGAAATTTTCTTACCGTTAGACATGGGGCTAGCCGAAATATTTGACCAACTTGTGAGAGGGAGGGGCCCACTAATTTGAAAAAAATGGTCCAATTCTTCATTTTTTCTTCACAAGAATGCTGGCCAAACATGGCTTAATAATAAGAAGTAGATACAAATACGAAATTCGATCTTAGCAACTAAACCCAACCATGAATGGCTAAAAAAAAAAAAAAAAATATATATATATATATATATATATATATATATATATATATATATAGTTAAAACAAAAAATTGTTAATTTGTTTAGAAAAAATAAAATAAATTGATTTATCAAAAAAAATTTGGTTCTAAGTCTAGAACCGAACCAAAATTTTTCGGTTCTTCAGGTTTTTAAGTTAAAAAAACCCGCTCGGTTCGATTCAGACATTTTGCCCAGCCCTAAGAGCACTTTTTGATGCAAAGGTTCACCATGAAGATGCAACTGCAGAGCATACTTATATTTCTACTCAAATCTTACTCCATATCACTCAAATCTATAATTACTTTGTATCTTCGGAAATTAAGTAGGAACTGGAAGGGTTTAGAAGAACATGATATATATAAAGCACACTGATTATTTTCTAAACTCCTGATAACTTCAAATGGATTACAAAGAGGAATAGCTCCCCTTATATAGAGGAGAAAAGCATCTTAAAGTACATACGAGACTCATATGTTTTTCGACATAATGAACACATGTCATTATTTTTCAGATATAGTACAAACTTTTTGACTCATCTTATCATATAGTACAATAATACAACTAAAGCAACAAATTATTATGCAAACGGACAAACTAACTTATACAAATGGATAAACAAACTTTAATAAAGTAGATCTTGCTTTAATAAAGTTGATATAGTGTTGTCTTTGTCTTGTTCTGGTGTGTCAAGATTCATATAGTCTTCTGGACATGAGAGTAGACCATGTTGATTTAATCAAGGCATATTGATGTCTTGAGTTTCACTTGGCCATGGATCCCGTAAGTCTTGAAAAATAGTCATCACAATTAATTTGGGGAAATTGTTTATTTATTTGGCTTGATCCTAGGTTTTGTGATTTTTTCTTGCTTGATTCTGCTTTTTCTGTTCCTTTTTCCTTTTGTATTGGATTCCACCAGAGTCTGCATAGACTGCATATAGTTCATTTACAATTTTTTCTATTTCTTTTTCAAGAAATGCTTTTTCCTTTTTTACGCTACGGTCCAAACTGCCAACAAGTTTTTCTAAAATTTTAATTTGTTTTTTCCTTAAGACATCAATATACCCTGATTAAATCAACATGGTCTACCCCTCATGTCCAGAAGATTCTATGAATCTCAGCACACCATAACAAGACAAAGACAACACTATATCAACTTTATTAAAACAAGATCTGCTTTATTAAAGTTTGTTTGTCCGTTTGTATAATAATTTGTTGCTTTGGTTGTATTATTGTACTATATAATAAGGTGAGTCAGAAAGTTTGTACTATATCTGTAAAATAATGACGCATGTTCATTATGTCGGAAAACGCGTGAGTCTCGTGTGTACTTTAAGTTTCTTTTCTCCTCTATATAAGAGGAGCTCTTCCTCTTTGTAATTCATTCGAAGTTATCAGGAGTTTATAAAATAATAATCAGTGTGCTTTATAGATATCATGTTCTTCTAAACCCTTCTAGTTCCTACTTAGTTTTCAAAAGTACAAAGTAATTATAGACTTGAGTGATATGGAGTAAGATCTGAGTAGAAATATAAGTATGCTCTGCAATTGCACCTTCATGGTGAGCCTCTGCATCAGAAAGTGCTCTACTGACTATATGATTCGTCTGGGGTTGCAGTAATTCACAGCAAATACAAAAGACAGGCCCTTTGTTGAACCTGTTGAGGTGTTTTGTGGGCTAAAATACCGTGATTTGCTGTAGATTTGCAATCACTTCGCCCATTTTGGTATGGCCAAAAAGGTTGATTTAGTAGAACTCATAGAGTCCGTCAAGATATAAGGATTTAGATAGAGAATTTCAATGCATCTCCAAGATCCCCAGTATTTAATTTAATAAATAAAACAGTGAATTTCATCTCTCTCTCTCTCTCTCTCTCTCTCTCTCTCTCTCTCTCTCTCTCTCTCTCTCTCTCTCTCTCTCTCACACACACACACACACACACAAAATAACCATTGAACGATGCCATAATGTTGCACAACAAATATCGGTTCACATCTTTTAAGGTTGGAGGCATTTTCTGGGGTCAGGCAGTGATATAGAGTGAATATCAGAAGGCAAGAACATCAAGTTTCAAGGAAAATTGTGGTAGAGATCAATTAAAAATTACGTTGGGGCAGAGCTTAGACCGAGTTAAGGTAGTGCAGATGATTGTTCACTGAGTTTGGCATAGGTTTTCACCAAGAAGATTTATTGAAGATGGGATTGCTCCTGAGGTGATAACAACTTTTTTTGTGGGAGTGGGAGAGGGGCACACAGGAATGTGAGAAGGAGAGTATGAACTCGATAGTCCCTTTGCATATTACTATGTTACTCAAATAATAAATTTTGGAACAAGTAGAATTGAAATGAAAGGATTTCAAATCCTTCATCAGTTCCAAATCCACCGATACAAAAACAATTTATAATTGCCTTTACTTTTTCTAAACACAAAATCACGAAATGTGCATAAGAAAAACAGGCATTCTCAAGCAAATATGTCCTATCAGGAGCACCAAAAAGACCAAATATAGCAACAAGATTACAACAAACCAAACCTAAGTAGTCATTCTCTTAATTTATCCTCAACTAGTGCTAACTCTACTTGTTGGCATTGTACTCTCATTTCTATCTTATCCTCATTTCCTTTAAATTCTTCAACAACAAAGTAACCAAAAGTTAAGAAATAGCTGTGTCTTCTCTTAAAAAACAATGAATGTCTCCTATGAGAATTACAAAGTTTTCGTTCAGACAAGGTAGAATGTTCATAATGTGCCCTTATGTCTCGATATATTCTTGAAGTCACTTTTGGAGATGGGATGACTACAAACTAAATTGACCTGATCCTTAACAGTTCCCATTTCTCCATAGAAGATTAACAAACAGTGTACTAAAAAGGGGCAAAATGTCCACAAGTATATTGCAAGGTCTCAAAAGAGAAGATTGTGCTTATTTTCTCTTTGTTTGCTCCCTTCAAGAAATCATTAAATATAAGGATTTGAAACAGGACAATATAGCTGTAATATAATAATTAGCAACTTGCTCAGGATTGTTTATTCAAGTTCTTAAATCTGTGTTTGATACTTCCCACGTGTGTATGGCCAAGTTCAGAAGAGACTCCGTTACATTTCAAAGTTAAATATGTTAACGGATTTTACTTTCCAAACCCCCTTTAGAATCATTAAATATAACAATTCGAAAGAGGAGAATCCTCAATACTCTTTTATATGCTAAATCCATATTCAATATCTACCACAAAGTAAGAGTTCAAAAAACTGATAACATAGACGAGAGAATCATAATCCATAACTAGCATATTAACTGGCTTCCAGAAAAACAGACACAAAACCAGATGTAAGTTGCATAAGTCCAACTGTCCAGATGCTTTAATTAATCTTGAATGTTGAGATTCCATCTATTCCAATTAGCACAAAGTGTACGAGCAACTAAACAGAATATGCGACAATTAATATATCACATACAGGATAGAAAGGTGAGTCTTGCGAATGGAATTCAATTTTGAACTTCGGCTCTCTGGAGCTAGGGCCAAAAGTCCCCCCTAAAATGAAAAGCAAGATGTCATAAACAAGAGTATAAGCTCAAAGAATGGTAAATCAAGAACTTAAAGGCAAACTTTTTAATGACAACAAATGTGCTGAAGACCAAGTCAATATTAATAACAATGTCTCATTCCCACAATGTAATGAAGACTCTAAGAACGAAAAATAACAGGAACATCAATTTGCTCGTGTCACATTTATATTCCATTAGTAACTAGTACAATATGAGCATCTGGATAACAAATTATTAACCCAAGTTATAAGAAACCTAAGATCATGTTTGGGAAGTACTTATAAATGGTTTAAATTAAAAATAGATGGAAATGAGTGGTGGATAAATGAGTAGTACTTGTTGGTCCCTCACAATGTGAGGAAAAAAGGTGTCTCGAGTGTTTATACAAACTGTATAAGCATGAGCCAGCCTATATGATTTCTTAAGCTGCAATATATACAAGACCAGTCCTAAAATAGTTACCATTAACTCGGACACGAATATCTTGATCTTAACAAATAAATACCTAGTCATGATCAATAACATTACTTCTTTTTCTTTATTCTTGATCAATGCCTATATATTCTATCGAAAATATTTCATTATCTGAGTCTTACAATTTTATGTCCTACTGCATTGAACAGAGAATTCCATCACTCCCTATTATGTTTCCAAACCTTCACTCTTGAATGGAAAATTGTTTCCTTCAATGAACTTAACTGTTCCATTTGGACAATATATTAATTCGTCATAACATTTTACAGTCTCCACTATACAAGAATCTAGATGAAACTAGCAGAAATCAAAATAAGAGTCAAGCTTGAATTTTTACACAACTAGCACTCCCACATTTCAACTAATCCCTTATTCCGACGCCCTATAATATAAATACTAAAAATTTCTCGAGTGTACACAAATTTGAGTTGAATGAAACGCAAAAAGTGATAATATACCTGTATGAACCGGGATGATCTGGTCGGAAAAGACAACATCGTACCAGAGGTCAATGGCAAAAAGTAGGGCCCACCACTGCCATGTTGGTCTCATCTTGGTTTTCTTTTCTTCTTTATGAATTCAAAGACTTGTAAACCCTAAATTTGAACAAGATGGAAGATCATTCAGCAATGGTGTGCTATGCAGAGAAAATAATAAGCTGTATGCGACCCTGGGTCTTAACGCCAATGGACCAATGAAAATTTGCCACTTCAGAATAATATTGGGACGAAATTAGTGAAAGAAAATGAAAGACTCTTTTTAAATTAGAGAAAATTTTCTATTTCTCATTACTGGCCAATGTTCGGCACAAATTATAAAATGTTTACAAGATATTCGCAAGTCGTACCCACTTATTCATCGTTTATTTTTATCTGTTTGTAAACACTTTCGAAACACGGATTTAATTAGGAAAACATTTGATTACAACAGAAATGATTTTATAGAGCTAAAATAATAAATAAAAAAATAGGTCTTGGGAGTATAGAAATGTACGAAGACAAGGAAAAAAATATGAGAGAGTAGAGAGAATATATCATCTAGACCTTGTCGAGTCGGAGTAGTAGGAGAAGGATTTGATCGAGTAGAGAGTTAAAGATAAAAAAAAAAAATAATAATAATAATACTCACATGACTCACCCTCATGGTGCTTTGCCCTGAATGGAGTGGGATTTCCAAATTGGATAGCTTATCGAGACCGGGGAGAGAAAGAATTATGGAAAAATTCTTTGCAAGTAGGTCAGATATGGGAAGGGGCGGTCGCAGAGATTAAAAGTTAGGAAGTATAATCGAACTTGCACAGAAGTTGGGAGAAATTTTATAATCGAAAATTTATGTTCAAAAAAATCATACCCCATGTAATTTTACATCCGAAAATTTACGTGGGATATGACTTTTTCGGATGTAAAATTTCGAAAATTTTTGATGTTATATTCCATATAAAATTTCCTAATAAAATGATGAAAATTACATTGAGAATTTTGTATCGCAAAAATAATAAATGTTAATGAAATAATTGAATTTTTTTTTTTAAAAAAATGCGAGTTACACGTCTTTTTTAAGACTCACGTTTAATGAATTTTTAACTATTTTCGATATTTGTTTGAATTATTCTATATGCCCATAGTGTAATTCTCGAAATAAGATTTGAGATGAAATAAGCAATTTGTAGATTCGATTAGCGTACGTCGTCGGAGAATTTTTAAAATTAGCATGTTATCGAAATTTAAATTTATTGTGATTTTGCCACGGTTTGATGAAGATTAAAATCAAATTTTTAGTAATTTTTGATAAAAGTTAAATAGTTATGGATTCCATGAAATATGTTATTAAAATTAATTGTTAACTTTACTTTAAATTAAAATTTAGATTTCAATCAATACCAAACCCGATTTTATTAAAAAAAAATCTCAAAAACTTTTGTGGGAAGGGGGGGGGGGGGGGGGCACTTGACCCCCCTAGGTCCGCCCATGGGTATGGGGTGACTGGTGAAGATGAGAAATATGGTCTCTGGCCTTATTGTTATTAATTCTAAATCGTATTTACGGGAATAAAATATTATATAATGTTAAAAAAATTAATTACTTAATGGAAAAACGAGGTTGGGAATGGAGTTTCCCGCGCTACTTCCTCTACGTGGGGAATGGGGAGGGAACATGGCATTAAAATCCTCAACATGAAGGAAAAGGTAAGTCAAAAAAGGAATTAAGTCGATTGAAATAGACATTTTAAGAGCATTAGTACAATAACATAAAGCCTATGTTTGACGAACAGTGATTTTGATTTTGATTTTGATTTTAATTTTTGTTAACTAAATTTAATGATATATTTTATGGATCTCATAATTTTTCAACTATATATTTTATAGATATCTATCAAAATTTATTAAAACGCTAATTTTATTCTCCGTCGAAGGAGGGCTAAATAAAAGTTGTTTTAATTAATAGGAATTATCATAAATTTATTTACCTATTAGGGTTCATTTGACGACTTCTTTTAGAAAAGCTCCTTGAAGAAGATATTTTAAGTCATTTTTTTCTAAAAGTTCTTAGAGCATCTCCAAGAGACTCTCTATTTTTAAAGAGCATATTCTATCATTTGGAGAGCATCTATAAATTTAAAGAGTTAAAATTTTGATGTACTCCAACAAACTCTTTATATTTAACACTTAAATTTACTATTCCCAAAAAATATTTATTATTTTTCTTTATCTTTTATTTTAACTAGTTTTTCTATAGATTATTTTATTGTTTTTCTACATTGAAAATTGAAACTTTTTGAATGCATTTAATTATAGAGAGTGAGTTTGGCTCTCCAAATTTGGAGAGCCAAACCCACTCTCTAAATTAAAATCTTAATTTAAAGAGTCTATTGGAGCATGATTTTACATGTTGACTCTTTAAAATAGAGAGCATCTCATGTTTAAAGAGTCTGTTGGAGATGCTCTTATACAGACAAAATGCTTCCAAAAAATTATTTAAACAAATTTAAAAACAACTTCTTAGGATCCGTTTGACAAGTTCTTTAATAAGTCAAATTGAACATATTTAAGTAATTTTATAAATGTAAGGCCCTGTTTGACAAGGCAAATTTTTTTGGGGAAAAGGAAAATTTTCATTTTCTAGGCAATTGTCCGTGTTTGATGGCAAAAAGTAGGTGGAAATTAATTTTCTTGGACTTGAGTTCCCGCGCCTTATTTCCTTCCAATTGAGGAAAATGATTTCCTACCATTTTGGTGGGAAAATCATTTTCCAGGTTCTAACGTTTTCATTTTTTTTTTTTATTTGTAATGGAAACAAATTTCATAACCAAGTGTAAAAAAAATTTCACTTTCATGGACAATTTTGATGCAAACGAAGGCCAAATGAACACTAAACTTTGATTAAAAAAATGATTTTTTAGGAAACAATTTTTTATTTTTTTTAAAACTTTTTGACAATGGAAACAAATTTTATAACCAATTGTGGAAAAAATTATTACTTTAATGAACAATTTC
Source organism: Fraxinus americana (assembly GCA_035079005.1). Classification (NCBI taxonomy): domain Eukaryota; kingdom Viridiplantae; phylum Streptophyta; class Magnoliopsida; order Lamiales; family Oleaceae; genus Fraxinus; species Fraxinus americana. The sequence continues at coordinate 25,622,365 of CM068726.1, read as the reverse complement.
CATGTAAAATAAAGTCAAACGAACAAAAAATTTAAAAATTTTCCGGATGGAAAATTATATCAATCAAACACACTTGAAATCATTTTCCCTGCAAATCATTTTCTTTCCACCAATTTTCCATCCTTACAATCAAACGCACCCTAATATATCCGACTAGAAAAAATTATAGATAAGCTAACCTAAAATATTTTCCTTAAAAAGCTCCGCCGGAAGAAACAAAAGTCCTGCAAGTCCAATCTCAGTCGGACTTTTAACTTTTCAAGAGTCCGATAAAGGGTTGCTTAATTTATGTACAACATCACTTATCGCTAATGTTGCTTAATACATCATTTCTATGTACCCTATCCTCCTTTAAATTAAGAAAAGAATTTGCTCATGTCAATGCCAAGTCTTGTACGGCACAGCCAAAAATTAAAGCACCCTATTTTTGTTTTTCTGTCATCTCCTTATCCTAAAAAGTCATTTGACTAAGCTAATTAATTGACCAAAATGGTTTCTAAAAATATGAATCATGAAAAAAAAAAAAAATCAATATAAACAGCAACAGAGAAGTAATGAAAAATTGTACCGGAAAGAAGGAGCGATTAATGAATTACATAAGCTAATCTTGTGCACAGTAAGAGGGTCGTCAAAAGAGAGAGAGAGACATTTTTCCAAACCTATAGCACAATATTATCACGAAGCTGTTGCAGAACGGGAAGCATTTCGCCCTAAACCGATACCCAGACCTAAAGGAGCAGCATCAGTTTTTCTACTGTGATTATGGCTATGGCTACAATGAGAAGAATGAACATGCCCATGATGTGCATTTTTGTTGATATTCATGTCGATTGCTACATGGCCATTTCCATTTGTTTGATGAGCATGGCTGATACCATTCGACAGGTTTGTATTCCGAGCCATTTGCAACATTGACGTCCCTTCAGATTGACTCGATTCTTCATTGTACTCCAAGTCTTCATTGTATCCATTTATCAAGAAATCTGAACAGTTTTTCTTGCAGCCATGATCATATGGGTTTCTGAATCGGCCCCCAGCTCCTCTGAGATAATTGTAACGCATTGAATTTGCCATTTCGTTTGTAGTAATGTTGTGAGCAATCTGTAGGGGGGATAGAGTGGCAAAATCCGTTAAACACAAATAGAATAAGTCGCCAACTCCTCTTAAAAGTAACTAAAAACACTGGCAAAAACCGTTCCAACACAGACACTAAAATGTTGGCATGTTACTTTTTGTTATATGTTTATTTTCATATTCAGATTTTAATAGAAGTAATATCTTGACAAAATGGATCACAAATACACCCTAACCTAGGAACAAATTTAAACAAAAATGGTCGAACACATGATGATAATCATGTCGTACATTGATCCATGTTCTTAACATCGAATATTCGTGCATGGTGTAGAAGCTATGTGCTGTGGAAAAATGAATTACTTCTTCACAGGAAATGAATATGTGAAAGAACATCGTATTATTGAATACCCCCAAGTGACGTGTTTGGGATAGTTAATCGTGGTTTCTAATCTCACATATAATGTTGGTTTCAGAGCACAGATGATATCGAGACATTGCAGGTATCTCTAAAGCTTTTGGCCGGTGTCATTCAATTAAATAGAGCTGTGTGAATGAAACAAGATGCGAGAATGACTTTGATTTCGATATACCATGAATGCATGAAGATGTGAATGACATAAAAAGGTGAGGGTTCTGGACATGAGACAAATTGCGGGCACTGCACATTGGGAACTTTCCGAGGGAACTCAGACTTTTTAAAACACTTAATGATGTCTACACATTCTCATGTTATCATAATGTATCACCAAAACATTGTATTTCGAGGATCATATTCTAGGCTAACGAGTCATACCTCAAGAGGTATATCATGGTATCTTCCTATTATTTCAAACCATGAATATAAATATGCATTTTCGGATAATTAGCTGAAAAGACCCAAATACAAAGAAAATAAAGATCCTGGAAGCAAACCTGAGAAGCCTGTACAACAGTTAAGACTGCCACACCGGATAAGAGGAAAAAGTCTGCAATCAAAAATGATATAGCACCAACATGCTGATTTCCAGCATGGTTCAACCATGCACCAAAGGAAGACGGAGCCATTGGGTCAGTCAGCACTCCTGCAATGTTAAGAAAAATTTTACAACGGATAATGGAACATAAAGAAAACAAAGGATGATGAACTTATAGCAATTTTTAAATATTTCTATGAAAAGATCAACGAAAAAATATCTCACTTGTGAGAGCCACTCCTCCACTAATCAGCATTGCCAGTATTTCCAGAAGAAGAAACAAAAAGAAATCCCACTTGTTTTTCTGTATCAGATGACAAAATTTCAATCAGACCATTATGGTAAGAAATTAACGCCTGAGAGTCAACAGAGAGAACACAAAGGCAGAACCAAGTGGGAAGGAGGAATGCAGAATAAATAGGAGACTGTATGAGCTAACTAATTGTCTATTCACAATTTTTCTGTGTATTTCGTAAAAGATCAGTATCAGTTAACCAGCTAACTCATCCTCCCGTCACTTGATTCACCCATTCTTTCCCCAGATACAAGTATGTCAGGCAAATCAGTTATGAATCCAAGTGGGCCATGAAAGAAAGAGCAGATTTTGTTCTTCCTTTCTTTTTTTCCTTTACAAGTTAGGATGCAAAGATATGTATGGAGAACCCACTAACCAATCTCTACTCAAATCCAAGTGGCATGAAAAGAGAGACATTTTTTTTCCTTTACCATGCCTTCAATGATTTGGACATATACAATTTTTCCGAGGTCATTTAATCAGGGAACTCCATCTTATTTACCAGAATAACAGATCATAATAATCAAGAAAGATGAGCAAATAAATATTATATCACCTTGCCAATGCAATTAGATACCCAAGGGCAATGATGGTCAAACTGTTCAACACAACGATTACAGGTGGAACAATGCTTCGCGCGTAGAGGCCGAACAATCTGATAAATCACAAGTCAACCGAGGTTAGAAGCAATACAACTTGAACATTCAGATAGAATACAGCTTTCTTTTCCTTTTAATTAGGTATACAGGATTGTGCACCTTGCAAGTTGCGCAAAGCTGAGACCAGTTCCCAGCAAGCAAAGCGGGATTATTTATTTCAATCTTCAGCAAAGGTTCCTAAACCAAAAATAATGAAGGGTGACATTTAAAAGATGTTGAAAGTACACACAATTAAAACTATGGATTTCTATACCTGGCAAAGCAAATTTAGAGCTATGATATGAAAGTCAGGTAAGATTGCATGCTTGGGATTCTTAGAAAGAAATAAAAGAATGGGGATTGATATGAAGTAGAGCTTTCCAGCACCGTAGTAGATAAAAGACAAGGTAGTGATTTCGCTGTGCTTGTGGAACCAATTTTATTGTTAAATAACAAAACTGTTGGATTAGATATAAACATAGCAATTAACTGGAAAAAAGATAATAAAACAGGTGGCAACTTACATCATCTTTCGCGTTTTGTGACTCGTGTACATTCATTCTGATGTACCCTGGATCCTTGCTACAAATAAAATGGTCAAACAAATTTAGACTCATTAATTTAACAATAATAGTAATTCCAAACACATTATAATTCTAATGTATTTAATCACAACTCTTAGCTCTATGAAGATCAAATATTAAATAATCAAGTTACATCCAGATGCACATACATTATATCTTCAAGAGGGAATGTGTTTCACAATTTCATAATATATATCCATATCATCAATGTTTAGACAGAATAATTAAGTTAATGGCTGAAACCATCAACTGGCAGTGTATTAAACATCAAATTAAAATGGGAAACTACAAAAACATAGCATCATTTTACGTTCAAAGGCATTCTATGTACGAACAATTTTAACACAAGGAATTGATGGGGGAAAAAAAAACACCAAGCTATAGGAATTCATCGTGAAAGTTTGCAGAAATAATAATAAACAATCAAAAATCATCTTTGACCACGTATACCATATTATGATTAATAAGAAAATTAGAGAAGAATCCAACAGGCAACTCCATTTCTCAAAACAAAAAAAATAAAGACCTAGCATCTTCACAAGTCCTATAGACATCAAAGTTGAAAGAAACAATGACTTCATGAATGCCAGCCACTCATTTGAGTTACCTGCTGCACCTATAAAACAAAACTAGTCCCAAGGATGCCAAGAACACACCCATCCAAGCAAAAAGACCAAAGCCAGCTGTTAATTTTGGCAGGTTTGATGCTGCATCCACAAACCAGTAACAAAGGTTCTCAAGTGTAATAATTAGACCTACAATGCTAAATAAAAATGAGAAGCAGAAAGTCGTGAGATATACCCGTAATAACTGAATGAATATATGTCACAAGTAACAAAAATATTATACACCAGAGTATTGGAGCAAGTCCCAATTTCGAGAGTTTGCCAAGGCGGCTGTTTCCATCGCACCGTTTGTCAAACAATCTTCTAGCATTCCCCTGTAAATGAAACCCAGAGAACATAAAAAAGATATGACCTATCCCAAATGCAGACAAATAGCTAAATTAATGTGAAAAGAATAAAACTGCTCGATGAACATATATTTACGGAAAATTGGGAATTGACATTTTAACTGCAAGAAGTTATTGGGTTTATAGTACAAAAATGTGTTAAAATCACCATTTTCATCTACAACAAGCTGTATCCCTTTTCTTTTTAACTTCGTCAGGAAGCTCCAAATAAAGAGGAAGCTAGCCCCAGTTTGACCCCCATTTTCTATAACTCATTTTTCCTCAAACTCATTTTCAACCGCACATTTCATGAGTCCACAACTTTTATCTGCTTTTCAACTACACATTTTATCAACTTTTATCAAAATCTATTAAAAACCTGATTTTTGGGGCTAATTTTCCATGCCTAATCAATTCTAGTAATTTTCTGCATTCTCTCAATGTATCCCAAACTAAACAAACTCCATTACACACACACACCCAGTCTTTTTGAATGATTTATTCTCAAAGAATATCTTCAAGATCTTTTCCCTAGTCTCATGCACGAGGTTAGACAAGTGGAGGACCAAATTTTTATATAATTGTTTACAGAGACACTTCACATGCAACTCTAACTGTGAAAGAGTATTGTAGTTCATAAGTAGTCCTTACCCATCAACAATCTATGCGGAAGCTAATAGCTGCCACATTCTCCTTAAAAATGGAATAAATTTTAATTTGTTGGATAATGTGGCAGTGATCATTAACACTATTGATGAATAGCATTATTCACGGTGAAGTGGATGGGACCATGTTTTCCTGGTATGCATACCAGAATAAACGCACAGTATGCACTTACAAATCTTATGATAGTAAATCTGCAATTAGCTATACAATTTCGTCTGTCTGTCTCAAGTACTCAAATCCTATATATACATGGAAAAGCACGAATAACTAAATCCATAGAAGATTATTAAGCCTCCATTTGAGAAGAATTTATAAATTTATAGAAATGAGTTGTGCATAAATGGATAGTATTTGTGGTCCATTGGAATATGTGATTGAAAATGAAGTTTGACCGTATAAAAATGATTAAAATAATTTCGCCAAATGGAGGCTAAATAGAGAACACTAGGGAAATATGTCCTTAAATTAGACAAAGTTGTCTACTTTACATATTAGAGCCAAAGGGGCTAATAAATGCAAAAGAAGAAAAGGTGAGAAACACAAAAAAATTTGCACAAAGGAAAGAGATAAAAATGTTTCCAAAAGCACGATAACTCCAGAACAATTAAGCATTCGCACATACGCAAAGACAAAATTATTTTGATACAATCCGTAATTCCACTAATTAAGTTCCAGCTCAGTGGGAGTACAAGAGCTGCAAGATCAAGGAATACCTACAAGGAAAAAGGCGACTTGTCTGTGATTCTTATCAGAAGCAAGCTGTGCAGGTGTGAGGCCAGTATTATCTGCCACCATCAGATCTTCTTTCTTCCCAGCTTGCACCAGCACAGTGCATGCTTCTAAATTACCCCTAATAGCAGCCCAGTGGAGAGGCGTACAACCTAAATGACAAAATGTATGTGAAATTTTTGAATCAAGATATAATAACGTAACATTTCCATGACATCAGTTACTCTTCAAAAAATATGAAAAACATCTGAAACACAGAAAAGTTATGGAATATAGAGCTTTTGAACTTACCCTCTTTGTCCTGACGTCCCCTATATGCATCTAGAAATAACAAAAGACGTATGCAGTCTGCAAAGCCCTTGTATGCAGCCCTAAAGATAGAAAGAATAAAATAAAATTAAATTAAAAAGCTATTAACTACTTCACGTCTGGTCATTAAATAAGGAGATGCACAAGAACATGGCCCATGTAAGAATCACTGGCAATTTTTTAGACAAAGAGAAGAACAACAACTGGAAAAGATTGCAGCATCTCTATTTTAATTAAGTGAATAAATCATATTTTTGTGATCCTAATTGGGAGAAATCTATGGATAAAACAAGGTTTAAATTAAGGCATAGGGCATTATCCTACACTAAATAACTGATCGAGCAATCATAGCCTGATATTTACCATTACAAATTTCAAGGTGCAAAGCAAAAGCAAAAGCACAATTACAAGTTCACCATTAAGTTATGTACTGAATACCAATTATAATCTATCATTTAGCACTAGTTATGATTAAAAACCCAATCTGCCATTCTTTTAGAGAAATTGGAGAGTGGAAATTACAGTTCAAAAACAAAATTAAACTCAGGAATAAATTTCATTCTTCCAACCAAGAAATACAGATAAAGAAAAATACTTAAAATTCCTACACAGAAGCCACAACAAAACCAGAAAACTTAGTTCTATCCCATTGATAACTGAGCCATTGTTCTTTTCCTTCAAAAAGTTTGGAGTTCCTTTTTGTCTAAGTTACGATTACAATTAACTCCCAAAGGGTTCAAAAGACCAATATCAAGTTAAAGGACCACAAGGGTCAACATAACCCACATCAAGGAACTTCCTCCCACTGTTGTCTGCCTTCTGTAACCTTCTTTTCATCCTGCTAAAGTCTATACATATCTCATAACCTTCGGTAATGCCAGTTAGCAAAATCTAGAATTACAGATACTGGCAGTAAATTGCAAACCCAATTTACTCTAATCATGAACTACTGTAGAAAATAACAATTACATTTGTCAAGTACCAGTGCAAAGGGCTTCTTCCATCATTGTCAGGAATGTCGGGATCCGCATTCCATTTTGTAACAAGGTGATATATGAAAGCTGTCTGACCATATTGTGCAGCAACGTGCGTTGTCTGCAATTAAAGTGAGTGTGACAATGCATCTACATTAGCAAGTTCTCAGCAACTGAAGTACTAAAATTTATGAGGATAAAAAGAAAAAGAGAGAGAATGCTGAAAAGGTGAGGAACATAGCCATTTCTTCTTTCTTTCCTTCTTTAGCTGAATAGGAACTAAAGCCACTTCCAGTGAAAAAAATTTTGTGCAAGAGCTACCTAACAATTTATTGGCTGGAACAAGCATCCAGCCGCATGATAACACATTGACCTTATAGACACAAAACAAATGTGACACGAGAACTGTTTGGAATCAAGGGAATGTTATTGTTGCTCTTATTACCAGAGAAATACAATTCTCCATTGTGGTTTGCATGGTTCAGGTCATAAAAAGTTCTCTTACGTAAAGCTCTGCCACCAATTCTCCTTTGCCTCAGATCGAATTTATCGGCATTTTATCATAATCTGTTTCTCGATCTATTTACTTTCCATTGTGATTTTACTACTAATTATATAGTAACTAATTCTTTATCACACTGATGGTAGCTCACCTCTTGACAATTAAAAAAAAAAAATAATAAGGTTACTTCATCTGTCATTAGTCCACACATAGAAGGACTCAACTCACGATTCTTTAGTTTGGTGGCAGTCTAGTGAACCCACCAGTCTGGATGTTGTGTCAAGAAGGGACAGAGAGAATACTAATGGTAAATATAAGTAATAAAGCATCCTGAAATTTCTTGACAAGTTACAAGGAAACTTTCCATGTCATAATAACAATCTTGTCAAAATAGTCCTTGATCAGATTTCAAATTCAACAAAACTAATTTGTGTTTGCATAATCCTCTAGTTATCTAATGTACACCAATATGTAAATTTTAGTGCCTATGTATGGGAGATAATGAGATATGGTGGATCATCTAAGGGTGGATGGAAGTGGCATCCCCCCAAGCTTCAAAATATAACATAAAAAGAAACACATATCCCGGAGCAGGCATTGATGAGAAGTTAACAAAACACTCGTGACCAATACCTCTCACCATTACATGCTGTACAAAGGCCCCCTAATCATGAGGCTAGACATGTTCCTCAGCAGCCAAATTATGTTTAACAAAGAAAACTAAATTTTGAAACGGGTAAAAATTATGACAGTAAATGGACTCGGACTAGTAATATAACTTATGTCAAGTCTTCAGGAACGTACATAATGGCAACAGAGAGAATTGACATACAAGAAAATAGAAAAAAGACGTGAAGATGGAACAAATGTGTATATGTTTCAAAGCAGAAATAAAGGAGAAATAGAAAAAAAAGGACATTTATACACCCCAAGAGGAAGTACTACTGACAGTAAATTGCCGGAGATGTTAGAAACATCAATATACATGAATGAAGCTAATCATCATAACTGACATATTCACCATTCCGAAACTATTCTAGAGAGTATAATTCCTAAACAAGAAAAAAAAAAGTGGAATGTTGCAGTTTATTTATTGCATAATAATTCTATGAAACAACATATTCTCCATCAATATATTTACACCACCACTATCCAAGCAGATCATTAATTGCTAATTTGTGATGAAGAGGCGGGAACATAAGCAAACCTGATAGCCATACATATCAGCAGCATTGACCCTAGCACCCTCTTGCAATAGGAGCTCAGCAACTTGGATTGCACCCCTCACGGCACT
>CM068726.1:24164531-24383292 GCA_035079005.1 Fraxinus americana | reverse complement strand
AAAGCCTAAAACCCAATGAGTCATCTTAGTGGAAACCTAACCTAGCAATTGGAGATCCCATGGACTAGGTTCAATAAGAAAACTAATTATGAATGACTCGATAAGAAGCACTTAGGAGTTTAACTTCTTCCCATTTCTATGATGCAAAAAGTGCTGACTATGAAATTGATTAAGGATAAGCTTTTGCTTTTAATGATAACTATAAAGGTATTCTTTATAGAACATCACCTATGTAAGTGCGAATTTGGCCGGTTCTTTGAGAATTTACTTAGGCGAATTCTCTAAAGCACTCGCAGAACCCAAGTAGTTCAGGGCCGAAATAATGAACACAATAGAGAACCAAGTTTGATATGAAAGATAATGTGTTTGGTCTATTGTCTGAGCTTGCAATAACGGCTGATAGTTCAAAATGTTGCGTTCACTGATTAGCCAAGTGAGTTCGATAGATTCTTACTAAAGAAGGTTCAAAGTGAAAGCTACCTATCTTGATGCGTTATCTTTCAAATAGTACTCTTCTTTTATCTTCCTTGATTTGAGTCGACTTCTTCCATTCATGTGGGGGATTGTTGGAATTAATTGATGTATTTGGATCATTAAATATGTTATTTAATGATGTTTATTTGGGTCATTAAATATGTTATTTAATGATGTGGGCCGTTGTAATTAATTTGGGTGAATTGGAAAAGTCTCCAATATAGGCCCATATGTTATAAGCCCATTTAAGTGTCTTATATATGGTAAGGAATCCCACATCGAAAGTTTACAAGAAAATAGACTTGTTTATATAGTGGGATATGTGTATAAGTTATAATTTAATAAGTGACCTACAACTTGACTAACTATTAGCTAGCCAAAGGCTAGCTAACTAGTCACCACGAGAGTGGTGCTCGCACCACTCACGCCACGCCACGCCTCCGGTCCCGGTCCCGGTCCGGCCGCGCACGCCGTCGCAGTACGCATTGGGCGCTTTAGAGGCGCACGTACGCATCGTCGCGAGGAGCCGAGGAGCCTTATAGTTTTCGTAAATGGAATCATGGTTCGATGGACATGGCGATGAGAGGCTCGATGAGTTGGCATCCTAGGTGGCACACACGTAACGAGGTCACGTCACTTCGTCCCGCATGGCGGTTGGTCCCGTTGGACGTACGCGTGGCAACCGCATGGTCGGTGACTGTTCGTAATTGGTGAATAGACATGATGAATGGACACTACATTTCGTGGTTTAATCGGTCCGTCGGATTATGAAAGAGTGCGATCCAATGGCTAAAACGAGATCGCATCAAGTGGTGCACCAATTCATGAAATGTTACACACCCTTTCAAGGAGACACTTCAATCTCTATAAATAGAGACCTCCAAATTCGTTTTTTGGATACCAAATCAATTAATATATTCTTGATTTCTAAATTCTTCTCGCTCCATATTCTGCTAAAATTCCTTCGATATTTTCGTGATTATTTCATTCGAGTACAATCGTTATTTGGTTCGACCGTCAAGGTAGGTATTGTGCAATATCGACTTTGGGAAAAGCGTTGTATCTTGGGAGACAGACGTCCATAATCCTGTTTGCACGTTGTTGGGGGGCAAAATCTGTCTTAAGGAGATTTGCTTTGGCATACCTCGCTTCGTCTTCTTCTTTTTTCCGTTTTTCCTGCTTTTTTATTTGTTCTTTCGATTGGGATACCTCGCTTCGTCTTCTTCTTTTTTCCGTTTTTCCTGCTTTTTTATTTGTTCTTTCGATTGGGATAGTCGAATTTCCGACAACAATAAGATCCCTTCAATGAAAGGAAAGAATTCCAATAAAAGGGGAAAGGGATATATAAACGGAGGTAGCAAAAGTAAGAGACATAAACCTGCTGTTTGGTAGAGTTTTTAATGCATTCGGCACAAACCACCCGTACAATCACAGCCAGCCATCACGAGCTACAATACCTAAATCGCATTGTTTATTGAATGATTAGCAACTTCTAGCTGGAAACTCAGAGATTGCAATTTCATTTAATTACATCACATTCATCTGTGACTATATACAACTAACAAGACTTTAAATGGCAAAACTGTAATAGAATTATTATCTCTGACTACCTTTGTACTGATCTGATGCAAGTCACAATGTTGGCGTGTAAGAGTGTGTGTTATTACTGTAGTTTGTAATGTGTAAACTTGTGCAGGAGCTCGTGTTTAAGTAAATTTTCCCACTTCTGAGATATATTTCAGTCATTGCTCAATTAACCTTAAGTTTACCAAATTCACTGAGAAATTGATGAAATAGTTAATGGGCTTAGTATTATATTACCTGGAATTATTGGAAGATGAAGCTCGAGTTACAGATAATGAAGGATCAAGAGGGTGAGCTGGCTTCCTTGGCATCCATTCCACCATTGCTCATCGCCGCAACATTCATCACCGGCGATCTTGATTAGGCAAATAGAAGATGCTAGAAGGCTTCGATCGGTTTTAGTCTTGCACATGGAGTTTGTTAGAAGAATATTCTTTGTAACTAATTTTGTCCTTTTTCTTTTTATGTTGTCTATATATTTGTACCTTGTAAAGTTGGTAAACATTCATTCGGTTTTAATGAATTAAATTCATAGCCAAGATTGGTTGTTCTTAGATTCCAATTTATCTCAAAATCTATATGGTATCAGAGACTTTCTCCATTTCTTCTTGCTGAGCTTATGCTATAAAGCGTTCCAGCCAAAAACATTCATGGAGGAATCAAACAATCAATCTTCAAATCTCCCACCAAATGCAAACCAAAGCCAAAATGATAATTCAACAAATCATGATCCAAACCATTTTAGCAGCCCTTATTACATTGGAAACAATGATGGCATTGGAGCCATTCTAGTTACTCATATCCTTGAAGCAAACAACTACCATTCTTGGGCCAAATCGATGAAAAGGGCCCACAGAATCAAGAACGAACTGGGGTTCATAAACGGCAGCATTCATGAGCCTCAGGGCCCCAATGATCCACTGATGGAACACTGGCTCAGGTGCAATGACATTGTCATAACCTGGCTTCAAAACACCATGGCTATTGATATAAAGTGTAGCACTACGTACGTTGAAACTGCTCACCAGTTGTGGCAGGAGCTTGAGCAACGTTTTGCTTAGCAGAATGCTCCCAGAATCTTTGAAATCAAGCAGGCTATCAGTACATTAACCCAAAATCAGGAAGCTGTAAATGTGTACTTCTCTAAGTTTAAGACCCTGCTTGATGAGCTCCTAAATTATGAGTCCATTCCTAGCTGCACGTGTGGAGGCTTGTGCAATATCGACTTTGGGAAAAGCGTTGTATCTTGGGAGACAGACGTCCATAATCCTGTTTGCACGTTGTTGGGGGGCGAAATCTGTCTTAAGGAGATTTGCTTTGGCATACCTCGCTTCGTCTTCTTCTTTTTTCCGTTTTTCCTGCTTTTTTATTTGTTCTTTCGATTGGGATACCTCGCTTCGTCTTCTTCTTTTTTCCGTTTTTCCTGCTTTTTTATTTGTTCTTTCGATTGGGATAGTCGAATTTCCGACAACAATAAGATCCCTTCAATGAAAGGAAAGAATTCCAATAAAAGGGGAAAGGGATATATAAACGGAGGTAGCAAAAGTAAGAGACATAAACCTGCTGTTTGGTAGAGTTTTTAATGCATTCGGCACAAACCACCCGTACAATCACAGCCAGCCATCACGAGCTACAATACCTAAATCGCATTGTTTATTGAATGATTAGCAACTTCTAGCTGGAAACTCAGAGATTGCAATTTCATTTAATTACATCACATTCATCTGTGACTATATACAACTAACAAGACTTTAAATGGCAAAACTGTAATAGAATTATTATCTCTGACTACCTTTGTACTGATCTGATGCAAGTCACAATGTTGGCGTGTAAGAGTGTGTGTTATTACTGTAGTTTGTAATGTGTAAACTTGTGCAGGAGCTCGTGTTTAAGTAAATTTTCCCACTTCTGAGATATATTTCAGTCATTGCTCAATTAACCTTAAGTTTACCAAATTCACTGAGAAATTGATGAAATAGTTAATGGGCTTAGTATTATATTACCTGGAATTATTGGAAGATGAAGCTCAAGTTACATATAATGAAGGATCAAGAGGGTGAGCTGGCTTCCTTGGCATCCATTCCAGCTGCTGTCTACTGCCGCAACATTCATCAGCTGGCGATGCTGATTAGGCAAATAGAAGATGCTAGAAGGCTTCAGTCGGTTTTAGCTTGCACATGGAGTTTGTTAGAAGAATATTCTTTGTAACTAATTTTGTCCTTTTTCTTTTTATGTTGTCTATATATTTGTACCTTGTAAAGTTGGTAAACATTCATTCGGTTTTAATGAATTAAATTCATAGCCAAGATTGGTTGTTCTTAGATTCCAATTTATCTCAAAATCTATATGGTATCAGAGACTTTCTCCATTTCTTCTTGCTGAGCTTATGCTATAAAGCGTTCCAGCCAAAAACATTCATGGAGGAATCAAACAATCAATCTTCAAATCTCCCACCAAATGCAAACCAAAGCCAAAATGATAATTCAACAAATCATGATCCAAACCATTTTAGCAGCCCTTATTACATTGGAAACAATGATGGCATTGGAGCCATTCTAGTTACCCATATCCTTGAAGCAAACAACTACCATTCTTGGGCCAGATCGATGAAAAGGGCCCTCAGAATCAAGAACGAACTGGGGTTCATAAACGGCAGCATTCATGAGCCTCAGGGCCCCAATGATCCACTGATGGAACACTGGCTCAGGTGCAATGACATTGTCATAACCTGGCTTCAAAACACCATGGCTATTGATATAAAGTGTAGCACTACGTACGTTGAAACTGCTCACCAGTTGTGGCAGGAGCTTGAGCAACGTTTTGCTTAGCAGAATGCTCCCAGAATCTTTGAAATCAAGCAGGCTATCAGTACATTAACCCAAAATCAGGAAGCTGTAAATGTGTACTTCTCTAAGTTTAAGACCCTGCTTAATGAGCTGCTAAATTATGAGTCCATTCCTAGCTGCACGTGTGGAGGCTTGAAAGTAGTAGTTGAGAACCAGAATCGTGATTGGGTAATGAAATTCTTAATGGGGTTAGATGAATCCTATAAGGCCATTAAAGTTCAAGTTCTGTTAAATAAACCTTTTCCATCCTCGAATGAAGTATATGCCACTATCCAGCAAGAGGAGAAAAGAGGAGAGATCTCGAATGATGGATCTCTCAATGAAGCAATGGCATTACTCGCTAAAGGGAATTTCAGAGACAATGGCAGACAAAATTCACACAGAAGAGAAAGATATTATTGTACCTACTGTAAGGTCTCAGGCCATTCACTTGAGAGATGTCTCAAGGATCCAAACAAGCCCATATGCTCTCATTGCAAGATGCCAGGACACTCAGCAAATAAGTGCTTCAAGTTACATGGTTATCCATCAGGTCACAAATATGAAGGGAGGAATAAATTCACTCCAACAGCAAATCAAGTATCCACCTGTGTGCCTATAAGTCAAGAACAGCAGATCAACAAGCCAAATGTATCTCTAACTCAAGAGGAATATTCTCACTTGATTGCCATTCTCAAATCTTCAGCAAACCAGGGCCTAACTCCTTCAGCAAACCAAATTCGAAGTATTGCTGACACAGATTCAGACAATGCTCTTGCCAAAATTTCTGGTATATCACTTTACTCATCCATTTTTAATCCTACAAAAAACAACAATGCTGCAGCCCCTTGGATTCTGGACACAAGGGCAACAGATCATATGATCTGCAGCCCAGCATATTTTTCTTCCATTCAAACTCCAATCAATCTCTCAGTAAGCTTGCCAAATGGAGCTACTGTCCCTGTAACTAGTATTGGCACTGCACAGATCACAGACACTTTAATTCTCCATGACGTCTTATGTGTGCCTTCTTTTTCCTTTAATCTGATATTTGTTAAGAAACTCACTCAGGCACTTAATAGCTGTGTTGTTTTCTTTTCTGATGTGTGCTTCATTCAGGACCTTTCGACTTGGACAACGACTGGAATGGGTGAAGCAAGGTCTGGCCTCTACCATATCCTGTCAAAACCAGTCTCTCCTATGGCCCTTCAAGAAAGCTTGAGTCGTTTAACCAACACATCTTGTGGGCGGCTATTGGAAGATGAAGCTCGAGTTACAGATAATGAAGGATCAAGAGGGTGAGCTGGCTTCCTTGGCATCCATTCCAGCTGCTGTCTACTGCTGCAACATTCATCAGCTGGCGATGCTGATTAGGCAAATAGAAGATGCTAGAAGGCTTCAATCAGTTTTAGCTTGCACATGGAGTTTGTTAGAAGAATATTCTTTGTAACTAATTTTGTCCTTTTTCTTTTTATGTTGTCTATATATTTGTACCTTGTAAAGTTGGTAAACATTCAATCGGTTTTAATGAATTAAATTCATAGCCAAGATTGGTTGTTCTTAGATTCCAATTTATCTCAAAATCTATAGGAATGGCATCCAAAATTGTCTTGGAAGGAGTACCCCTCATTTGCATTTGTCGCCTAACCGTGTCCAGAGGAGCATGTGAGTGTGGCTATTGTGACTGAGATCAACGCTGTTGCCATGGATGTTTCCATCCTATTTCGATATTTCGCAGGCAGAGCCTTCTTCACCCTGGCATTCAGAACAGATTCAGAGTTAGAGATATTTTCGACTTAGCATGTTTGGCTAAACTTAAAAATTCACATATAAACGTTCTCTTATTCAAACTTAAGTAGCTATTAATTGGGAGAATTGCTAAAAGAGTAATCTCACAAGTCAAAAACGCAAAAATTGACGGCAATGTAACTATGTAAGGAGCAATTCCAATAAGAGAAGGTCCTAAACCATTATAAAAGGACGCAACTCCTTCCTCTCTCAACATGTTTGAGGCCACCTGAGAAGAATGCATAGAACTCATTATCAAATGTGGAAAGCCCTTGTGTTACGAATTAGCACAAATCAAATAGCTTTACCTCTGACATTGTTCTACATCCAGGTTCAACAGCCAACCTTAACCTAAAGGACATCTAGAGGATGTGTAACCGACAAAGACAAAATATCAGAAGATATAAACATCTGATGAAAGTAAATAAAATTGGTTTTTGCGTGTGTTGGTTCTAAGAGATAAATGTAGTGATCCTGAATAGCATTGTGGACATCAAGTTTTTGCTGTGTTCGCAAGAAGTTCTTATGTGCCTCGAGCACCACTTAAGTATATAGTACTAATTGAAAAACTCACACCAAGAAAATTCACCATGAAAAACACATTAGCATGGAGGCCACAGACTCAGAGTAATCTAACAAGACCTAGTTTTTAGTCTCTCTATTTTTTTTTTGTAACTTACAAAAGTTGAAGTCATGCCAGCACAAGCGCCTACTGCTAATCTTCCAATTACCGAAAGATCCCTGTCCGATCCTCGAAAAATTTTCTGGAAAATGAAATATCAATTTGTCATATAAATGCAAATGTCCTATGATGCTATACTTCTTTCAGAAGATAGTTTCACCATCACCTTGCATGTTTCATCGGCAAAAAGTTGTGCGCCGCTATAAGGTATGATCCATATCACCTAGAGTATTAAAGGGAAAAAATGAACAAAAAATCATCTTTAACCACATCTAGAATTATCGAATGACTGCAGAAAGAAGCTCTTACTTGACACTAAGAGGAAAAAGGAACAGCATACATGGGGAAGATTTCCTTTCCAGTATCCCTTAATTCCTTCCTCCTCCCCAATTAATGTGAAGGCCTAAACAAATTCGAAAGGTTAAGGATTTGGAATCATTTTACAATATATGGTGAAAAATATAAAAGTAGCATTTTGTGAACTGTGGATTGAGTAAAAGTACAACAATGCAAGAACGGCTGATGATAAAGTACAGAAAGAGAAGCTAAAAAAGACTTTAAACATGACCTAAATGAAATGCAACCGACTGAATAAGAAATCACCTATCAGTAACCACGAGTCAAAAAATATGTCCAAGAAAAAAAAAAGTTGCATGAAGAAAGATAATAGAGAATGGCTGGATATTTGGACAATGAAACAATGCTCAAGCTTCCCAAACAAAATGGGAAATGCAACTGCATCAACACCTTTAGCAGTGATGTTACGAACTATGAAAAAGACTATTCAGAAAATGATGAACTAATCTAGCAGATCACTCATATTACAATCAGGAAAAGAAATATGCAGGCAGTTAGGTTTGAGCATATGCAGCACATACGTACGAACATTGTGTTTTCTTAAAGAGTTACATGATGAGTCAAGCCATTGCAGCTCAGCACCAATCGACACCGGACTTATAGATCTTCTCCAGCTCAGTAAGTGAGTTAGTTTAATTTCGTGATTAAAGGATACTGGAACTGATTTCAGTTAAATACAGTGATAACTAGTCTATATATTGAAACCATAAGCTTGCACAATTTTAGTCTCAAGACCGGGCATAGCCTACAATCACTTTTCATCTTGTTTACTAGCTTCAGAGGTTCCTCAAATCGGGTAGCTTGCATCTTCTCTTCCTTGCAATTTTCCTTAACATAAGCACTGGTTTTCTATTTTTCTACTTATCTAGGAATGGGAACACAATGGCAAAATTTTGTAGGTGTGGATGGTAAATCTTTTATCCATTAGTATTTTGCAGATAATATCAATTTTATCACACTTCGCTTATTGCATGGCACAGTCAACGCTCATTAGCTAAGTGTAGATGGTCACCCTTAAAGAATGAATAGAATAAAAAAAGTTTCTTTTTTTTATTAAAGGTAAATAGCTTAGCTATGTAGTCGCTAAAGTAAAGCATGAATTTTCTGAAATTCATCAAGAAATGACCTACTACGGTAAATCTAAAAGCGGAAAACAGGACAATAATGGCTTTTCCAGCCATTTGGAGATAAATAATATGTGAGCATGGTGGAATAGAAGAATATCGTCAAATGTCTTAGCAGTGTCAATGAAAGTGCATGAAGAACATTCGCAAGCAAACAACTAAGACATTGGCAAGAAGGACACCATGGAGACCTCAATAAATCCTATTGCCTTCTTTACACCTTCTTGCCCAGCTCTAAGCCCGTGAGTCTGCAATGCAATGTAAAATGAGAGAAGTATAAGCAACGTGAGAAGCCACATTCTTGCCTTATTTTGGCCCTTCTAAAAGAAACCATAGCCTCATTTACTAGTCATATAAGAATGTACAGCTTTCTAATATTATGATAAAACTTGTAGGCACACACAGACATGTGAAAGCATGGAAAATGAACACTTGCACCAACCTTATTTCCAATCAAGAAAACATTGTGTCCATATGATTAAAAAATACCCAAAGGTGATGACCAGAATGAATCATGTACAATGTGCATAACCACTTTTTAATGTCTAGTATTTTTTTGTTTTTAAATTAAACCTGAAAACTGTAATTGCATTTCTAAATTACAAGACAGGATTATATGGAAAAGAAAAGGTTAAAATCCTGTTTATTGTAATGTGAAACTGTTGTGTGTTCCAAACTTTGAAACCAACCTTATTAGTAAAGACAAATATGAAAGATTGACATCTTTACTACTCACAAAATTAGAAATAAAAGAAAAATACTGATGAATCTGACGAAAATTTCCTGCAATACAAATCAAGCGACGGATAATTAGAACAAAGGAAGTAGTATTACTGTACTATTATAAAATTAGGGTGAAATTATACCAATAACTGCAAAAATTGCTAAATTATTAAAATAAACTGAAAAAATACCTGCATAACTGCGCGCACCTCAGACCAAAATTGCCTCGCTTGAGGCTGCCTAAAAAGGTCAGGTGCGCACCCAGTTTGTACTAGGCACGCGCCTAGGTCTAAGAGAAAAAAAAAAACTGAAGGCAAGCTTTACACAGGTCCCTTCTCTCTCTACACGTGCGTGTAATTTTCAAGTACCAACCAATTTCTTTGATAATTTTCCAGATGATGTTAGCCTATTGATGGTGCTAATCGACACCAACCCGTTTTTCAGGAACTCCATCAATTCAACTATTTCCTTCTCCAAGTTCATCTCCAATGTAATTTCCTTTTCAGACCCATCCTCTCTAATTTCCGCATATTATTTTTATATTTCGTTTTTAAATTGAAGAAAATAATTGAATATTAAATTTTTGCTCCATAGGTTCTGGCATTTTTGAACTCGGTACTTTTGTTAAATCAGCTAAACCAAGTTGTAGTGATTGCGACTGGGTACAATTCCTACGATTACGTTTTTGATTCCTCAGCTTTGCACAACCATAACCTAAAAGCAGAGAGTCTGTTGCATGAATTGGAGGAGTTTGTGCCTTGTGGGCAAAGATGAGTCACTGTGCTGCGATGACTCAGTTGATGGCCCTGGCTTTTCTTCTTTCAAGCTCCCTCTTCATGGCTCTCTGCTGTATCCTTTCCCTTTAATAAGATAATATACCTCTCCATGGACGGTTTTACCCTTGTGTTTGGAAAAATAAAAATCCTATTTTATTTGATTTAACGGTGCATTCTAACGGGAAGTGAATGGAAGGACGTTTTGTGCAAGAAAAGGTAAAGGTATGGACGTTATGCGCCAAAAATCAAAGGTAAGGACGTTTTCCACAAAAACCTTCAAAGGTAGGGACATTTTGCGCCAATTACCCTTTAGACTAATATGATCGGATCGTGTTAAAAATGGGTTTGATATATCTTGGAAAAGAGTGTTGAATATTATCGAATTATTGATTGACACAAACACGTTAATCTCAATAATCAATGTAAGTCGAGAATTGGAACTAGATGTCAATAAATGAAATCGAGAATTTGAGGAAAAATGAGCTTTGAAATAATGAGGCTCACAAAAGAGCTTTATCTTCTCTAATCTCTCTCCTTTTCTTTTACTATGGTAATACAATGACGACTCCCTATTTATAAGACAAAATAGGGTAAGATCAAAATTTACAATGACACAAATTTTTAAATTATTCTTAATGAAATTTAATCTAGGGGCCCGTTGCACCCCCTGGAAGGAGAGCTTCTTGTCCCTCTTCCGACCCCCATAACAATCATCCTGCGAAGATCGATCCATTAACTGACTTCATACAACGACAATAATTAGACTACACAACTTAACAGAAGGGTCATCTTTCATTTGAAGAAGCTTGTTATGAGGCAGGAAAGTGCTACTAGATGGGTTGGTTGGGAGAGTAGGAAACGACACGGTATACGATTTTTGGCGACCATGGCTTCCATGGCCACCGTCTTTTTCATTGATAGGCATAATGAATCAATGAATGTGTGCGATCTTGTGGAGGTACTTAGACTATGGGATGTGGAACGTATTGGGAGGGGTTTTTTGCCTATTGATTTTGGACAAAATTCTATCTATCCCTCTCGGTTAGGATGGGACAAATACTTTGACTTGGCATTTTGAAAAAGAGCCGTACATATTTGATGAAGAGCTGGTATAAGAACCTTCTTAAATCTAAGGATTCCGATGTTGGAACTAGTCAAAATACGATCTTCGCAAGATATCGAAAACTCAGCAAATCCTAAGTTCTAACCCATATTAAACATGTTCCCGTTCTATAGCAATTAGCACTTATCATATCTAATATTGGAATACAGCTAATGCAAATTATAAGTATTGCTGCTTATCACCAGCATTTGTTATATACACACACACACACACCTGTATATATCTATATGTATGCTTGTGTCTTGTACACAAGAAGATCTATAAAAAAAACACTCACATCGGAAGCTGACATGCATGCAAGTTTACAAATTTATATGTAGAATCGAAATTTGGGGATTTTGGTTTGAATTAATTTTTATGAGACGATCTTCTTGATTTTTCCAATTTTGATTATGGATTGTTTATTTTTCATTTCTTTATTTGGTTTTGGCAGGTATGGAAAGTGAGGGAGTAACCAGCATGTGGTCGCTTGATGAAAAACTCGGATTTTTTGATACTTCAATTTCTTGATGAAAATAAAATCGAAGGAATTGCTGTTGATAAGTAAGAATTGAATTCCAGTGTTGAATTTTATTTCATTCTTATTTTTGAGTTTTTTTAGTTGTTCTGATTATTGAGAAAATTGGGAATATTAATCTGTAGTTAATTGTATAATACGGATGAGATGTTAATTTTTGGGAACCTTGGGAGATTTTATAATATTTATTGGGGTTTGTTTCTTCAGTATATGTAAAATCAGCATTTTCCTTCAGTTTAAGATAAATTGGCATCTTCATCTGTGTTGGCTTGCAGCTTGAAGTGGAAGCATCATCTCTGCAAGAACCTGAAACTTAAGCCTGACAAATTAACCCTGTTTGTGGACCATAAGTGCGTAACTAATCAGCTTTTGGGTCGAGTTAATGCTACTGCTCGATCGAGCATTGAGGATCGAGTTTCTCCAGCAATATCCACAGTTTCAATGGTATCCTGCTTTCAAGCTTTTAAGAAGGATATCTCTGTTTCCGAAACTCTGATTAATTTCTTTGGCGCAATGGTTAAAAAGCATTTTGCATATTGCTTATTTATACGTGCATTGCATTATATTTCATATGACATTAGTTTTTGTGTGCACTCCTATTACTTATTAGTTTTCAATACTCTATGTTCACTTCGTGATCAGTTTCTTTTTCATTTTCTTAAAAGGGAGATAGCCGAGATTTGTTAGAGGGGAAGAGTAAAGTTGCAGATGAGCACTCTGAGAAATCAATAATCTGGAGACTGACAGAAGTGAAAGAACGATCGCAGTGTCAGTCCCTGAGAGTTCCAGATAGTTTAACGTCGACAAGGGTAATAATTAACTCACCCATCAACCATTTAAAATGCCTAGATAGATATTGGCTTACAAATGGATTTAATTTGACCAGTTTGAACTTCTATCTATTCCTTTAACCTGCTTCATACTTTATAAGCATGGTCATGTGGATAGAGACAAGAATTAACTTTTTACACAAAATTACGATAGCATTAATTCAACTTCTTAAATAGTTTGTTAGTTGTGTTTCTGACCCCTAGAATTTTGACAGTTGGAGAATATAGTTTATTCCGGTCCATTTTCAACATCAAGTGTCCCTACAAACTTCACCACTCAAGTTTCAATCAATTTTTTGGCCGCCAACATAGCCTGAGATATATCTAAAGAACTTGCAAGACAATGGAGAGATTGCTAGCATTTAATTTATGGTTTCTGTTTGTTACTGTGACTCTGTGAGGCCCTCTAAATTCTATTCTATCAATTTATCAGGTGTCAAGGTTGATTTATACCAATTCAGGAAATGCCATATTGGCTCTATATGCCAATTCTGTACACAATCTCTGGAAATGGCCAAAAAGTGATGGTATCCCATCAGGGGAGGTATTGGTCTATTACACTAGAAAGCTACCCAAATTTTTTTTTTTTTAATTAACACCAGTAGCATCTTCTTATGCAATTCAATTTCTTGTAGGCAAGAGCAAATACTATGCCTAAATTATGGAAACCTCGTAGCTGGATGCCGATGACCAATCATATTAATCGAATGAATCCTGAAGATAGGGTGCCATGCTTTGCACTGTCCAAGAATGATGCTTATGTTATATCGGCGTCAGGAGGGAAAATCTCTTTATATAATATATCTACCTTCAAAGTAAGTGGGTTTTGTTCTGCTCATGTCTTGCTTTTATCCTTTAAGTGTCTAATCATAAAGTGTTTTCTCTTCTCATCATGTGTTGAAACATATTGGAAGAGTTTGATTTGGGAAGATCCGGACCAAACAATTAATTCTCTTTGGTAGACACGAGTTACACTCAATTTGTTTACTCTGTTAACTTGCTTGTTGTTACATGTTACTCTTTGGTAGACACAAGTAACACTCTTAACATGCTTGTTATAACATTTTTGTTCTATCAACAGACAATGGCAACATTCAAGTCCCCTCTACCTGCAGCAACATTTCTGGCATTTCATCCCCAAGACAGTAACATCATAGCAATTGGCATGGATGATTCATCTATCCAAATATATAATGTTAAGGTTGATGAGGTAGTAAATAGTGGTGAACCTCTTGGCTTAAATTTGTGAGTCAAACATGTTAACGAGTCAAGCCATGTTATCATTGCATCTCCTTTATAACAGGTCAAAGCCGAGCTCAAAGCTCATCAGAAAAGGATAACTGGCATTGCCTTCTCTAATATTCTTAACGTGCTCGTATCTTCAGGAGCTGATTCTCAGGTAAGGAGCTTTTGTTGTAGATACTTATACAATTCGTAAAACTGAAGTTCCTATTTGTGTCTATATCTATTCCTTTCTCTAAGCCATCTCACAATAACCATACTGAGAGCACCTGTTTGGGAACAACAAAGTGGACCTAACATGATGATACCTAACAATAAGAGAAATTACTCGTAGGTTTTAGTAAGTAGGCATTTCTTTAACCTCTTTCCTTGTATATTTCGAAATTTATATGTATTGGCCATTTACTTCTGCAAGTAGCCGTTCTTTCCTTTCTTTCAGTTTAAGAAGTTGGCTAAGCATTGCATTGTTAAGAATTGTCTGCCACTGACCCATCTTTGTTTAACCAGTTGTGTGTTTGGAGCATTGATACGTGGGAGAAGCAAACAAGTGAATACTTGCAAAGCCCACCTGGTTGCTCAGCTGCATCTCTTGCAGATACTCATGTACAATTTCACCGGGATCAAACACATTTACTAGTATTCCAAGAGAGACAGATAGCAATATATGAAGTGTAGCGACCGAGAACTTTTGAATAATATAAAATTAATTCTCGAAAAACGTGTCGCTCGACTTTAACCCTAATTTTTAAGAAATAGCACGTTCGTCTAGCCGTTATAAATGAATTTAAATTATTTCGAATCGAATCGAATATTGAGTAATTATTTTTATTTCAATTCGGATTTATTTTATTTGGATCCAATTATTATTAAATACAAGCCCAACAACGAAATCATTTTAACCCAATCACCTTAGGCCCAAATTAGAATATTTCCAAAAGCCCAACTGCTTGGCCCAATTATCCACCTAGAAATTTGTGCCCTAAATTCACTATCTTATTTACCATCATTTCCCTCCACTCCATACATCACGCAGCCAAAATTCATCTTGGTAAGAATTGTCTATTCTCTCCAACTCTCTCTCCATTTCAATGTGTCCAATGTGAGACACCATTGATGCTAGAAAATCCATTTCTAGCATCAACCGTGAACTCACCCAAATGAACAATGTAGCCATTTCACCAACCATCAACGCACCACCATTTTTGAAGCTCCAATGAGAAAACCATCAACACCACCTGCGCCCCCAACCGCCATTGCCTAAACCGAAAGGCTGCAGTCACCCACTCCTTTGTCCAAAACCGCAACCACCAACCTCAAACCACCAACTCATGCTCGGTTCCTCACCAAACCGAGACCAACCACACGGCAATGACCACCATCCGGTCACCATCTCTAACTCCGGCGAAACCCAATGCAAAAAACACCAACAAGCGCACACCGCCAACCACGGTCACCATCACCAAGCTGGAACTCACCTCAAACCAACACTCCACGAGACCAACATTTCCACATTCACCAGCAGACCTACACCCATTTCACCAACCATCAACTGCAGAACCACCCATTCCCCAACATTCCCAAACCTCAAACGCCACCAAAGATTGAACCCAAACCGAGAGCACAACCCCGAATCCCAGCAGCCATCTCCACCCCAAAAAATCATCACCAAGCCACATCCAATACCCAACCTCAAATCAACCCCAACCAACTACCGGAATCAAGAAAATGAAAACCCAAGAACTTACCTCATTACCGAACACAAATCGAGCCCTAGCCCTCGACCCACGCACCAAAATCACCCATACCACCTCCACCCCGTGCCGGCGCCACCACTGGACGGTGGCGCTGCCACCACCGTCGCCGGCGGTGGTGGAAATCAGAGGAAGGGGCGAAGCCCCTTCCCCGTCGCGTCCTCTCCATCGCCTCTCTCTCTCTCGGGTTCGAATGAGAGAGAGAGAGAAAAGAGAATGAATTGAAATTTTTTTTTATTTTGATTTTGTTTTGGTTTTAGTTTAGTTAGATTAGTTTAGGTGTATATTAATTTCAATTGATAAATTTTAGCCCTCAAGTTTTAAGTTATATTATTTTAGTCCCTAGGTTTTAAATGCTTTGATTTTAACTTTTAACTTTGTTAATTTCAGTTTAAAGGTTTTCAAGTTAGCCCCTAGTTTATATAAATTATTATTTCAGTCATTTAAGTTTTATATTCAGCATTATTTTATTTACAGTCTAGTCCTTAAACTTATATAAGTTATTTAATTCAGCCTTTAGTTTTATTTTCAGCTTTATTATATTTACAGATTGGTCCCTAAACTATTAAACATTACTATTTTAGTTTTCAGCTTTTAATTTCAGTTTTAAAATATTTACAGTTTAGTCCCTAACTTGTAAAATTTATCATTTCAGCCCCTAAACTTTTATATTCAATTTTAATAGATTTACAGTTTAGTCCTTAACTTATAAAAGATCAATTTCAGCCCTTAAACTTTTATTTTCAGTTTTAATAGTTTTCAATTAAGTCCCTAGAGTTTCTATTTTTCACATTTAGTCACGATACTTTGAAAATAATATTTTTAGCCCTTAGATTTGTCAAATTCGATTTAATAAACTTTCAATTTAGCCCTAAACTTTATTTTATCATTTTAAGCCATTTATTTCATTTCCAATAATTTTCAATTAAGCCCTTAAACTTAATTTCAACACTTTAAAGCTTTAAAGTTCGAATTACTAATTCAAACTTATTTCCTATTTTTGGCTAGACGATACGTACGAGCAATTAAGAGCTTGAAGTTATTTTCCCGCTCACTTTTCACGCAACTCGAAACAATTGAGGTAGACTCGCCACCATTAATTAGTTTAAATTATAATTGCATGCTTTATGTGAATTACGTGATTTATATGCTTTATGCATAGGATGAGAATGTATCGTATGAAATATATGATATTGTTATGCTTGCCATAACTTATATGCTTAATTGCATGAGAAAGAAAGAAAGAAAGAATCTCTTATGAGATAAGAAAGAATGTTATGCATAACTTACGTGCTTCATCCGCACAAGAAAGAAAGACTACCCACAACCCATGTTTTTAAAGAGCCTATGATTTCAAGAAAATGAACCAAAGATGATATCACGTTGTATATTGCATGAGTGTGTTTTCAATTATTCTGTAAATTAATTATCGGCGATGAGTCTACTGAGTATTTCTTCGAAATACTCATTCTGCTATTTTTAACAATATTTGCAGACTTCGGAGGCGATCGTGATTGATACGGCAGTGGTGGCATAAAATTTGATTATCGAATTTATTAAGTTTCCGAATTTATGTATTGAAACACTGTTAACGTATTTTCGTTTCCGCTATTCCAAAAACACGATATTTAAATTTTGAACAATTATCTAATGTATTTTAATTTCTGAAGTAGTTTTCAATTTCAAATGTGATTTTAAAAATTAGGTTATTTCCGCAAAAATCGATTGACAAAATTAGGGCAAAAGACGATGACGTGGCAATCCGGGTTAACAGAACTCGGGGCGCTACAGCTTGGTATAAGAGCCGGTCTGCGTTTCTGTAGACTGACAAATTTTCAAAAAAATGAAAATTTTCAAAAAGACGTTTTAAATTGTTTAATTATCATTAATGAAAGTTGCCACTGCCGCCATTCAATCCGTCGACTCCGAAGGTAAAGAAGTTATTGAAGTTTACTGTTATGTCATTTCGGATACTGTTTTACGAATTACGAGACTTAGAAGAAAGAGAAAGAAGTGTATCCGAATTAGAAAGAAAGAAAGGAAAGAAAGAAAAGAAAGACGAGTTTGAGCATAATTGGAAATAATTTTCTAAATTTTTATGTCCTCGTAAATTTTAACTAAGAAGAGATGAATAACCCCACTTAATTGGACTTTGCATAATTGGTTTAGGACATGGCACCCATCCGTAGAAATGCACCCAGTGATGTAGAACAAGCTGCTAGAGATTACGACCGCTTCAGGCCTAGACTTGATTGGACAATTGCCCAACACATAGAGCAGTTGAATGTCGTACGGGAACGGGCCATACAGCATGGCTACGTGACCTGTAATCGCCTTGATCGATTCATCACCTACTCTCGACTTTCCGAGGCGACTATGCGGAAGTAGCTCGTAGCATATACATGGATGCTCTCACGTCACCTAACGTGGATATGGAATATGACTCATTCTGCGTGAGATTTGTGGCATATTGGCCCATGTATTTTGAGCACCGCCTTGGGGTTGTACCTGAAGGAGAGCCAGAACATGAGCAAATGCTCGAGCCTGAGCAGGTGCAAGAAGACGAGTTAGCACCCGAGGGCAATCCCGAGGAGGAACCAGAAGAGAAAGAAGATCCCGAGGAAGACCCAGAAGAGGAAGAAGATCCCGAGGGAGACCCAGAGGAAGAAGAAGATCCCGAAGAAGACCCCGAAGAAGAAGAACCAGAGGAAGACGCTGATCCAGCGTTGGGAGAATTCTCGGACGCCGAATCATGCGTGACCGAAGGAGAATAGATGATAGGAGTTAGAGTAGGATTAACATTTTGCCTTAATCAAATGTTGGCATACACGCCACCCGATGTACCTACTTGAAAAGAAGTCGAATTATGAATGAAATGAAATTTGAAACTTAATTTTCGAGATATCCTTACTGTTCACTTTGTTAGTACTCCTAGTCAACTATTACAAACTGCCTTTAAATTTATGAAGGTTATGGCACCACCGAACCAAGCCGACGTTATCAGGGAATTACTCAAGGCAGTGCAGGAAATGAGACAGATTCCGCGACCCGATGAAACCCCAACCCTATTGTTCCGGTGATCGAACAATTCGGAAAGTCTGATCCGCCTACGTTTGACGGCGGAAATGGGCCA
Source organism: Fraxinus americana (assembly GCA_035079005.1). Lineage (NCBI taxonomy): Eukaryota > Viridiplantae > Streptophyta > Magnoliopsida > Lamiales > Oleaceae > Fraxinus > Fraxinus americana. The sequence goes on along the minus strand of CM068726.1, from coordinate 24,364,363 downwards.
CTGGCAGTGGAAGAATGGCTCCAGGCCATTGAAAAATTTTTTAAGCACATAGCCTGCCCGGAATTCAAGAAAGTGGGATGTGCCGAGTTCATGTTGATTGGAAGAGCTGGTTTTTGGTAGGAATCTGCATCCCGCACGAGAAGCGAGGAACAACAGGCAGCCTTAACTTGGGATGATTTCAAGGAAGAGATCAGGGACAAGTTTTTCCCACAAGCTCTTCGAGATCACAAGGAGGCCGAATTTCTACGACTAGTGCAAGGAGATATGGATATAGTCGAGTATGAAAGGAGGTTTGAAGAGCTATCACGTTATGCTCCACATCTAGTGGAGACGGAGTTCAAAAAGGCCCGCAGATTTGAGAGAGGTCTACGCTCCGATGTCCGACAAATCGTCAGTTCACATGAGCTGCCAACCTACCGGGAAGTAGTAAAAAAGGCTCAAGCAGTAGCCTATGCCGGTGGGAGGACGGTGAGCCAGGGACCTCAGTATGAGCAGAGAAACCTGGGCAAGAGAAAGTGGCAAGGTCCGAGCCGCAATCAGAACTGCAACGAAGCGGCCGTTCGTCAAGAGGCCCAATCCAGGGCCAACAGGGAGACAGATGCCCAATGTCATTTCTCCCTGCCCTAAGTGCCAGAGGATGCACAAGGGAGAATGCCTGTTTGGGAAGGGAGTCTGCTATAAGTGTGGCCAGTCAGGTCACTTTGCAACGGACTGTCGTGCTCAGCCCGCCCAGGGTTCCCATCAGAAGACGAACCCAAGCCAGAACCGGAAGGGGACGACCAGTGTTCGCTATGGATGCCGCAGAGGATTCCGACGTGATCGCAGGTATACTAGTTAAACTGGTATCCTTGTACATGTCTTAATTGCTTTCCATACCGTATTTTCCTTCCCATATTGAGCATGATAATATGATATCAGGTATACTATCTATTTCTGGGATACCTGTATATGTTCTGATAGACTCGGGAGCCACACATTCATTTATATCCGATGCATGCTTAGAAAGACTGAACCTAATAGGCATAGAGACTGGTAGTACCCTTGAAGTTAGTTTGCCATCAGGAGAAACCCTCGATACTAATAAGATAGTCAAGGCAGTACAAATCGATTTTGATGGTCAAGTTTTGGAGCGGACACGAATATTATCCGAATGAAAGATTTCGATATTATTCTAGGTATGGATTGGCTCAGCACCAACCGTGCCGCAATTATGTGCCACGAGAAGGAGGTCATTTTTCGTAAAGATGGTAAAGAAGTATTCAGATTTTATGGGACGAGGATTAAGGCACTTCCTCGCCTGATTTCGGCTTTACAAGCGGAGAAGCTATTAGCCAAGGATAGTTGTCATGGCTATTTGGTTAGTCTTCAAGACAAACCCGTAGATGAGATTACTCTGGATTCAGTGCCAGTAGTATGTGAATATGGTGACGTTTTTCCAGACGATCTACCCGGCACTCCGCCGGATAGGCAAGTGGAATTTTCCATCGATTTGGTACCAGGAGCTGCCCCTGTTTCTAAAGCTCCGTACCGCATGGCACCAAAAGAGTTGCAAGAATTGAAGGTGCAATTAGAGGAATTGCTAGAGAAGGGTTTTATCAGGCCAAGTGTGTCTCCGTGGGGAGCACCTGTGCTGTTTGTAAAGAAGAAGGACGAAAGCATGAGGATGTGTATCGACTATCGAGAACTTAACAAGTTGACGATAAGGAATAAGTATCCCCTACCCAGGATCGAAGACTTATTCGATCGGTTGAAAGGTACTTGCAATCTTTCGAAGATTGATTTGAGATACGGGTACCATCGGCTAAAGGTTTCGCCGGTGACGACGTACCAAAGACGAGCGTTCGGGACACGATATGGACATTATGAGTTCACGGTGATGCCGTTCGGTCTTACGAACGCGCTGCAATATTTATGGACTTGATGAACCGAGTTTTTCATCGGTATCTTGATAAATTCGTTATTGTTTTTATCGATGATATCGATTTACTCGAAATTCCGCACAACATGAAGAACATTTGAGAATTGTGTTGGAAACGGCGAGAGCGAGAAAAGTTGTACGCCAAGTTCAAGAAATGTGAATTTTGGCTTGAAAGAGTAGGTTTCTTGGGTCATTATTATTACACATACTAAAGGAATCGAGGTTGATCCTTCTAAGGTTGAAACGTAGCAATTGGCCAACACACTGCAAATGTTGGAGATGTGAGAAGCTTTCTTGGATTATTTGGATATTATCGGCGATTCATAGAAGGTTTTTCTAAAATAGCAGGTTCTATGACTCGGTTGACCAGAAGGGAGTTAAATTTCGAGTGGACGAACAATGTGAACAAAGCTTCCGAAACTTAAGGACGGACTCGTTTCGGCACAGTCTTGGCTGACGATACCGAGATGGATCCGAAGGTTTCGTTATTTACTGACGATGCATCCAAACATGGTTTAGGTTGTGTTTTGATGCGAGAATGGCAAAGTGATAGCATATGCTTCAAGACGGTTGAAGCCACATGAGAAGAATTACCCGACACATGATTTAGAGCTCGCATTTGTCGTGCATGCTCTTAAGATTTGGAGACACTATACGTACGGGAGTAAATGTGAGATTTACACCGATCACAAGAGTCTCAAGTATTTCTTCACTCAGAAGGAATTGAACATGCGACAACGTCGATGGCTAGAACTGGTAAAAGATTATGACTGCACCATTCTTTACCACCCGGGTAAAGCAAATAAGGTTGCCGACGCTTTGAGCGAGAAAGGACGCGGACGATTATCGGCTTTAGGAACGACGCAAGATCGGTTGATTCGAGATTTGAGGAATCTAAGAATCGAAGTGCGAACCCCATCGATCCAAGGATCTTCTAGATTGGCAAATACGAGCGTTAAACCAGACTTGAGAGGTCGGATTATAACGGCTCAAGCGGAGATAAATTCTTGGAAAAGATCGAGATCCGAAGTTGGGCGGCAAGAGAATAGGTTTCGAGATTGCCTACGATAAGGCACTTATATTCGGAAGGGGACGTCTATGTGTACCAAAGGATGAACATATCCAGAATGAGATTTTGACAGAAGCTCACTCAGCACCATATGCATGCCACCCAGGAGGAAGAAAGATGTATCGTGATTTGCGCAATACCTTTTGGTGGAGAAACATGAAGGGTTGTATTGCAAAATTTGTCTCTCGATGCATGACGTGTCAGCAAGTTAAGGCTGAACACCAGAGACCATCAGGATTGTTAAATCCCTTGGATATACCAGAATGGAAATGGGAGAAAATTTCCATGGATTTCGTAACAGGGTTACCGAAATCAGTGAAAGGACATGACGCTATTTGGGTTATCGTAGATCGACTTACGAAGTCAGCTCATTTCCTACCAATCAGAATGACTCTCAATGTGGATCAGTTATCCCAGTTGTATGTTAGAGAGATTGTTAGACTTCATGGAGTACCAGCTTCCATTGTATCAGATAGAGACCCGAGATTTACATCGAGATTCTGGAAGAGTCTACAAGTAGCGATGGGTACTAAATTAAATTTTAGTACTGCTTACCATCCCCAGACCGATGGACAGTCTGAACGCACTATTCAGACACTAGAAGATATGCTTAGAGCTTGCGTACTAGATTTGAGTGGTAATTGGGAGACTCACCTCCCATTAGTGGAATTTGCCTACAATAATAGTTTTCAAGCTACTATTGGTATGGCACCATATGAGGCACTTTATGGACGACGATGTCGATCACCAGTCTATTGGGATGAAGTAGGCGAGAGAAGAATTTTGGGTCCAGAATTGATTGAAAGGACCGTTGAGGCTATTGATAAGATCAGACTACGGATCAAAGCCGCTCAAGATAGACAGAAAAGCTATGCCGATCAAAGGAGAAAAGACTTAGAATTTGAAATTGGAGAGAAAGTATTTTTGAAAGTAGCTCCTATGAAGGGAACTATTCGCTTCGGCAAGAGAGGGAAGTTAAGACCTCGTTTTATCGGACCCTTCGAGATATTAGAGAAAGTGGGTAACGTGGCTTATCGTTTGGCGTTGCCGCCCGAACTATCGGCCGTACACAACGTTTTTCACGTTTCCCTATTGAGAAAGTATATCCACGACCCAAGTCACGTGGTAAATTTTCAGACTATTTCGATTCAGAGGAATCTGTCCTATGAGGAGACACCTATGTGCATTATAGAAAGAAAAGTTCATGTCTTAAGAAACAAAGAGATTCCTTTAGTCAAAGTCCAATGGGGTAGACAGGAAAGAAAGAAAGAATCTCTTATGAGATAAGAAAGAATGTTATGCATAACTTACGTGCTTCATCCGCACAAGAAAGAAAGACTACCCACAACCCATGTTTTTAAAGAGCCTATGATTTCAAGAAAATGAACCAAAGATGATATCACGTTGTATATTGCATGAGTGTGTTTTCAATTATTCTGTAAATTAATTATCGGCGATGAGTCTACTGAGTATTTCTTCGAAATACTCATTCTGCTATTTTTAACAATATTTGCAGACTTCGGAGGCGATCGTGATTGATACGGCAGTGGTGGCATAAAATTTGATTATCGAATTTATTAAGTTTCCGAATTTATGTATTGAAACACTGTTAACGTATTTTCGTTTCCGCTATTCCAAAAACACGATATTTAAATTTTGAACAATTATCTAATGTATTTTAATTTCTGAAGTAGTTTTCAATTTCAAATGTGATTTTAAAAATTAGGTTATTTCCGCAAAATCGATTGACAAAATTAGGGCAAAAGACGATGACGTGGCAATCCGGGTTAACAGAACTCGGGGCGCTACATGAAGTACCTAATTTGACATGCCTTGTGCAGGTGTAGCATATTAACTTACACATGAATATATTTTTCATAAATTATTGCTGCAAATTGATATCTCTCTGTTCCAAAGTTTTTTGACTTTGAATATCGTTCCTTTCTCTAATACTGATGCAATTACTTTCATCGTTTCCTAATCTAAATAGTCTGTACCCCGACGAGCAAGTGGCCGAATCACATGTGCTACATATTCTTGCGATGGCCAATCCATATACATCAGCTTTGAAAATGGAAGTGTAGGTGTTTATACTGCTTCATCATTGTGTTTGAGATGTCGAATCAATTGCTATGCATACGCACCTCCCTATCCAAGGTGCATACTACTGAAATTTCTGAATTTGTTGTTATTCAACTTACAATGAATTCAATCACCAGAAAACTAACTGCGATTATCAAAGTACATTTTTTTCCTTGTACTCATTATCTGATGATACTGACTTTTGCAGCGTATCGGCCTATCCCTTAGTTATTGCTGCTCACCCCTACAAACCTAACCAATTTGCATTAGGACTTATTGATGGTGGAGTGTGTGCAATTGAGCCACTAGAGTCGGAAGGCGAGTGGGGCACCTTACCTCCACAAGAAAACAGTGTTGGTTCAAGCACGGGTCATGCAGCTAGTTTTGATCAACCTCTAAGATAAATAGGTGTATACACATAGCGGCCACCCCATGAAACCAAATGAGCGTATTTCTCGTGTTTTAGGATAGTACCATTTTCTTCCTTTTGAAGGAAAAGCTGCATGATATGATAATATATTTGTTCAGTTTTTTAAGGTTAGATACTTATCAAATTCGAATTGAAGATGCTTAAGGATGAGTATGCTTTGCCTTAAAGAGCAGCATACCAGAAAGGTCACCACCAGTAGGAGGCTAGCTAGTCGGATTAGAGTAAGGAAGAGGGCAGAGGTCATGTCTGCTATATTTTAAATGAATAATGGGATTTTTTTGTCTCTGGTTACAAATTAAATGATGACAGGTGAAGGTCATTTGATATCCTGATTGGTCTCGGCAAGGTAGATTTAGTGTAGGCTGGGCACTAATTCCTAATTTTGTTTCGTTTGAACTTTTTTTTGTTACAATAACTTGAAAAGTTAATGGATTCAAAAGGTTTTCATCGTAAAAAAAGATACTGATTTTTAGCTAGTACAATATGTTTCACTTGTAGTGGTTAAGCATGTTGATGCACTACTTCCTTTATGTGTGTGTATGTATCTCGTGCATCGTACAGGGGCGGATGGATAGGAAGGCTGGGAAGGATCGGCTCTGCAACATTTTTTAATTATTTTTGGAGTTACAAAATTTTTTTGATATATACTTAAAACTTATAGAATAAAGCTATATGTACAGATAGTTATTTGTACGGATAATGTTACATATGCATGCCACGCGTGCACCTATCAAACTATTTATATAGTTATATGGACAAGTAGCATGGTCCAAACTTATATCAAATGATAACGTTCACAGGCATTCTGGATTTGTGTCCAGTCTCCAAAGTAGCTTTCCATAAAATCTCCATAAAGGCATTATGGAGTTACCCTTTAAGTTAGAATTTTGTCCCTTTCAAGACGTTTACGAATCCAATTAGCCATATAAACAATTTTCTTAGGATTTTGGACAGTTAGTCCTTAACCTTTAAGACTTGTAGCAAATACATCCTCAACATTTAAAATCATTCTTCTCAATATCCCGCCTTTTATTTCCATTTTCATGGTTTTACTCGATTACTCCATCTTCTTCTTCTTTTGTTTTTGGTCCGCAAAGAAAGCTTTCGTAAACAAACACAAACTCGTATGTTTTTGGTATGGAGTTTATGATAAAATAGGACCTTGATAATTTATTTTTTCTATTTTCTTCATTATTTTATTTTTATGTTTGTGTTGTTAGTCCAATTGCTCGTATGTTTTTGGTATGGAGTTTATGATACAATAGGAAATTTTATTGTTATCTTTTAGTTACCATCATTATACCATTAATTGATACAACACTGTAGATTACCGCCACCTCCTCAAAGCAGAAAGAATAACGTTATCTAATACTAATGGTATTGAACACCGGTTTAAATGTCAACATATCATAGATCCTATAAAATTGGTAATCATTCATTGTATTTAATTAAATCCGTAATTTAATACCATTAGTACTGTCACCTAAACTGGTGTTAAAACACCAGTCCTGCTAAATAGTATTATTTAAGCAAAAATATTGAGACTGCGAATACATGCATACACCTTATCTAATAGACTAGGACCTATGATGCTTCGTCGTAGAGTTAGAAGTGGTGGGCTAAGGTTTGTCTGACGTGGAAGTCTAGTTAGTCAATTGCATATTAAATTATTATTGTATATATACAAATTTCAAAGCTATTTTATGAATTTGTAAATATAGAGAAAAAAACTTTTAACTAAGATTAAAAAAAAAGAGTTAAAACACAAAAGTTTTAGGTTCATAATAGATAAAATCTTTGCACAGATTTTGAACGTAGGGTGCGTTTGATTGTAATGGTGGAAAATGGGTGGAAAGAAAATTTCTTACAGGGAAAAGATTTACCTAGAAAATGTTTTGTAGGAAAAATGATTTCAAGTGTGTTTGATTAGTATAATTTTCCACCCCGAAAATTTTTAAAATTTCTATTCGTTTGACTTTGTTTTACATGAAAAATGTCTATTAAAGTGATAATTTTTTCCACAATTGGTTATAAAATTTGTTTCCATTACCAAAAAGTTTTTTTAAAAAAAAAAGGGAAAAAAAATTGTTTCCTAAAAAATCATTTTTTTTATCAAAGTTTAGTGTTCATTTGACTTTGTTTTACATGAAAATTGTCCATTAAAGTGAATTTTTTTTTACCATTAATTATGATATTTGTTTCCATTGCTCAGAAAAAAAAAATTATAGCCAGTCAGGAAAACATTTTCCCACCAAAAAGGCGGGAAAACATTTTCATCAAAAACTCGGAAATTGCACACGTGTGGGGAAAATTCGGAAAATATTTTCTGTGGAAAATTTTGCCTATCAAACAGCCAAAAAAGTGGAAAGTGAAAAATATTTTCCTACTTCCCCGAAAAATGTGGCCTATCAAACATGGCCTTATCAAACATGGCCTTAAAGAAAGCAAACGCTGAACTTAAATGGCAGTCAATTAGTAAACACTCATATACTCACATAACCTGCTTCTAAATTGGCTAGATTCATCCAATCTCAGCATATGGATATTTACAACAACATTCACCATTATCCATGACTGAACAACTCAAAGTTGAAAGTATTAATTCACAACAAATGGAATCCCAACAATATTTCAATGTCGATTGAACGAAAGATGGGTAATAAGTTACATTGGTAATGCAATCTTGAAGAGCTCTAATTAGTTATTACTACTTGTGACGTCTGCCTGGCTTTGTATGTCTTTTTCGGTTGCCTGAAGATGACTGACTTGATTCTACCGGCAAAACAGTCCCTCCCTTGATGCTGTCTGAATCGTTCATGTTTGCAACTGTTCGCTGGGCTTCAACATAAATTTTTAAGTCTCTAATCTGCAGGAAAAATATTACATTTTTAAGTGGTTAAACTGCATTCGATATACAATATGTAATGTAATCAAGGTCTAAAGAAGTTTAATGCAACTGTCAAAGACGCAGAACCAAACCTGCTCTTGTAGATCTATTACTTTTTCCTCCTTAGACTTGAGAGAGAGTCTTTCCCTATAAATTGAGAAATCGAAATTTAATCAACTCGATAAGCTTAGAGCTGTCAAAGTCCAACTTATTTCAAGAAATGGAAAGGATCCAGTGTTGTTTTCATAATCTGCATTGAAAGCACATCATCATGCTAGTACCAACAAATGAACTATACCATTTGACCACTCTATCAGCCAAAAGAATATAATAAAATACATCATCGAGGGATTCGAGTTTACCATGAATTTAAAGAATTACAAGAAGAGAAGCCACTGGGGATGTAGTAAATAAAAGACATACTAGTAGGAATTTACTACAAGATTACTGAATTCTGTTGAAGTATCATGTTAAAAATATGAAAATATTGAATCATTCAAAGTCCCAAGGACTTAAATTTACATGTCAATGGAGAGAGAGAGGGTTGTACCTTTCTTCAATTTCCTTAAACTTTTTCTGCAGCAATTCTTGTTGTTTCATTAGCTCTTGATTCCTCTAAAAGAAGAACGAGAAGACATTTTAGGTCAAAATGTTAGATGAGATAATAAAAATATAAGCCACACAAAGATACAAAATATGAAGTATCCAGGAAGAACAGGATATTTACATCTGCAACAGCCTTCTTTTCCTCTTCGTAACTTTCCAATTTATCTTGCAAATCATGTGTCCTTGAAAATATCGCCTTCTCAACTGCTTTTGCTATTGAGCTTTCCTTCCTACTCTTTGCCTCAGCGAGTAAAGATTCATAATGCTGACAGAAAAAATGTGAAAAGTTCAGAAGGACTCACATAAAACTTTAATCTTCGAACATGTTACAAACTTGAGATCTGTTGCTAGTACAAATTCATTTTGTTGTCTAAGATTAAACCTTCAATTATTTCAGCACATATAGGAACTAGCAAACTCCACCTATATTTCATAGCCAATTCAAATAAATGACGGAAGGAGGGATGTAGTACGTTGAAAACCAGCAAAAACTGTCACACTATAGGATATGAAATGTTATACAAGCTTTTTGGGGGCATCCCCATCTAGCGAGTGCTGCATCAGATCCTGAGTGCAGTGAAAAGTTGGCAAAGGTAAGCTAGGGGATTCCCATAAGTGATGCAGGTGCCTGACGGTGGCAAAAGCAAGCAACGGTTGTAGAAGGAATCAAAGAAGTCAGTCCTGAACAAATGGAATTTGGATAGGATCTCTGAATATTGGGATGCTTCACAGAAAATCCTTAGAAACTAGTAGATGTGATGCATAGAAGGAAAATAGCTTGCATACATGGTCGGGGGAGGGGGGGGGGGGGGGGGGGGGAGATATGAAACAAATAGGGAACACGGGACATGAAATTTTGGTAATATATGCAAGGAAAATAACAGAAAATGGGTAGGAATATTCATTGAACCAGGTTTAGAACAGGAGATTTAGAAATTTAAAAGAGTTGGGGACAGGTCATTATTGTAGTCCCTATGTGAAGGGAATTAAAATAAGATTTTTAGTAGATTTTGATTAAAGTTGATGAAATGTGGAGTTAAAAAGTTGTGGGTCCTATGAAATAAGTGGTTAAAATTAATTGTTCACTTCGATTTAAATTAAAATCTAGATTTTAATCTCTACCAAACCAAAGCATAATATTATTAAAGAGTACATGAAAATTTGGCCTTGGGAAATCGAAATGTAGAAGGTAACACTAATGAGCTTTGGGATGATATATGATTTGGGGTTAGCAAATACATATACATACTACAAAAAGAGAGACCCCAATTTATAACTTCTTAAAATAGACAATAGTTTAGTCAAATAAATTTCTTCTTCGATATAGAAGTGAATAGTTGTGCAAGGATTGGATAGACTTCATCCTTACCAGAAATCAGTTTGGCTTTAAATTAAAAAGTCTACTATAGAAGCTTTTCCATCCTCAGAACATTGATGGACAAGTATAAACAAGCATTTTGTTTTTGTTCAATTAGAAGGAGCCAGTGACCGTGTCACAGAAGTGCTATTGTAGGTATCAGAGAGCAAATGAATTTATATAATATCAATACTATTAAAGATGCATATGATGGAGCAATAAGAAAGTGTGAGATGTAACAGCAGTATCACCAGAGATTTGCATCAAGGTTCTACTTTAAGTCCTTTATCTTTTCACTTGAATTGTGATAAGCTTATGGTACAAATTCAAGATAAGGTTTTTTGATGTATATAATTCGCTAATGACATTTTTAGTTAAATAGAGTAGGGGTTAAATCGTAAGTTAGCATGACAAAAAATGGTACAAGAATCCTGTGTGGAAGGGAGATCTTAGGTTAAGCCCCTGTTTGGTACACATTATTTTTGGCCAAATAGAAAAAATCCGACCGTTGCAACAGACAAAGCCTGACAAAAGGTTCAACTCTACAGTGCCAATTTTGACAATTTCTGAATTGGACTTCCACATTTACCCTCACTGTCATTTAAAATTCAACAGCAAAAAAATGATTAAAGGGCAAAGTTGTAAAAAATCACTACAATCCATTTGTGGTTTGAAACCAAGCTACAGACGTGGGACCCACATGATGTGATGCTAGAATGCATTTTTTGGAAAATAATGTGTACCAAACAGGGGCTAAAAGCCCAATTATAGCGAACAGCTATAGACTTGTTATACTAGTACTACATGTTAAGCTGTTAAAAGACAATATTCATAAGATGAATGCAGCAGAAATGAGGATGCTAAGATATGTATCGTCATACTAAAATGAATAAGAAAAAAAAAGTGAAATTATATGCCAACAAGTGGAGGTGGGAAGATATTGAGGATATATTAAGGGAAAGATGACTGAAGTGTCCATGTCTAGCAGAGATCAAAGAAACTCCATTTAGAAGAGTTATACGAACTAAAGTAGAACGGATTAGTAGAGAGAGGGGTAGACCAATACTAAAATGACATGCTGTTAAGTGCCTAGTTACTGTGAATCTTCTAGTAGATGTAACAACGAACCAAAACGACCCTAAATTTATAGGAACAAGAATAAGTTGTTGTAGCTATACTTGAACAACAGATGATGGTTTTAACATACAAAATAACCACATAACAAGTGTAAATTCAAATTATCAATAGCCAAAAATTGTGAATACAGGCTTCCACTTACTTTTCTCTGAATCTCCAGCTGACTTGCTAGAAGATGGTTGTACTCATCCAAAATCTATTGCCATAAGAATAAACTTTAACACATTAATCCAGCACTCAAACCACAAGAAGTTAATAAAAATAAAGTACAAAATGTTGGTCATAGCTAATAATAATTTTGTCTTTCACGTTTTTGACACGGGAATGCTTAAAATGAAAAATTCGACCTTTGGGCCAGCCAAATGCTTCTATGAATGTCAACTAACCAAGAGCTGTCTCAATCAAGTCAAAAATAAAGCACATGTGTAATTTCAACACAACTAAGGGTCCATTTGATTGCAAGAATGGAATTCAATTTCTTGTGGTTTGTAATTTTATTGGAAATTGTCAATTAATTGAATTTGATTGGTATAATTTTGCACTTGGAATATATTGAAATTTTGAATGTTTTGGTGTTCGTTTGACTTTATTTTCCATGGAAATTGTCCATTAAAGGAATAAAATTTGTTACAATTGAGGATGAAATTTGTTTCCATTGCAAAAAAAATTTAAAAAATGTTGTCTAGAAAAGCATTTCTTCAAAAACCAAGAAAATGTGAGCATGTGGGTGAAAGATGAAAAACCAATTCAACGAAAAATTTGGGCAATCAAACATGCATAAATGTGGAAAATGGAATTTAATTCCCATCTTCCATGGCATTGATGTGCAATCAAACATGACCTAAATGTATTGTTTGTGAGAAAATGAATAAGAAGTACCGCTTCAACTTTGCTGCTGAAAAGGGCACTACCTAATTCTTCCCCTCCATCACACCCACAAGTGCCACATTCTCCAACTGAATTGCAGTGTGAATTTATCATGACCGATTTGCCAACACCTTTTGATTGATTTAGTCGATGAACATATCTGTCTCCAACATAATCCCAAATTTGTTGTTTTTCTACTTCAAGTGAAAAGCGATGTTGTTTATCACTCCAATGTCCACTAGCATGACCTTCTTCATACCTATATTGCACATATTGATATCAATCAGATACATTTCCACATCAATGAAGTAAAATATATATGATTAAATGAAAACGACATGGATATAAAAAATTAGGCCATCAAATAACTAAAACCAAGTCTCCTTTACCTTCCACATCCTACAAAACCACAGATCAAGCAGACCCAAAGGTTGTTTAAAGTTCCACACACAGCACAGGCTGGTTTCTCATCTTGTTGTTGACAAAGCCGACAAACCTGCCAACAAGAATAAAACAAAAGATGCAATATTGTCAGATGTCATCAGATATTTTAATTTTTCATAATACAGCACTAAGCTCACATCAATAATTGATACTCTAGCATTCTACTGCAAAAGTGAATAACCAAAAACGTTACTTCCACAGAATGTAAAAGAGTCCATATTTGCTTCCGTAAAATAATTAAAACATTACAATGTTTATAATGAAGGTATTTTTTTCCTTAAAGTTGGTCTTTTATTTTCTCATTTGTTGGAGGTCAGGCCTAGACCCCCTTCCATTTCTAAACTTTTGTTTCTGCTGTAATAAATCACCATCAATTTAATGGTTAAAAAATAAAAGCAACCAAAACATATTTTAATGTGTATGTGTTTTGATTGCTTTTGTTTGTTTGTTCCATATGGACTCAGAACTCCAAAATTATAGATCAGCTCAAATTTGTGCCAGGATAATGGTCTCGTTTTGACCAAGTCAACGTTGATGTCGAATCTTGAACACAAAATTCAATTTTGTCCTCACTTTAAAAACTCATAGCTTTGGATGAGGTGGTTCAATATAATATTAGAGTAGTTAAAGGCCCAAGTTCAAGTGTTGCCGCCACCTAGTTATGGAAATTGCACATGTCATACTTTTGATTTAAAAATGGATTCTGGCCAAAATTTAATAAATAAATTTGTCCCTTCTTAAGAACTTAAGATTTTAGATGAAGTGATTCAACTATCAACAAAATCACCAAAACATCCCGAGACACCTTGGAGACTTCCGACACTGATGAATGTTATTTGCAATCGACGTGCACACAAGTCTAGACAGAATGTCTAGAGAGCCTTTTGTTTGGCGAAAAGAGCTTCTAAAGCTTATAAAATATGTTCTTCGAGAAAAGTCCACAACATCAAAAGCTAAGATCTTCAAGACCACATTAGTTGTTTTACAAGAGTTGAGGTACACCAACTAAAATCGTAAGAGTTACTCTTTAGTTTGAGAAAATAAATTAGTCAATTCCAAAATTAATCTTCTTACAAAATAATCAGACCCCCAATACATCAGTTGTGCAAATGCAAATAGCTCCTAAACTCCCATCCACCGAAGCATGTTGCATGTTCTCATCCGAGAGAGAGAGAGAGAGAGAGAGAGTATAATAATGAATATGGCAATCAATTGATGGGTTCCATGCACCTTTCTTATTGCAAAGAGTGATTTATCAGAGATCACCCATGTATTCTTTACTTTATGTTTTATAATATTTTTCCAGACCAATCAATGTGATGACGGGTTGATTATCCAATTATGTCCTATTATCAATTATTATGCGCTATAATATATTTGATAAATTTAACAAAGAGATCTCAGCAGTTGATAAAAGGAAAGGAAGGGAGAACGCATGGAGCAATATACAACTGTCTTGAAGTCTCCCATATAGACAGCTCAATCAGTTTTCTCTTATTCTCTTCACCCTATTGTTTTGGCAAATATAATAAATACAAACTTCTAAGTACATTATATAAATTAATTATTTTTTAAGGTCTTATATACACGCTGCTTTACTGGCCATGCCAAGCTTCTATACACACAGCCATATTTGCCGCAACAAATGTATGCATATTTGTTCATTTCAATGAGATGACTCTTAACACTTGCGGTGAACAGTTCCAAGCCTTCAGCATAAGCTCAACAACGTTGATTATAATTCTAGTAAAAAATCATCAACATGGCATCAGTTTCCATGTTGCTTTTACGAGTGCATCTTCCTAGTCAGATATACAATCCTTTTCTCCAGATTCATGTAGCATCAAATAAACCAACCCCTTGGGGCTCATTTCCAAAAGAGGCAGGGGGGGGGGGGGGGTGAATCCACCCACAGAACAGATTTATCGGGTATTCCTAGTTCATTTATGACAAGAAACAACTTGTAGTATGGATCAACCTTATCAATATGTTCTAGGAGACCCTTAATGTGAGTTCATTTGAAATACTTTTAACCAAGAAAGCTCAAGATATTTTGATTTTCAAGGCTTTTCGAGGCCAAGTGAATTTTGTCATTACCACAACTTCTCTTTACATAGCCAAATTGCATTTAAAACATGCTCATAACTAAGGTAACATATCAATATTACATAGAGAATTTTTCCCCTAAAGAAGGAAAAGCAAATTATTCAAGTTCTTTATCCAGCACATTAGGATATAGATCAGCCAAAGTTGCCAGTAGGTAAATTGGAAACTAAATCAGCAACAAATCAACCTATGTTCTCTAAAACAGTAAAATAAAACATAACTGCAGTGGTATAATAAAACACCTAGCACCATGAACACAAACAAGTAATTACAAAATGAAAAGCAAAAAGCAAATAGGTGGATAAATTTACCAGGCAAGATAAGTAGGTCCACTTTGAAACGCACGAACATTGAAATGAATGGTCACACAGTGTACTCTGTATTCCACTAGTATCATAGTCCAATCTCTCTGATATTTTCAACAAAATGTACACATCATTACTAGAGATCTTGTTGCATATAAATGAAAAGGTAGTTAAATAAGTCAAGAAGATGCCTTAAGGAAAAAAGAAGATGAAAAAGTACAGAAGCACCGACACAATTTTAATTATGCATACAGATAATGAGCATATGCTAGCAAGGTAGACAGACCAAGACAAACCGGGCAAGTGGGCAATTCAGCAAATTCAGATGGAGGAGTATTGGCAATTTCTGCTGACGTGGTATACTGAACTGATTGGGCAAAATAGATATGGCAAACCTCAACCTGGAAATTCAGTCAAATTATTAAAATAAAATTTGAAAGACAGCATTCATTCTAAGAGCAAATGAATGCATGTTTGCAGTATTAAGATCAGACAGTACCTCAGACAGCTTGAATTTTTTGCCATTGAAATTTAAATAAAACCCATCAGCAGAAAACTGATTTTCTAACCTGATCAACACACTGTACCTATCCTCCACTGCATCATTTCTGTTCCGATGCACAGGGGGAAAAAAAACACAACTAAGCAAGCTAATATTCAAAATGTGGATAATAAACAAAAACATCAGAAAGAAGGAAGAAAGAACATGTACATATTGCAGTGCCCAAGAGCAAAAAAAAAAATCACTTCCATCAAGAAAGAGTTAAGTTCTGCCTCATATAACTCCAATCCATTTAGGAAGTGAGGAGTTATTATAATATTTTTCAAATATAAAATTCCATTTCAAACATGTGGAGTAGAAAATGTTGTATTTTCCCACTTGTTCCTTGTTTCCATTATGTGCTAACACAAACTTGAGAATTGGCAAGATTCATATCCAAAAATCTCTTTTCAATAAGGTGCTAACCAACAATTCGTCGAAACTTGAAAATTACCCTTCAAGCCTTTATAAAGTCCTTGGCCTTGTCATATTTTGGGGTTAAGCCTTATTGCTTCTAATGACATGAGTCTCCATGGACTCAAAACTCAAGCGATTGGAATTACGTACATGATTATGCAAGGAAAGACAATGAAGGTCTGTGCATCTCAAAATTAGGAGAACTTTCGCCTTCCAAATAAAAAGTTAATCACCCAATAAGATTATAATGCGAATATTATCATTCAATAACTTAGGAGAAAAAAGGAAAATAAAGGCTGTAGCAAAAAATAAATAAATAAATAAAAATCCCAAGGCCCGAACGAGAGCATAAGCAGCATGACAAGTATTCTCATAAAAGAAAGGGAAATGATATTCATATTCAAAAAGGGAAATGCATAAATCAATGCAAAGAAGACTATTTTCCATTGAGTTAACCACCTTCGAAGGTAGAGGTGGTTAAAGTACAGTGAATTGAAAAAGTTTTTAGTAATACCAAATACAAAGACTTCCATACCTGTGGACCTAGGATATCTCTCAATTTGATTTACCATTTTTTATTGCAATTACATCAATAAAATAACTATTTATGTGTAGGACTATATAATTATCTTAAATTAGTTGCACTACATGAGATGTCATATTATTGTAAAGATAATTCCAAATGCAACTTAGTGCTCCACAACATATTATTATAACTAAAGATGTTTAAAGTACAAGTACAACAATATATCGAAAACCTCAATCTACGTCTCAAAATATAAGATTATCCAGTAATTATTTCTTAGTTATCAACATTTCATTCAACGGAAGTAAACACCGCGCCTTGCTCATACATCCAAAGCAACATCTTGATATCTAAAAACTTTATCGAAATAAATACAAATTTGGTTTTTTATATATACATAAACAATAATAGTGCATGTCCATTGGTTTAAGGATATTCATGTATAAACTTCAAGATACACTAACAAAAACATCTAGAGTAGAGAACTACCCTTCCATTGCATGTGTGAACATATTTAAGAATGAGATTATTGCAGAAATCAGCCTTCGCATTTGCTCCATAGAATGGTAGTGGATGGCTGAGGTGCCTCTTTTCAAAAATCTTTCTTCAATAGTCAATTTAACGTCAATTAAGAACAACCATGAATGAAAACTTAGTAGTCTATTTCAATTGCACATCCGCGGAGTCAAATGCATAATAACAGCCATGAAGGCCAGTCCTTATCTTTTCTCATATCTATTGTAGGTTGTACAGACGGAGACCAAACTTTTTAAATTCAATCAAATGTTAATATTTATGACTAACAACAGCAATGACACTTCGGAAGTGACTAGCCCATTTCCACTTGAGTCATTTAGGGTTTAACAAACCTTTTAATGTTAAATTATGGTTCAAACATGTTCACAATAGAATAAGTAAGCAAATTTATTGTACATCGTGCATCCTATAATGTTCTGTGCTCTGCTATCTCACCAAAGTGTCATTAATTCACTAGGCACACTGAATACACGCTTCTGCATCATATAAATTCAATTATTGCCTTTCTTTCCATATACATACACGCTCACATAGGATATGCAGTAGAGAATTTGAAATAAAGGTACCATAAGAAGAGGATTTTAGAGATGTGAGGGAGGTAGGATTCGCAGAAGAGGAAGAAGTCATATGGGGAGAAATAGTTGGGCACAGCCACCACAAAAAGTATGGTTGAGCAGGCACTTGGACTGGACAGGTGTGTGAAAGTTTCCGAAAGAGGGGAATGACGCCTTTGAGTTCTGCCGTCTTCAAATTGTTAGGGTTCTCAGGGGTAACAGAGGCGACGGATGTGTTAAGGGGTTCAGGGAAGTTCACAGGGTGGATTTTGAGGGTAAACATCTCTCTTCGATCTTGAGAGCAAAGCGCAAATTGTTGCTTGCCTAAATCAAATGTCTGGCAAAGTCTTAAGATATTTTTGGTCTATTTCGAACATATTCATGAAAAAAATTATGAAGTCAGTTGAATTTTGGCAAGAGATCAAATTGTATCTCCACCTGAAATTTGCCAGCAAAAAACAAATTCATTTGTTTTGGTAAATTTGACTTATGTAGGCCATCTAACTTACAGGTACGTTGATCCTTCAACTTTAACTTTATTCAAATTGATAAGCAACTTATATTTTATTTAATTTGATCATCCAGCTCATGTGTTTAATTGTAAGTTGACTATTCCTTCTGTTATCGTTAGACAAACTAGTGAAATTTGTAACCTAGCTTGTGGAATTCGTGACTTGATCAATTAAATTTGAGACCTAGCCTACATAATGAGGCCAATCTGCCACAGCGGAAGACTCACTTTTTTCAAAAAAATAAACATGTGATTCATATTTTTTAGCACCTAGCAAAATTGTGTTGCTAAAACATAAGTTGGGTCACAAATTTCATTGGCCAGTTCACAAATTTCGAGAGTTCAATAATGGTTTTAGACGGAATGGTCAAACTATTATTTTACCAACTCAAAACATATAGAAGTTGAGTGACCACATGAATTACACAAAAATGAAAAGTAGAGATATCAAGGTGTAGTCTAGTATGTGTAGTTGAACTCGAGAAATTCAAGGAGATAGTATTCCAAACTACAATCAAGATTCAAATCGGTAATTGAGAAAAATTGACAGGTGTTCTATACACATATTAAATGAAAATTGAATTGAAATGTTTTTCCAAAACTATTTAAAAGGTGCAACAAAATAATAGAATTTCCATCAAGAGAGATCTCGACAAAAAGACAAGATCATCTGACAGTTCCTCTCTCCACTTGTTAGATATAAAAAGCTTTATTTATAAGATTCTTCAAAATACCTAAAATAGTTACCTATTATTACGTACTTGATTATGTGAGGAGTGACCAGTCAAGGTCCATGAACCCAAGGATAAGAGAATTTTCTCCTTCAAGGAAAAAGTGAACACCTCATAACAATAGTGTGTGAATATTATCATTCCAAAAACTAGGAACCTGCATCCCCTTTCCAGGAGTGTTAGTAGTGCTTGTGATTGAGGGAGAATGGAAAAAGGTAAACAAAAACCATAGCCAAAAGCAAAGGATTCCCAAGGCTCAGACGAGAGCAGAGGCAACAAGGCAAAAGAAAGGACAACGATATTTGAATTCAAAAAACTAGGAACCACTACTTAAGAAAAATGAATAAATCAACGCAAAGAAGACTATTTTTCAACTGAATTAACCAATGTGAATTAATTTCTAAATTCCATTATTCGATGGCATACGTAGTAAAAGTATCGTGAATTAAAGAAAGTCCTCATTAATACCACATAAAAAGACTTCCATATCTGTGGGCCTGTGATATTTCTCAATTTAAATTGATATTTGATTTACCACTTTATTCAATTAAATCATTAAGATAACTATTCAAGTGTAGGACTAAATAATATCTTTTTAAATAGTTGCAGTTTATTACATGTCATATTATTTTTAAAGATGACTTCAAATGCAACTAATGGAGATCAAATTAGATATGCTATATGAAGACTTTTCAAGTTTAGATTCTTATTTTAGGAAAAGTAACTAGGTTTATTTAATAAATTTTCTAGTATTTTTATTAATTGCTTCCTACTTAAATTAGATTAGTTTAATTCTTATATAAAAGGGACTTGACCATTGTAATAATTAGACTTGATTATTCAATAAAATACAATTTCCTCTCCCACGTCTGTTTTCTCTTCTCTCTCCCCTCTCTCTCTTCTTCTCCTCTTCCCCTTTCTTCTACATCTTCTCCACAGTCTTCTATATCTCCCCCATTTTCTCCTTCTTTCCTTTATCCTTCTTCTACAAGTCTTGTTCATGTTCGATAGTGTTCTACATGGGCAACTTTGACAACAAATGAGGCCTCAAAATATAAGATTATCAAGTAATCATTTCTCTATTATCAACATTCCATTCAAAGACATGACTCGTATGTACAGAGCAATATTAAAAACTAATAATATCCTAACATCTAAAACTTTATTGACACGAATAAAACTTTGGTTTACGTGTTATGTGCATAAACAATAATAGTCGTGCCCAAAGAATTTTCAGCAAAATTTCTCATGAATTGGTCACTATCATATGGAAGCATGCACAGGAAAGAAAGTCTTGCAACTATGCTATCTATTGCTATTGCAACTGCGCTAATAAGGGCTCATTAGATTTCTCTGTATGTGGATTTTGGAGCACGCACCTATAACTTCAAAATACACTAACAAAAACATTGAGGAAGCAAAGGGTACATTTCCACTGCATGCATGAACATGTTAAGAATATGAATTACTTCTGAAAAATCGGCATTTGCATTTGCTCTATAAAAATAGGTACCGGAAGGATGAGGCACCTTTTTTGAAAATTTTCTTTAATAGTCAATCTATCATAATTTAAAGTAAGACCAACCATGGCGACAAAATTAGTTGTCCATTCAATATCATATTCATAGAGTCAAATGCATAAGAACGGCCATGAAGGTAGTGAGTAAAAAAAAAAAAAAGATTCTGCCTTTGGACATAGTTTACATCCCTCAAAACATTTTTAGCAGCCATAGTACATCATTTGCATTCCAATTAGCATTTACTTTAACTTATCAGTAAAATGCTAATTCTTATATACATGTTAAAAAATCTGAACGAAAAATCGTGGTGTGTTCTCACACACCACATGGAGAAAATTAAATAAATAAATAAAATTGAGAAGATATATCTACCTAGCCACATTGTTCATGCAGAATTTACCTCTACCAGAAATACATTTCTAGCCTATTTCAACTTGAGTCATTTAAGGTTTAGGGTTTAACATATTAGGAACACGTAAGTGCTTCTGCCTCGAATAAATCCAATTATTAACTTTCCTTCATATGTGTACACTCACAGACATGATATAAAGTGAAGAAATTGAAATAAAGGTACCTGATGAAGAGGATTTCAGTGAACTTCAGGAGCTCGGATGCACAGAAGAGGAGGAAGTCATCTGGGGATAAATAATTCGGCACGGCCACCACGAAAAGTAGTGTTGATCGGGCGTTTGGATTGGCCAAGATGTTGCCAGTGGGGTTGTGTGAAAGTTCCCGGAAAAGGTGGGCGACGCCTCTAAGTTCAGCCGGCTTCAAATTGTTCGGGCTCTCCGCGGCGGAGGAGGTGCTGGAGGCGACGGTGGTGTATAAGGGTTGAGGGAAGTCCACCGTGTGAATTTTGAGAGTAAACATATCTTCAGAGGAAATTGGTAACTTGAAATTGTTGTTTGAAATCAAAAATTAAGAAATCAATTGAATTTTGGAGGTTTCTTGAACAGATTAACTGAAATAATTTATGAATTCAGTTGAAATTGCCGGCAAATCAAGAACAAAAATACCTAATTTGGAATTACCTTAGGCCTTGTTTGTTCCCCATTTTCCAAAATTCATTATTTTCTTATCTTTTACAATATTTTTCAATTAAATAATATTATATAAAAATGCAAAAATTTTCCTTATTTTAAAAAGTTGCATTGCTGACTAGTGACTACGGGGATTGAAAGTTTTGCAATGACCAATAAATATGATACTCCTAATACACGACTCTTCCTATCTTTCACAGCGAGAGTTCGAAAGCAAGAATTGAGAGATCGATTAGACTTTATTTTTTCTACCTCAGATCGAACATGAACTCTATTTACATTAGGATTCATTATTTATGTATCATTGATTCTTCATATTTTTTTATTTCGCATATTGATTTGCACTTACGCCTAGCCTATATTCTTCCGCTCTTCATGAACAAACTTGATATTTGCAATCCCAAATAAGATCAATTCATAATCATGTGATCTATTTCTATCAGATAAGAATGGCTATAACACAAAATGTACTTTTAAATAATTTATTTTATTAAAGAAGAGGGACCAGATTCTAAAATAGTTTTAGTAACTGCATGTTAGCACAAGGATAGATCTTATAACTTTCGTGATGTGCCTCTTTGAGTTGCTTTCTAGTATCATAAATCTGATATTTCATTTTTATAGATTTAATTTGATCATTCGAAAAGTTATTTTAGCTTGAATTAGAGGTCTCGAGGAGTTATCTAGTACTTGAGTACTACGGGATTAATATGATCCCATCTAGAGGCTCCTGAAAATTTATTTCGGCCATTAGACGGGTCACAACGATTCAATCTTGAAATCACAATAATTGTTATTTTCTTTTTTTCTAGAAGCCTATAAACATAAAGTTATCGTTGAAAATTGAAACGAGACATCATGAACTCCTCTCAAGAAGATTCAAAAGTAAACAATAATATTAACACGAAATATCAATTCAATAGGCGATAAGTTTGTTATAAAGATTATAAATATGGATGAGACAATTTTACAATTTTTATAATTTTTTTCAACATTTTGACATTCGAGATTTGATCTTAAATCAACCAATTAGAAAAGAAAGAAAACAACACAATTACGTCAACAGATGGATCCATCATGGAAACTGACTAATCGCAAGTAAAAATAAACCTTAACGATTAAGAAAATGTCATCATCCGAACCGTTCCGGTCCGGCCGGAAAATACATTATTTTTGAAAAAATATTTAATATATTCGGAAAATACCCTCCAAAAGAAGGCCGGCAAAGCTCATTATCAGTCTCCACGCGTTTCGTCTTCAGTTTCTCTCTCTGAATTAGTCCAGTATCACAAGGCTACACTTCTTGAACTCTTCACTCTTATATATAACGCATATATACACACACGTTCGTTTATATGTATATATTTGCGTGCGTATATACAGGTATCGTAGAACACGCCGTTAGTGGCTGTATCGGGAGATCAGTCGGTTCCTGTGTAGATCGCAGTGATTACAGCTCCGATCACTGAAAAAAGGGCCCATTCTCAGTAAGTCATTCTTTTTTTCTTTTGGGTTTCGTGTGTGAAATGAATATGTATACATACACTATCTTGTGTATAGGATGATCGAGAAATGACTTTATTTTCAAGCGAATTTCAGTTTTGATTCAAGTGATGTAATGGATATACAAGTGATTATGTATTTATCGGAACAGATCTCGATTTTATAATTCGTCCGTCAATGTGCCCATACCAAGAAGTCAAGAGTCAAACGTTTTTGATGTAGATGTAGGACTGATTATATGTTTTAATGTATATCAAGATATTTTTAGTATTGTTATTCACTTCTGTTCAACTGAATTTCGATTACAGGGCGTACCCACACAATTTAGAAAACGGATTGGGGTTGTGGTATATATCAAGATTTGAGTGATATCAATATTTGGGTAAGTAGTTTATACGATGGCAGCAAGTACGATCAGAAAGGCAATTGGGGCAGTGAAGGATCAAACAAGCATTAGTATAGCCAAGGTGGCTGGCAATGTTGCGCCTGACCTTGAGGTCTTGATTGTGAAAGCCACGACACATGACAACGAACCTGCAGATGAGAGATATTTAAGGGAGATACTGAATTTGACTTCCTATTCAAGAGGGTATGTCAACGCCTGTGTTATTGCAATTTCCAAGAGATTGAGCAAAACCCATGATTGGATTGTGGCATTGAAGGCCTTGATGTTGGTTCATAGGCTGTTAAGTGATGGGGACCCAATTTTTGGACAGGAGATAATGTATGCCAGTCGGAAGGGGACAAGAGTTTTAAACATGTCAGATTTTCGAGATGAGGCCCACTCGAATTCGTGGGACCATTCAGGGTTCGTGAGGAGCTATGCACGGTATTTGGATCAGAAGCTCGAGTTTATGGTGTATGAGAGGAAATTGAATGGTGGTGATTACGAGAAGAAGAGATATCAGGATGAGTATGGAGAGTTTAGGGATGAACCTGGTTATGGAATGAATAGGCAAAGGTCTTATGGTGATCTGAACGGCTCACAAAAGGAGAGGAATGAAGTGACACCTGTAAGGGAAATGAAGCCAGAGAGGATTTTGGAGAGGTTCAATCAATTGCTTATGCTTCTTGATCGTTCATTATCTTGTAGACCAACAGGTTCTGCAAAGAACAGTAGGATGGTAATTGTAGCACTATACCTGGTTGTGAAGGAAAGTTTTAAACACTACGCAGATATATGTGAGGTGTTGGGCATTTTGTTAGATCGGTTTTTGGAAATGGAATATGTTGAGTGTGTTAAGGCTTTTGATGGTTATGTTAGCGCGGCAAAGATGACTGATGAACTTTCCAACTTTTATAATTGGTGCAAGGATACAGGAGTTGTGAGGTCATCGGATTTCCCAGCATTGCATATAATTACTGACAAGCTTTTGGGGACTCTCGAAGGGTTTTTGAGGGAAAAGGCAAATAGGCCAAAGAGCCCCGAGAAAAGAAGAGAAGCTACTTACTCTCAAATTAAAGAGGATGACGCACCAAACATGAATGAAATAAAAGCACTTCCTCCACCAGAGCATTACAGTCCTCCACTCGCACCACAGCCCCAATCCATACCACAGACTCATCAAGTGACCGAAGAACTAGTGAATTTGAAGGATGATGGAGTATCAGCTGATGAACAGGGCAATAAATTGGCATTGGCTTTGTTTTCTGGTCCTGCTGCTAAAAATCCAAACGATGCATGGGAAACGTTCCAGACAGATGGAGCGACTGAAGTGACTTCAGCATGGCAGAATCCAGCTGCTGAGAGTGGTATAGCCAACTGGGAGTTAGCCTTGGTCGAGTCATCTAGCAATTTATCAAAACAGAAGGCTGATTTAGCAGGTGGTTTTGATTCACTGTTGTTGACTGGTATGTATGATCAGGGGGCAGTGAGGCAGCATGTAAATATTTCTCAACTGAGCGGTGGGAGTGCAAGTA
The DNA here is from genome assembly GCA_035079005.1 of Fraxinus americana. Taxonomy (NCBI): domain Eukaryota; kingdom Viridiplantae; phylum Streptophyta; class Magnoliopsida; order Lamiales; family Oleaceae; genus Fraxinus; species Fraxinus americana. Next base: position 24,339,355 of record CM068726.1, on the reverse strand, counting down.
GTGTTTCATTGCCTGGAACAGGCAAAAGTGCGACACCCATGTTGGCATTGCCCGCTCCTGATGGGACATTCCAACAAGTCGGGCAACAAGATCCGTTTGCAGCATCTCTATCTGTGCCACCACCGTCTTATGTTCAAATTGCAGATATGGAGAAGAAACAGCATCTTCTCACACAGGAGCAGCAGCTTTGGCAGCAATACGCGAGCAATGGGATGCAAGGCCAATTGGGCTTGGCCAAGGTAGCTGGCAATGCTGGTTATTATGGTGCTGGAATGTCCTATGGAATGCCCCAACTTACTGGCTTAGGACAGTCTGTGGGTTACTACCACATACCATTCTAAGTCAGACTCTCGATAATGTTCGTATCGAAGCCCCTGCCCTTCTTATTTCTTATGGGTATTATCTACTATGCAACTTTTTTTTTTAAAGAAAAAATTTACAATTTTGCAAAATAAGTGTGAAATCAGGGTAAGGAGATTATTCTGCTAAACGAAATTGTCATTTTTGAATCGGGTCATGTGTAAAAGATAATCATCTATGTATGCCAAAAGAATGTAGTTTTAATTATTTTGGCTAATTTAGACTTCTCCCTTGTGAATAGTCTACTCATGACTAGTTTTGAGTCAATCCAGAGAAGGGATCAACTGAGATTTTTTTTATACTAGACCGAGTCTCTTTAGTCCGGCTGCTGATTCTGATTGGCCTTATGACTTGTTCATAAGTGCTTTGGTCACAATATGAGAAGAAGAATGTCAATGTGTGCATGTATAATTTGTTCTCTCTCCGTAGGAGACGTCATGCTATAGATGACTGAATCTATGAGTACGGTAGTGATTGATGATAACAGTTGCGACATTTTCCCTTTGAATACATTATCTCATTGTTTCTCATGTTCGGAGAAGATTGTCAATAGTAGTGACTTAGTTAAATGTTCGTCCAAGATGGTCATAGAGCTCGACTTAAGACTCCCTTTGTAGTCGCTCATTTGGTAAACATCTGTAACCCACATCTCTTTACAAAGTGGTGAATGCTGGTTTAAACCACCCCATGAAAAAGAAACACAATCCAAATATTTGCACATCTGTTGTAAACTAGTTATAAACACAAAACAACCAACATTGAAAACTTTAAAGAGCCTTTTTTGTGTAACGAAAAAACCAGCATCATCTAACAGAAAGATCTCGAGAGAAAATAGCTTGTTGCAAAATCGAGTTATTCTAAAATGAGACATGATTGAGAAAATATAATCATTGACCTTCCAGTACCGATGGAGTGACTCTCTTAAATGATTCGCTCATTTGGTCAACATCTGTCACCCACATCTCTTTACAAAGTGGTAAATGCTTGTTCAAACCATACCATGAAGAAGAAATACAATTCAAAAATGTGCACATCTGTTGTAAACTAATTATAAACACAACCACCAACATTGAAAACTTTAAGTGACTGAAAACTAGTATCATCTGACAGAAAGATCTCGAGAGAAAATAGTGTTGCAAAATTGAGTTATTCTAAAATGAGACATGATTGAGAAAATATAATCATTGACCTTCCAGTACCAATAGAGTGACTCTCTTAAATGATTGATATGCTTTTACCAGATCAGATTTTGTGTGAGCAGCAGAAACGAACAATCTGATTCCTAAAGCTAAATTGCATTTATCGATTGTAGACCTCTTGGAAGTAACACAAAATACAGAGTCTTCTTTCAGAACCTGCAACCATATAAACTTCTCCCATCAGAGCAAGAATCGGTTATTACGAACATGAAAAACAATAAGTTCAACTTTAGAGTTTCCGATCCAGGCTAGATATTTATTGAACAATCATTTGAGATCACTTACACGATCAGCTATATCTTCAAGTACTTGTAGGTCGCCCTTTACAGATCCCGTGGAATTCCTCAGCTTGAGGAAAACAATTGGTGATTGTGGATCACTCATAATCTCAAGGCCATGTATATCTGATAAACCTGGAATTTTACATGACAACAGACAGAAAATGACACAATTATATTGTCTCAAAGATGAGTCGAATGTGTAAAAGACATAAATAAATACACATTAAGGGCTTGTTTGAGTCTCATTTTTAAAAAAAAAAAAAACAAATGCATTTTGTAACAGTGTTATGATGGATAGTGTGCAGTTAAAAAATAAGGAAAAAATTTGAATTTGCGTATAATATTATTTTATTGAAGAATGTGTAGTTGAAATGTGGTCAAATCACTGCTCAATAATACATTTTAATGGAAAAAATGAGGCTCAAACAAGGACTAACATACAAAAATACACATGCTCACATATAGGGAGAAAGAGAGAGAGAGAGAACGACCATTATGGAGAGTAGCAACATTTTTCTTCAACTTTGTTAAAAGATCCAGATTATCTTCCAACACATCAACAGCAGCAATTGCAGCACTTGCTAGATATGGAGGTAAAGAAGCAGAAAAGACATAACCTGAACTACTGAGACGCTGCCAAATGAAACGGACACTGGGCATTAGTAAAGGAAAAGTGAAGAAAGTCTATGCAATATGGTAACCACAATTTCCGGTAAGAATGATTAGCTCGATCTTTCAGTCTTCCAGAACACGGATGTGGTTTACTATTGGTGGAAATTAAGTACGTAACCCTACTTGGTGATCAATGACTCTGGCGCTCCCAGTGCAAAATCCTCCTTCAGCAGCCAGTGCATTTCCCATAGCAGCAGCTACTATATCTACCTTCTCAATCTGCACCAACAAAGCACCATATAACCAAAGAAATTTGATAATTAATAGTACCAGAAAGGTTATAGAAAACATACAGGAACACCGCAGTGTTCAGTTAGACCTCTACCGCAGCTTCCAAGAACACCAAAAGAATTGCTCTCATCTAATATTAAACGGAATCGATATTTTTCCTTGAGCCTGACAATTTCATCCAGTGGAGCAATTTGGCCAGAATTCTGAAATTTCACAAGAGCAGTAACAAATTAACATTTCAGGATCCAGCATGAAGTGATGATTTGAAGTAATGCGTTTGAACATGTGGCAAATATAGTGCAAGACGTCAATATTTTGGTCAACGGCCAACGTTTTTCACCGGTTGAATTAATGGTATACCCATGCGGCGTGGGAAAAAAAAAAGGCCAATTAATCCAGTATATTCATTTTTCTCTGCATAAATACTCCAATGTACATACTCATACATCACATCCATGTAGCAGCTCTACAGTGCATAGTGCCACATCATTCATGAATATCATCCATATGTGAATAGTACTCAAAAGCTTGAGTAGTCAGAGGTTAACATGAAACAACACCAGTTCACTCATTCCTTGCATTATATATTTATCCCAAGAAATGCAGGCATTTAGTTAGTATGGCATCTCAATGATTTCTTTGAGACAGTATTTTCACAACCAAAAAAGCAACAATGTTTTCTTCATTAGGACCAGTATTTCTTCTCAATCACACAATATTGCATCAAAGAAACCATTTGAAGTTCCATAGGCACTCAAAGCTATATGAAGCAAAATTTTCACCGGTTTGGCAACTTCTAATTATAGGATCCATACCATGTACGTACTTTTTTAACTCCGATGAAATCAATTGAAGTATAGGCCACAAAGCATAATTGCAATATAAAGCAAATAAAAATGATGATGCAGTCCTAAATCCAAATTAATATTATCAAGTTACATTATTATAGTTAGATTGTTTAGAGAGCTTTAGGTGTATATTATAGCACAAGGGAGTCTGCAGCTAAATAACATCTTTTTCACTGGTTATCGATCCTGCCAAACGATAAGCATATTTTTATTCATAGGTTACTGATCCTGTCAAACTGGAATTCAGAAAGACTCCTAAGGTTTTATTATAACAGATCTAGGATCTACTGAGAGCATTGCTTTAAGGATTTTTTAAATTTTCCAGATTCCATCTTCTTTCTTTGAAGGTTTTATGAACTTGAGATAGTAACGATATGTGGTCTGTTTAGTACTAGGGACATAAGAAAACTGGCCAAGCTCCAAAGACAGTAAATACAGTTAAAAATTCTGGCTGATGAAAGTTTGGCAGGATTGGTCTGCTATTCATGACCACGTCTTGTTCAAGACATGAACTGGACTACTTCTATTTGCTAATGGAAAAAAAACGCAGGGCCACAAACTTGTGGGTGTTGCCTCCTCTTCATCTTGTGTCAATAACCACCATATAAAGGAGAGAAAATAGAAAGCACGACAGCAGAAAGTAATATCTAGTACACTAATAAGAAGAGAAACCTGATACACAGCTTCTGCCACGATGTAGCGCCTAAGTTTCTTAGCTCTCTCGTTTTTCTGGGTAACTTTCTCTAGAATACTTCGTAATGACTCCATATCATTGTGCTTGTAATACACAATTGTACTCCTAGAGAGCTGAAGTCCATTCTGTATTCCCCAGTGGACACCCTCATCTCTGAAAGAGCCACAAAAAAAAAAGCTAGGTTGTGATTCATGTCATATATCATACTTGCATGACAACAACATGGAAGATGTGTATGTCAGAGAGAGAGAGAGAGAGAGAGAGAGAGAGAGAGGTATATATATTAAAATCATATACACAGACATAAAAATGGTAACATAAACAGACAAGCAGTCTGCCACAAGATAAAAGAGTAGTGGTAAATTATCAGGGTGAAGTTATGTTTGGTGTTAATGGTGAATAAATAACACTAATCTGGTTTAATATAATGAACAACCATTTGTGCATGAAAAAAATTATTTGATAGTATGATGCAGGAAGAAAGGCATGGAGAAGTTTAATGTGTTTCGTTTTATAATACAGAAATAGCTCTCAACTATCTGTATGCTGTGATATAGAGGAAACAAATAAGAAAAGAACAAAAGAAGTCAAGGAGAGAAGGAATAAAGGTGGACAAAATGGAAAAATAAGGATAGGCTGAAAGCAGTGAGTGGAAAGACTTAAAAAAAAATCTTTGACTAGTGGGACGCTTCTAATAAACATTCTACTGTATTGCACAAAGCATGCCAGAAATTCAAATATCTTAATTTCTTCACGACTCGGTTTACAAGAAAATAAGTCATCTGTTGGCAAATTTAATTGGTTGGACATCAAAAAATGTATTTCTATCTAAAATAAACTCAAACATTAAGAAACAGTATTTCAATTAACCACAGTTTTCCCTGTTTTCCCTTTTTTTTCACTTCATCCAATAACGGTGAAAAAATTGATGGCATCCTCCCCCCTCAACCCCCCAAAAAAAGGAAAGGAAAATTATATATCAATAAATCCATATAATTAACAGGATGTGATTGGAATGTTTATAGAACAAGGAAGTAAGTTTAAGATTGTATTCATAATGCAGGTGGTGGCAAATTTAGCAGTTTGGGGTTTGCTAACGTGAAGTCATATAAACCATCTAACCTAATGACTTCAAATGGAAGCAATAATTACATATGTTGATTTTGAGATGGGAGAGATTTGTTTATTATTCAAACCTAGAGGAAAGTTTCCACCATTATCAAAGATAATGAGGACATATGAAGCTCAGAACTATTCCAAGCGTAGAAACAAGGTTAAGTCCTTATAAGCCCAACAGAATGACTCTCATGCTCATCACATGAACTAACAAATATTCAAAAGAAGTCATATTTGCTCCAGTAACGCAATCTAAAATATAGACAGTTTAACTTCTTCGAGGAGTCCTGCTGAGTATGTTGCATTGTATAACACTGTTACCCTATAAGTAAACAAGGATAAGGAAACTCACGCAACAATAATATCGCCCTTCTTGGAAAATGCTGGAATTATACTGAACATCGTGGAAAGTCCATATGAATAGAGTATAGAATCAGAAGTTCCAAGAAACTCGGATATTCTGGCTTCACAATCAAGGTGAACATCTGCATAAACAAAAATTGAAGAAAACTTGGTCGTCTGATAAGTCAGGTAAGGAAGAAAAATACAAAAAAACATGTAATAGGAGTTTCATTAGATAACAGTTTAAATCATACCAATTGTTCCATAAAATCCACGAGGTCCACAAGAACCAACACCATATTTCTCCACTGCTTTGGTACAGGACTCCTATTTCAAATTGTTTGATATCATTTGACACCCAAGGACTATGCTGAGAAGTGGAAACAAAAAGCAAAATAATAAAGGTAGGTCTTCTTACTAGCAACTTTTCATGTCCTACAAATCCAAGGTAATTTGCTGATGCAAAGTTAACAACTTCTTTCCCATCGATTATTGTATGTGGTCCTGCAGCACTGTACAAGAGCAACTCGTGAGATTACCAGAAAACCAGAACTTTGCAGACTTGAAAACTTGCATGCACAAATGAAAATTTCAGTCAATCATAGGAGTAGAAACAAAAATCTGAAATGAGTGAGGAATCATATCTCCAAATGAAAAGGACAATGCGTAGGATGGGAATCCATGTCATCAGAGAAAATAAAGTATCTGCATCTAAGTTTCCATCTTCTTTTTTTGCCATATATATTTTTCCTTCAGGCAGATGTGGGTTTTTCATTATAAGGTGGTTTTGAAATTCGTATCATCTCCAGAAAATGAACCTTATAAAAGAATTCAGTAAAAAAATTCACCTTTGCAATACTGGTGGTTCATACTTCATCTCTTCAGTAATTGCAGGAATGAGGGGTTCTGGGACCCATTCATCACATAACTCGTCTATTTCCTAGAGATCGTCAAGCAATCACATTCATCAGCTTGGATAGTAGAAGAAATGAAGAAAAACAAAGTGCTACACAAATATTTCATGAGGTGTTACCTAGAGTATCTTATGTATAACTAATTGAGACATGTTATCTTGATGTGTGCTTTAAATATTAACACCAAGCTCGTAAACATCCCTTTAAATCACATAACATCTAGAGATGATATAGCAAAGCTGTTCACAAATTTTCATAGAAAAAAATACAGTGGCCTAGGGACTAGGAGCTAGAACAAGACTCATCAACACCAAAAAAAAGAGGAAAGATTGGAATAAAATGTGGTTAGAAAGATAACCACAGAATGGTCAATGTGGGAATACTAACTGTTTCTAGTAAACATTTTAGATAGAGATAATCCTGAAAATTTGCAATTCATTCCATAAGAGACCTAAAAAACATGGAAATAAGTATATCTGCTACAAATTTATGGGTAGCTTTAGCTTGCTTCCATCCAGGTCCAAGCGCTAACATCACCACAGCACACTTGGTTCTTTCGCTTCTCACTCGCGGAGCGGCATACCGAAAAAAAGAAAGAAGAAAATCCAGAGAGATCATAGTTCCAAATGGACCAAGCCAGGGCGATCCAGCCACCCGGTGTTCAAGTTCGATGCCATCAAGAAATGTAACTAATAATCATTAGTATCATCAACATTCGAGACAAATGCACCACAGACAATTTAAACGTATATATTATTATCCCAAAATGATTTTGTATAAGAAATAGAGAAATTAACTTGAGCACAAAAAACAGTCCAAGCAAACTTGGATTGAAGTCATCTAATATAGCACTTTAAAAGTTCTTTTAGCAATCTTCTCAAGAAGTCTCCAACTTTCAATAGTTTTAATATGATCCCCTTTTCTTTTCAAAATTAGATTTTCATTTCTGAACCCAGAAGAATCATGAATGACTGAAAATGTCTTCAATGTATCCTAAGATGTTCCAAAAGTGGCCCTCACCAGTAAATGAATTCAGATGGAAATAATTTATCAAGAAACAGCCGTGTTTCACGGGGTGCCTTTCTTCTTGACACTGAAAGGAACACCGTGCGGCAGTAGTCTGCTCCGCTAGACTACCTTTCGCCTTCTCTCGGCCATTTCGGAACGAAAGACAATTTAATTACAATTTGTAGAAAGCTTGCAACATGAGATTGAAACTAAATTGATCATTGATAGCTTGAAAACTAGAAATTACATTTAATGAAAGCGGGAAATTACAATGGCTAGTGCAGGAGACAAATACTAGAAAGCTTGAAAGATCGCTTGAAAGACTAATACCCCCTATAATAGCATTTTGCACAAAAACCTAAGTGATAGGAGTAGAAGTTTAAATGCCGAGAAATCATACTAAATTTTTCCAATATCACAACTATTTTACAATTGAAATAAAACATTTACAATTTGGTGATGATCCATCTCCGCAAAAATCGTTTTCCTGTTGGTACTTACAATAAGCTTAAAGATAAAAAGATCAGTCATTTTCGCATTCTTCAAAAGATTGGGGATAATGCTTACAAAGTTGACCTTCCCGCTGATATGAACATTTTTAATACTTTCAATGTTACTGATATCTTCGAATACTTTCCTCCAGATGAGTTTTCCTTACACCTACAAAACTCGAGGGCGAGTTTTATTCAAGTGCAGGGAATTGATGTAGTACATCACAACTATAATTGATAGTTTCACTTTATTTAGGAGTTTGTCTTTTTTAAATTATATTTTCTAATTTCCTTTTCTAATTGTAATAGGTTTATTCTTAAATTTTATTTAGATTAAGATTAGTTTATTTCCTTTTAGAATTTAGTTTCCTTAATTTCCTTTTATTAATAGGATTAAGGATTATTTGACCTATAAATATAGGGATATTGTACACTTTTTAATCAATCAATCATTTATCAATACAAAGCAAGATTATTCCAATATAATTCTTATTTTCCATCTTATTACAAGAATTTCTAAACGCTTCCACACCACTTTGACACAAACTTTTTCAATTCTTTCACAATCATTTTGCAACCAAATAAAAGATATGACCAAGAAAATCAAGCAAAATTAAAAATACAAAAGACGCCCAAGTTTGGTATATACTCTGCCTCTAGGTAGCTTAAAGCATGGAACATATATAAGAATGGGCACAAAAAATATTGAAAAGTTGTAGGCTGAGATGGTGTTAATGCAAAACACAAACCTTCTTTGTCAGTGGTCTTTTTGGTGGCTTGTAACTTTTCTGGGATAATAGAAAAATAATCACGACAAACAGAAGACCCTCAACAAATAGATGGCCTACAGAAAAGTGAGGAGATAATTATTTTCCGAGTCTAAAAATTTCAGAAATGAGAAAAATGAGCACGCAAAACTTCTAGAAATTGTCATCGTACCTCCAATGTGCACTCCAAAGACAACAGCTCGTGCTGAGGGAGCATCAAAAGCCAGTGTTACCCAATCTGAAGCAGTTCTCACAGTTTTTTCAAAAGCCATCACTATTGTATCCATTGACTGAACTTAGCATGCACTCAAGAATTCAGCCGAAGTACCTATAGAGAAATGGAAGTATAAAGTCCCAGTGCTCTCAATGGGTTGTACTACAGTTCCAACAAAACGATGTCATATGTGAATGTTCATGAGCAGCATCACTTAAACAATATTACAAACGTTATGATTGGGCTTATAGTCTATCAAAACACCAAATAGAAAAATATAATGTGCTTAAAGAACCAAGTTTTAAAGAATCATGGTATTCATGCAAACAACATTTTTAGCTAGTTAAAAGAACACATTAAGACACCTTCACAAGGAGCCAACATTTCAGGAGTTGCATGAGAGACTTATGGTAACTAACTCAATGTACTCGTCAATCCAAACCACTTCAACAAGTTACCATCTGAAGCAACACTGATCTTTTCAAGGCTAGACCAAGTGGTGGACACATGGTAGGACTACGACAGTCAATCAAACAAATTACATCAACATGACACAGTTTTTTATTTCCAAGGAATATAAATAGATGAAAAAAATATTGTAATGATTTCAGTATTATTTTGTTGTTAATTCTACCTTTGAGAACTAAGGCTATGTTTGATAGCACTTGTTTTCCATGGAAAGTGGAAAACAATTTCCATTTTCCATGATTTATGGTTGTTTGATGGAAAAATTTGCCATCACCCATTCCAACAAATTAAGGAAACCATTTTCCAGGTCTGCTGAATTTTTTTATTTTTTGGCAATTGAAAAAAATTCTAGACACAATGGTAAAAAAAATTATCATTTTTAATGACAATTTCTATGCAAAACAAAGCCACATGAATGGTATTCGGTATGGTAATTTTTTTATTTATTTTTTGGCAATTGGAACAAAATCTAGACTCAACGGTAAAAAAAATTATCACTTTAATGGACAATTTCCATGAAAAACAAAGTCAAACGAACACCAAACTTTCAACATTTTTCAGATGGAAAATTATACCAATCAAACACAATTAATTACAATTTACAGTAAAATAAATTTTAGACAATTCAATTCTCTATGATTCGTTTTCTTTCCACCCAAATTCCACGTTCGCAATCAAACGCACCCGGTGGTTTTATGAATGAGATAATTTATCATCCCACTTATATTCCAGTCTCATTGACGTGAATCATATTTACTATTAAATATTCCAATCAGACGCATTCAATCATAAATGATTCATATACAACTAAACATCAGAAGTGCACAAAACTTTAGGAAATGTTTCCTTAACCACCAATCCAATCCAGCTCTTATACAATTCCTAAATAACAAAACAATATGTATCCAAATAAGCTTCAAATTCACATATTTAATCACTTTAAGCTCGTTGAACAAACATCTCGTGGTTTTCTTTAAGCTGCTAATTTTAATTCGCTAAAACTCAAGATTTATCAATAAATAAATAAATGAACAGATCACACATTAAAGAATACAGATCGGTTCGAACGAACACAAAATTTCACCTCAAAATTCAGAACTTAGATTGCCACGTAAGAGACTGACAGTATACAAAATTCTGTAAATAATTTACCTCCTCGGAGTGAGAGACAGAGCGGCGGGTGAAGGATTGAGAGCTGCAAAGGCGGCTGAGGTTATGACCATGAAAAGTAGAAAATGAAAACGCTAATGAGATTCATACAAGTCTAGATTTGTCCTCAATTCTATGCACAAACCGCGTGAATTGAATATGCGTGCGTGTTCGTTTTTGGCGTATTTTCCCTTGGCAATTTTCCTTGAAGAGTCAGCCAGCTTATAATAAATGATATTTTTTCATCACCTTGATTATTTTTCGGTATACTGGTCATACTTGGGGAATGTTTGGACTAGATTTTAATCTAAATCAAAATCAAACAATTAATATCAACCATATTTTTTATGGATTCCACATCTTTTCAACCACACATTTCAAAAACTTATATTATAATCCACTAAAAATTTAATTTTAATCTACACCAAACACCCTTTTGAATTGCGTTATTGTAAAATGTTTTATAAGTATTGTTTCATTTATCATTTTGATCTAAATATGAGATAAATGCAAGTTACTGAAAATAAATATTAATCATTATACATGTATGTAAATAGTGGAATGCATATTTGAATGTGAGTACTAGAATTACAACTAAATGTATAAATGAAGATGAATGGTAAATACGATAGATGAATTAACGTGAATGTTAATTAATTTAGAGTTAATACAAAGGAATATACATGACAATGAATGTTAAATCATTTATACAATGAATATAATTTAATTTTCAATTAAGTGAAACTGGATGCTAATTAACATACATAACCGTAAATAATGAACAGTTTTTTAATCTGAAATTATAAATAATATTAATTAAATGAATATGAATGTTAATTAATTGATAATTAATAACTGGGACGGTGACATGGACGTGAACGTGAATATGAAGTTCTAATTAATATTAATTAAATGAATGTTAATGTTAATTAATTAAGAATTAATAAAAGGAATAACAAGAATTTTATTAATATTTATTACAGTTTGTAAATTAAATATATATTAAAAAAACGAAAAGTAAGGTAATGTTGAAATAATTGAATTGTAATAGAGTTATAATCGTCCAAAGAACAACTATCAAAATTTATAATTACTTATATGTAATAAGTTCTAAATTTGATCAACTTAGAGCATCTTCAATTACCGTTGAACCTATATTTAAATTATGCTTCAATGGAAAGATGAGTGCAAATGATTTGGTCCTTTTTTGTTCGTCTCATTATTAGATTTAAAGTCCGTCTGGCAAAAAATTTTGGCAACATTTTCGTTCATTTTCTGGCCGTTGGGCCGCACTTCTTGACTGCATATCTCTCAGCCGGGCCCCACTAACGGTGCATTTTCTGCTGAAAATCCAAGAAAAATGGGGAGCAGACAGAGCCTTAGAAAAGGATGTAATTTTATATAAGTTTTTTTTTTTTTTCTTTTTTACATTTTTTATTGAAAAATACACTTCCCATTTCATTTGCATCTTTCCAATGGAGATGAGTTCAATTTCAAGGCCCTTTTCGTGCCGATTCTCCATCCTTGGTTCATTTGTACGAAGCTTCGAAAAGGCCATATGGATTGGTCTCGCGAAGTCACAGTGTCGCTTTGTAGTGGACTATGGTTTCATTTTCACTCACGCTGCTCCTGTTTTTCAGAACTTTACACTGAATTACGGGATGAAGGGAATGGATCTTGGGGGGATACTCACAAATTATCTCAAGGAATTAGTGAGTTATAGGATGAGAGTTTCATTATGGATGATGTTAAAGAGAAGCATTGCTTTGTTTCTCTTTATGTCCCCAGGGACCTCCAGATTGTTTCTTTATGTTTATCCTTATTAATTCCTATTTTGTATTTTGGTTTTGTGAGGTTTGGTTGGTTAATTGAACTTGTCTGGTGCATTGCTTGTGTTTTCAGCTTAGTATTTTATGGTCAGTTTGTTGTGTTCTCAAGAACTAATATTGCTAACTTCCCCAATTAATTTTTTGCTCACCTAAACACTGATTTACCGTACTTCGGTTTAACGTGTAATGTTAACTAAAAGATGATTGACAACACTGAAACACTTCAAAGAAAAAATGCACATGTTCACACATCACCTATCAATTAATGCTAATGTACTATTCGACACATTGTGCTAGTTTAAATTGATTATAATCGACAATCTTCAAGAAAATGGAAATTGAGTTACCTGATTGAACCAAATTAAAGATGAGTCATCCAAATGCAACTTAACCCTACTATATTAATCAATTCATGTTAACTCTCATTATTTATGAATTAATACCATTAAATAGATAAAAATAAATAAATAAATAAAATTTCAACATATTATAAATTCTCACTAAAAAGATTCATATTTACGCACTATATTTCACCCAAATACAGAAAACATGGGAAAATAATAACTCTCTTTAAAGTACCCACGGACTCGACAAAAGCCATCAAAGCAAATTTTGTTAGAATAATTATTCTTTACCATGGCCACATTGGCCCTGGTAATGTAGCAGGCTGAACATTTTGTTAAAAGTCAATTTGAAACAAAGAATGGATTACAAGTATTTACAGTTATCCGTAAACTTTGTAATATACAACACCAATTCACTAATTTTCCGTCTGTATTTGGTATGCAAAAGCAGCAGCTCGTCCAAATTGGTTACGTCGCTACGTAAGATTTTGAAAAAGTCGTAAGTTCTTTCGCCATCCAGGTGATTCGAATCCATCCTCCCAACAACTTTCAAGTTGCTGGCACATAAAAGAACTCGCTTTGGTTGGCACTATATTGCTGTTCCAAAAACTCAATTTGATGGTCAGAGATAACCAAGAAATTAGGAGCCAGCTATACTACCGGGGGCTGCTCAGTCGGAGTACGGCTGGAAGTCCATGCACAGATGTACTAATTTCCTTTGATACTGTCCGTAATATTCACCAACTGCAATAACATCTACATTCTCCGGGTTCAGCTCAGCTAAGTTAACTTCTTATTCTTTGTTGAAGAATCTGATTCTTCATCCAAATCCGGAGTAGAGAGAAATTCATCAAGGATTTCACGGCAAGCAAATATGAACATGGCTGCTGTGTCAGGCAGCTGTGCCTCACGAAGTGCTGCCAGTGCCTCCTGCAGTCCACCGGCTGCAACGTACAAGATCAGAGCCCTGCATTGGATCATAGTTAAGGATACAATAAAATAGAGAAATATCTCCTCGCAAAATAAGAAATGAAACAAGTTGTACCTCCAAATGTTATGTTCAGCATGATGGACGTGTTCAGCCCACCTTTGCAACACCCTGTCCATAATTCATTTAAAATTAATCGATGTGACAGTTGACCAATATACAGATTTGGATGACTCAGATATGACATAAATGTTGTTTTTTAAACATTATTCAATGTCGTAGAATGCTCAGAAAGATATTTACTAAAACTCAGCCCTTGCAATCTATGCAAGTTCAATTCAATAATAGCAGATTCTGGTATTTGTTACTAGGTAGCAAAGCATAGAAAGGGTCACATGAAGAACCTTTCTTGGATAATTCATGCAATATGATCTAAATTGGCAGCTTATAATTATATAGCATCGTGGACAATCCGAGTGTCAGATAGATCATTTGAAAACTAATGTTTAATGCCTATGTTATAATAAGTATTTGCTCAGAAAAGCACTGGGCCTATGTTTAAAGTCTTGCTACAGGAGATTTTAGGTGTATAAAGGCATCTTTTATACAATAATATGTATGTAATAAAGAGTAAATCAATGCCTCTTGACAGATCAGAAATGTTTCATTGCACATATTTGTAGAATAAGACAAAACTGCAGCATCTCATGGCATGTATATTGGCTTGGCGTCAAAATCTATGACCTGAGGAAAACGGACCAAGCAACGAGATAATTGAGGGGCACATGGACAGCATTTTCATGCAACAAGTAGGACTTGTAAGCCCAAAAAGTGTGCGACCCACACTTAGTGAGCTTATAAGAGAGCCATTAAGTTGCTACCAAACATGCTCTCTATGAGCATGTTTAGCTAAGCGTAAAAGGTTACTTTTAAAATAATTGACCTTTCTAATTGATAAAAATTGGAAATAAATTCTTTATTTTGGCAATAAAATAAGAAAACTTTCATAATAATTAACTTTTGTGCTTAAAAATAAGAAAAAAGTAACTTATTCAAAGATGTTTGGAGACCAACTTTTACATAATTTGAAGCATAGCAAACATGCAAGCGTCTTTGGGCTAAGCTTATTAAAAGGAAAAGTTACTTCTTGTTTCTAAACACATTTGGATAATTTGCCCTTTCCGTACTTTTTAAGTAAAAATAGTTACTTGTTTTAAAAGTAGGTCTTACTTTACCGTCAAAAATAGCTAACATTTTTCCAACTTTGACCAATGAAAATATTATTTATTTTAAAAATTATTTACTTATAAGTGAACCTTTTAAGCTTAGCAAACATGCTCATCTAGGAGTTCGCTGATATGCTAGGAAAATCTCACCAAGTTTTAGTTGATTTGGAGTGCGTTTGAGTGGGCCATAACATTATGAAGTGGAGTCATCCAGTGCAGTAGCATAGTCAAACTTTCAAAATATTGAGGGGCACTATCCCTGACCAAGAACCAATGGGGCTAAAACATAGTAGTCATGATATTGAGGCCAGGGGATTCAACGGTTTGTTCCTTATTCAGAGTCTGCATGAGTGAGGTATGCATATTATTATTCATAAGCAAAAAGATGTATACTCTTTTCAATAATACTTCAAAACATTTTACTTATTTTGAATCTCCACCAAATCCTTGAATTTGGCATGTGGTTGCAAAATAGTACGCATGATGGCACCCTTCTTCACTCCTACAGTTAAGAATCCTCGATCGCTAATTATTTCCCAACCCTAACCCCATATAGACAACACTACTAACATTTATCTCTCTCTTAAAAGATTCTAGTGCATGTTCTTGATGATAAGTCATGCACATGTCATCAAGAAAACCTACTAAATTCAAGACATGTGGCAAGGTGGAGTGTGTGTAAATATTACTAGATACAAGACTGTTTTCTTGGACTTAGAACATACTCATATGTAGTATAACATAAAGCTAAATTTTTTCTAGCACTAGAAAACCGCCATGTTTAGGTAGTGTATTCTAGTGAAATTTTTGCCCTTTCTTGTACTAAAAATGCATCATCAAAATCCATATAAAAAACTTAAAAAGTTATCATCATCTAACATCACAAAAATAAAGCATAAAACAACCCTGGTTTTTAGCCAAAAGAATTTCCATGCATGCAATGCTTATAAGACTTTTTCTTGTACCAAAACTCAAGCAACATCCAAGTACTTTTTGTCAATAAGATTGAATAAGATTACGGAGGTCGTCGAAAATTGAATAAGAACCAGAGATCGTCGAAGATTACGATTATATTATTATAATTGTATTAGATATAGATAAATTATTTTTACTATTAATTAATATTGTAATTGATTGCTTTCATATTTAGTTATTATTTTAGTCCTATTTAATGAGAGAACCTCTCACAAAGAGACACATCGAGTTTTTTATTGAGTATATTTGACACTTTTTTACCATAATTTATGCTACATAAAGTAGTGTTTTCTTGTGAAAGATAGTATCAAAATTCGTCCATTAAGACGCACATGTATGTGAAGTGCTTAGAAGTGTCCAAATGCATGCAATTTGATCGCAAGCCAAGTATTAAAGTCCATTAGCTAAAAGACAGTTTTATGGGGTAATAAATCAGACTTTCTTGGTAAAATGTTGGTACAATTCGTTTCTTACAAGAAAAGTGCACGTGAACTTTGAAGAAACTTTATGCCAAATGTCATGAGTAAGAAAGTTACTACCACCTTATTTTTTTTCCCAAAATCTGATAATAAGCCTTTTGAAAAACTATTTCTCATCAATAAATTTTTTTTAAAACATTTTAAGAGATTGTGTCGAAAGCTTTTTAACGATTTTTGAATCATCAAAAACAAATACCAATAGCTCTTAAAATCGCATTAAAACGAAAATCATGTGTTTGTTAATAAAATATTCAATACTCTATACAATCAATAAAAACTAAACATTCCACTAATGTATATCCAATATAATAATTATTTCTTGGCATGCGTATAATGCTAAATGTGGCAAGGTTCTAATGCCTTAATTTTGGGCATTATCGACGGGGTCGGGTATTATCACCCTACAAACGGAGAAATTTTTTGTAACGGGTTACTTTGTATTTTGTAGGGCGTTAATATCATATTTTAAGGTGTTAGACCATTCATGAAAATTTACTTTGGGCGTCCCCACCTTGTTTTAGAGTAATACCACCTCCCTTTAACAAACACCATTACATGAGTTGGAGGTGTTACTATCATACCATGTGAATTTCATCATCGATGTCGCAATCTATGCAAAATCCTTCAAAAATCTACAATAATATCCAGCGAGTCCGGAAAAAATTCACTTCCGTAGGTGTCGTTGGACGTCACCATTCTAATCTCTCTCTTCAATCTTACAAGGATCCACATTAATTCCGTCTTTCGTCACTATATGACCCAAAATGCCACTTTATCCACCCAAAGCTCGCTTTTTTTAAATTTAGAATATAACCTCTTTTCCCTCTAGTTCTCGGCCGCTCTCTCTCTTTCTATACACCCACAACTTTCATCTCATTTTACCATCTTAGTACTCATTTCCTCGAGTACAACCATGGTTAGAATTAAGATGTCGACCAACCGGGGCAAATCCAACAAATCCCCTCCTCAAGAAATCGGTAAGAGATCGGGTTCTAACAAAGAACACCATTCGGGGGCTGTCCAAAATAAGGAAGATTACTCACCACTAGACTTTGTTATTACCGTGTCTTTCATCAACTACATGTCTCTTTGAAAAGGAAATTATCTCGGCAAGGTTGTCGACCATTCCTTCCTCAAGTCGATAGTATTTTCTCTCCTAGGCTAACTCCGAGTCTTTGGTTGGGCTAAATTTTCAAAACTAAGAGGTGCCTATCGCGAAGATCTAGTGCGGAAGTTCTGTGCCAATTTATGGTCTACTAGTCTTAAATACGAAAATTATCTCAGTTACTCGTCAGATAGGGTATGAAAATCTATCAACCGTTTTATTCAAGGAGATTGACCTTTCACTTACCATTTGAAAATTCATATTCCAATGTCCTGGTTTCTGCTTCCCAATGTTCCTATTTTCTCACCTGAACATACAAAAGCAGCAGTCTTAATCAAAGGTCCAAAACTTATTCCAGAAAAACCAAGGAAGTTCATAGAAATATTCTTTTAAGTGCAATGAAATTCCCCTCTTTTTGTGACATATATATACTGGCAACTCACAAGAGAACAATTCAACATCCGTGGTCCACCATCCAACATAAAAAGAAAAAAACTGAACAAATTCTCCTAGAGGAAGTACAATAAAAAAGAGCAAAACTAAGTTGAATATAAATTACCTTAGCTGTCCCAAGACTGAATATGAGAAAACTGGACAAAACATGGAAGACAGCTAGAAAAAATATCAACAATTGGAGTTGCTGGATGCCCAATCTCGAAATCAAAGAAAACTTATCCTGTTCCACAATTTCAAAAATCAATAAGATGCAACTAAAATCTGAAACTTACAAGTTAATTAATTGCATCAATCAAACAACTACTCCATCCCACATATAAAGTACCTGTTCTTCACATTTGGATTCCTCCTTTATCTTCAACAACTGCCATCAGACCCATGTCGAAATCGTGTGGATTGGCCTCCTCGGTGGATATATACATACAGAAAACATCAATAAATCAAAGCAAGAAATCAACTTCCCTTTCAATAATGGAATTGGCACCAAAATGGATTGCACAAGGCTCAGATCAAACCCAAATCATAAGGTAACTCCAACATCGAACTATCCCAAAGAATCTCATGCCACAACCACGAAGGAATCACCCAAAACGAGGTCACACAAATAGGGTGCGAGACTGCCGAACAAGGTAGCGAAATATATGCGAAAAGGGACGAGAACAACTGGCAGCCGAAGGTCACAAAGGATCATCGATCTCGCGCTTGAACTCCCCCACCTCCGTCGTGCCGGTCGCCGCAATGGATACGTCGTCTACTATACAGATGAGAGAGATGGTATAAAGGAATTGGAAGAGATAAAAATAGATATATGAAGAAGATATTTAAATGAAGTCGGTTGTGAACAGTAGCTGATCTGGTTTGAGTGTGAAAAGGACCGTACATAAATGAACAGTGAACGCCCATCCTCTCTTTTAAAGGAAGAGGGATCTCTTTGAAAAGGAAATTATCTCGGCAAGGTTGTCGACCATTCCTTCCTCAAGTCGATACTATTTTCTCTCCTAGGCTAACTCTGAGTCTTTGGTTGGGCTAAATTTTTAAAACTAAGAGGTGCCTATTGCGAAGATCTAGTGCGGAAGTTCTGTGCCAATTTATGGTCTACTAGTCTTAAATATGAAAATTATCTCAGTTACTCGTCAGATAGGGTATGAAAATCTATCAACCGTTTTATTCAAGGAGATTGACCTTTCACTTACCATTTGAAAATTCATATTCCAATGTCCTGGTTTCTGCTTCCCAATGTTCCTATTTTCTCACCTGAACATACAAAAGCAGCAGTCTTAATCAAAGGTCCAAAACTTATTCCAGAAAAACCAAGGAAGTTCATAGAAATATTCTTTTAAGTGCAATGAAATTCCCCTCTTTTTGTGACATATATATACTGGCAACTCACAAGAGAACAATTCAACATCCGTGGTCCACCATCCAACATAAAAAGAAAAAAACTGAACAAATTCTCCTAGAGGAAGTACAATAAAAAAGAGCAAAACTAAGTTGAATATAAATTACCTTAGCTGTCCCAAGACTGAATATGAGAAAACTGGACAAAACATGGAAGACAGCTAGAAAAAATATCAACAATTGGAGTTGCTGGATGCCCAATCTCGAAATCAAAGAAAACTTATCCTGTTCCACAATTTCAAAAATCAATAAGATGCAACTAAAATCTGAAACTTACAAGTTAATTAATTGCATCAATCAAACAACTACTCCATCCCACATATAAAGTACCTGTTCTTCACATTTGGATTCCTCCTTTATCTTCAACAACTGCCATCAGACCCATGTCGAAATCGTGTGGATTGGCCTCCTCGGTGGATATATACATACAGAAAACATCAATAAATCAAAGCAAGAAATCAACTTCCCTTTCAATAATGGAATTGGCACCAAAATGGATTGCACAAGGCTCAGATCAAACCCAAATCATAAGGTAACTCCAACATCGAACTATCCCAAAGAATCTCATGCCACAACCACGAAGGAATCACCCAAAACGATGTCACACAAATAGGGTGCGAGACTGCCGAACAAGGTAGCGAAATATGTGCGAAAAGGGACGAGAACAACTGGCAGCCGAAGGTCACAAAGGATCGTCGATCTCGCGCTTGAACTCCCTCACCTCCGTGAAGCCGGTTGCCGCGATGGATACGTCGTCTACTATACAGATGAGAGAGATGGTATAAAGGAAGTGGAAGAGATAAAAAAAAGATATATGAAGAAGATATTTAAATGAAGTCGGTCGTGAACAGTAGCTGATCTGGCTTGAGTGTGAAAAGGACGGTACAAAAATGAACAGGGAACGCCCATCCTCTCTTTTAAAGGAAGAGGGATCTCTTTGAAAAGGAAATTATCTCGGCAAGGTTGTCGACCATTCCTTCCTCAAGTCGATACTATTTTCTCTCCTAGGCTAACTCTGAGTCTTTGGTTGGGCTAAATTTTTAAAACTAAGAGGTGCCTATTGCGAAGATCTAGTGCGGAAGTTCTGTGCCAATTTATGGTCTACTAGTCTTAAATATGAAAATTATCTCAGTTACTCGTCAGATAGGGTATGAAAATCTATCAACCGTTTTATTCAAGGAGATTGACCTTTCACTTACCATTTGAAAATTCATATTCCAATGTCCTGGTTTCTGCTTCCCAATGTTCCTATTTTCTCACCTGAACATACAAAAGCAGCAGTCTTAATCAAAGGTCCAAAACTTATTCCAGAAAAACCAAGGAAGTTCATAGAAATATTCTTTTAAGTGCAATGAAATTCCCCTCTTTTTGTGACATATATATACTGGCAACTCACAAGAGAACAATTCAACATCCGTGGTCCACCATCCAACATAAAAAGAAAAAAACTGAACAAATTCTCCTAGAGGAAGTACAATAAAAAAGAGCAAAACTAAGTTGAATATAAATTACCTTAGCTGTCCCAAGACTGAATATGAGAAAACTGGACAAAACATGGAAGACAGCTAGAAAAAATATCAACAATTGGAGTTGCTGGATGCCCACTCTCGAAATCAAAGAAAACTTATCCTGTTCCACAATTTCAAAAATCAATAAGATGCAACTAAAATCTGAAACTTACAAGTTAATTAATTGCATCAATCAAACAACTACTCCATCCTACATATAAAGTACCTGTTCTTCACATTTGGATTCCTCCTTTATCTTCAACAACTGCCATCAGACCCATGTCGAAATCGTGTGGATTGGCCTCCTCGGTGGATATATACATACAGAAAACATCAATAAATCAAAGCAAGAAATCAACTTCCCTTTCAATAATGGAATTGGCACCAAAATGGATTGCACAAGGCTCAGATCAAACCCAAATCATAAGGTAACTCCAACATCGAACTATCCCAAAGAATCTCATGCCACAACCACGAAGGAATCACCCAAAACGAGGTCACACAAATAGGGTGCGAGACTGCCGAACAAGGTAGCGAAATATATGCGAAAAGGGACGAGAACAACTGGCAGCCGAAGGTCACAAAGGATCATCGATCTCGCGCTTGAACTCCCCCACCTCCGTCGTGCCGGTCGCCGCAATGGATACGTCGTCTACTATACAGATGAGAGAGATGGTATAAAGGAATTGGAAGAGATAAAAATAGATATATGAAGAAGATATTTAAATGAAGTCGGTTGTGAACAGTAGCTGATCTGGTTTGAGTGTGAAAAGGACCGTACATAAATGAACAGTGAACGCCCATCCTCTCTTTTAAAGGAAGAGGGAGATATGGTACAGATTTGTCGAGAGCTGCATTTACTGCATCTAGAAATATCAACCCTCTGCACCTAGAAACATGATCTAAGAAGAAAATGCTAGGGAATGGCAAATGGAAAGCATTTAAACACAAAATGCGAAGTCCTTTCACAAAGTTTGCAAATGAAGAATGGGCCTTAGCTATGTTTGTTTCCAGGAAAGTAAAGAGGAAAAAGGAAACAAGTTGTATGGTTGAACTAAAATTATGGGAGAAGATGGGAAAAAATATCAAATGAGGAAAATCTTGGTAAATGTGACTATACCTCAGAGGCATTTTGCTCGAAACACTGAGGCGATACCAAAAGCTAGGAAGGAAACTGAAAAATTTAGGGTCTGTTCTCTTTAGTGTTTTCGGGCCGTTTTCTGTTTTCAGTTTTTCAAAACGGTGAAAATGCGTTCTCTTTTCCATTTTCCAAAACGAATTTTTGAAAATAGAAATATTTTTGTACACAAAACAGAAAACGGCAAAATCATCGTTTTGGCCGTTTTCAGGCCAAAACGTTCAAAAATCAGAAAACACGCGAAACGCCTCCTTTCCTCTTCTTCTTCCCCTGTCCGTGAGAAACCATGAAAATCGCCTCCTTCTTCCTCAACAATCGACCACCACCCGCCACCTAGACCACCAGACACCACTACCATTCGATCCCCCTCACCTCCCTCTTCAACCTCTTGTCATTACCTAGCCATGGAGTTACAGAAAACAGCTCCAATCACCACCCAAAACCGCGCTACCAGTCTCGGTTTTTGCAGTATTTCCACCGCCGTCGGCCACCGTTTCGATCGTGGACGACCACCACTGTACTCCTCTCAACCAGGCGCACCGACTACCACCATAGGTCACCTGCAATTTTGGCCAGAATCGAGCGAGCTTGTGAAATTGGATTCCGACTGATGAATCGAGGTGAGGTTCAATACTCTGCATATACTTCTGTAAGTTAAGATGAAATTGGAATTAGTTATTTGGGGGGTGATTGGAATTGGGGGGTGATTGGAATTGGAATCGGGTGTGTTAGCGATGGTGGTAGTGGTGGCGATGGTAGGCGATGGCGGTCGTGGCGGTGGTGATTGGTTGATTGCAGTGGTGGTTGTGTATGCAGTGGCGATGGTAGGCAGTGGCGTGTGGTGACTGGTTGACTGGCGGTGGTGGTGATGGTTGGCAGTGGCGATGGTAGGCAATGGTGGTGCTTAGATGTTTGATTGTTTTCTATCTTTGATGCTAAAACTCATTTGCATAGAGAATCCTCTTTTGAATGCATTTAGGTTAGAATACACGATGATTTCTTCTCACATTTATCTGAAGCACAGTTAATATCAGATGAAGGTATAAACTGCAATTTACAAGATAAACAAGTAAAGATTGATTTTTTTGAATCTGACAGTGAAATGCATATTTTTAATGCTTTCATCTTGGACTATTGATCTTTCGTCTGGGTTATGGAGCTTGGTATCACGCCTATAGTGTATTGGGAAAGGTCTTTAGTTAACCACAAGTTTTTCCTTTTAAGTTCTACATAGAAAGAGTAGGTTGATGCATAACTTTCAAGTTACCTGTTCAGATTTATCTGTGTGCTCGTGCCCATGTGGTGCTGGAGTATCTCAGAATGTTCAGGAAGCAGAAGTTTATCTTATTCTTAATGCTTTGTCTATGTAGTTGTTTATTTGTTTTTATCGTCTCAATGATGATGATCCTTAATCAACCAGAAATGGAGCACAGAAGTTATTAGGCATCTTGATAGCAGTTGGTGAGGCAGTTGCATATGTTCTGTCAGGAATGTATGGCAGTGTTGGTCAACTTCGAGTTGGAAATGCAATCCTTATTGTCAAACTCCATTCAACTTGGGTTTAGACATTTAATACCGTTGTCAAAATTGAATGTAGGGTGGACTAGTTCTCACTACAGCAGAGAGAGGATTTCTGAAAGCAATGCCCGAAAAACTCTTCTATTAAAACATCATTGTGTTAATCTAGATGTATACTCAGGCAATATCGTTATCAATAAGTTGAATGGAGTATTTTTATGTTTGAATTGTAGTGCAGGATAATATGCTATTGATTATTGATGTACCCCTCAAACTGTTGTAAGAAGAACAACGGCTTGTGTTTGTCTTACTTTTTATATAATTCAGCAGAAGCAGTAAGCAGTACATCATATCATTCACCAATATATCTAATACTAACTCTTTTTGGGAGACAAACTTGACCTAATTGTGTGTAATGCATGCCATAATTCTATTTCCAACTACCTTATAGGTTGCAGAACAACTTGGTTTCACATCATGCATACAATCATGTTTGGAGTACTTGGAAGCAGTCCCATGGGTAGGGGAAGAAGAAGAAGAGAAAGTGGTTTCTTCAGTGTTGCGTCTCCAAGATGATGGCATTGGAGTCACACCCGTATTGAAACGTGTCTCTTCTGATATTTCAAAGTCACCTATGGACACTCTCTCTCATGTATTGGAGCTAGTTCTCAAGAGCAAAGAGGAGAGAGGGCGGCGTGAAAAGAAGCCGAAGAATTTGCAGTAATGTGGGCTAGACAGCAAGAATTGGTTTCACTTCATTCCTCAAGTTGCTGGCCCTAAATGTCTTTATGGAGTAGTATTAAAGTTTTCTCAAGTTGAAGCGGGTATATCGTCCATGAACTCCCAGGTGCTTCATCCTCCATATATGGATTCACAAGAAGCAACTTCCTTGCACACTGTAATCCAAGAAGCAACTTCCTTCCTCAAATCTCATTTTTGTAATCCAACCTTTGGGTTCACAATCATCTTCTTGGTGGCAATTTTTTTGTCTATTCATGTAAAAATGTTTTATAAATTTTGATTATTTGTGTAAACATGTTTTCGTGCAATTTTTTTGTTTATTCGTGTAAACATGTTTTATAAATTTTGTTAACTCGTTAAATTAATTATAATGATCTAAAGTAGGATTTATCATGAAAACATGTTATTTGCCACCTGCAATTTTTCAATTGCCATTTGCCACGTAGGATTGTCATTTGCCACCCGCAATTTTTCGTCCACAATTTAAAAATGTTAATTAAAGAATGGTGGATGAGTGAGTGAGTAAGTAGTAACATATTTAAAGTTTGATGATGATTCATTAAATTTACTCGTTTTTTTCCCGAATGCTCCAATTTTTTCCTTACGTGTTCATATTTGTATTCGTCCTGTATCGGGAAAGTATGATTCTTTATGCGGTTTCTTCAATGAAATATTAACGAGCATAGAAACTATTTGATAATAAATTCAAAATTTATATGTTATTTTTAACTATATTAACATTAAACTATTAAAATTAATTGAATAACTAGATATATTGAATAAAATATTATTAAAAAAATTTCTCAAAATTTCAAAGTAAACGCGTTTTCTAGTTTTCTGTTTTCAAAAACAGTTTTCCAGAATAACAAAAAGAACGCATTTTCAATAATTTCAAAACAGACACTCAAAACAGAAAACACAAAACGAATTCAAAACAGAAAACACAAAACAGAAACACAAAGAGAACACCACCTACTATTCAGGGAACAAATCTTGAAAATACAAAATTTCCCCTTTTTTATCTTTTCCCCGTTTCTACCTATATTAAAAGAGTGAAGGAAGTTTTCACTATTCATAGCCACTATTCCTAAGCACTATTCATAAGGAGCCGGCTAGGCTAAGTTTTTTTTTTTTTTTTTTTTTTTTTTTTTTTTTTTTTTTTTTTTTTCCTTTTCTCTACCAAGCCGAGCCGATAGACCTTTCGTCTCGGCTCGGCTAAGCCACAGAACAGAATTTTTTTTTTTTTTTTTGTAGGTTTAATCTCGGCTCGGCTAAGCCGCTGAACCCATTTTTTTTTTTTTTTTTTACATTTGATTCAATATTTTAGGTTCTAAATATGCGTTCTAAGCGATTTAATTTTTTTTTTAAAATTTTGAAGTGCGGCCATCCTAAATATATGGTCGACTCCGCCAAGCTTTTTTTTTTAAATTACGTTTGATTTTGATTCCAAATGACTTTATGGGTCGACTCGCCCAAGGCTTTTTTTTTTCTTTTTTGTTATATAGGTTGGCTCGATTAAGCTTTTTTTTAACATTTGATTAAATATTTTAAATTACGAATATTCGTTTTAAGCGATTTAAAAATTTATTTTTGATGTCAAAAATAATTTTACGTTAATTATGAAAACCCCTTCTTTTTTAGTCCGATTCAGAATTTTAAGTTAATTTCTCTTTTCTAACCCACATTGAACCCCATACTTACACCAATTTCTCCCAATTTCATTTTTCTTAAATTTTTGCATTTAAAAATGGTAAATTTATTGGGTCAAAAATGGATTTTTATTGAACATATCACTATAATAAATATTATTTATTATCAACCTATTTGAATCTATTGCACATGATCATATCATTTTTTTGGACTGATGTCATCAAATTTTATCATTCAATTAAAGAATTGGCATGAGAAGAAACATAAGAAAAAAAGAGGACAAACTCAGTTGGCCGAGCAACACTGATGTAGACAGTATCCACGAACTTCCTTTTATTTACATTTGATTCAGTATTTTAAATTACGAATATTCGTTTTAAGCGATTTAAAAATTTGTGGGGGATGTCAAAAATAATTTTACATTAATTATGAAACGTAAAGTCGTTATTGTTTATTTTATGTGTAATATTATTTTATTGAAAATGTTTAATTATAAATAAGAGAAAAAAAATATACTTTAGATCAATGTGTGTAACTCTTTCCCCTTTTCTGCACTCTTCCCCCATCTCTACACGCAACAACCCATACTCTCCTGCCAACCCCAACACCCTCTCACCTAACACACCAAGAAAATTTTCAATTTGAAAACCTAAAATCACAGGTCAAATCGTATAATCCACCATTTTTTTTACGCGGACCGTGTGATCTATTTGTTTCTCCTTTTCGACATATTTCTCTTGGTCTTACAAGTTAAGCATGTGTTTCAGCATTGAAACGATATTCTTTTCCATTTATGCTCCTTCGTCTTTTTTTTTTTTGTTGCTAGAGGTTGGTCTATGGAACCAAAGCTGAAACTGCTATTGCCATTGAATTTGATGATTTTTTTGCAGACACCTTGAGAGGTACCGGGTTTTACCAAAAAGCTCACATGGAGATCAAGATGGTTGACGACAAAAGAGGCCATCATAACAGAGCAAGTATTTGTGAGGCAAAATTTCAACTGTATTTTATCTCTAACATAAGGTGTTGATCTACATGGTGGTTTTCATAGGGATCAAAGTGGAGATTTTGAGAAATATTAAGTGGATTGATTAGTTATTTTCCTCACTTTTTTTCTCTTTTATTATTTTTTTTTTTTGGTGGTGGGGTGATAAAATTTGCGATGAATAGGAATATCTGTACAATTCACATTTAAAGCTCCTGATCTAAAGCCAAATATCGTCACTTTCACAGCAGTGGTTAGTGTACCAGTTTTGGCACGTGTCCCTTTCCTGAACCCCCCCCCCCCCATTTTTATTTTGGTCGGGATTCAGATACTTTTTAATTAATTGTGAAACATAAAGTTGTGATTGTTTCTTTTACGTAAAGTTTTTTTTTTTTCCATTTTTACGTTTGATTCGGTATTTTAAGTTACAAATTATCACTAAATTTTGAAACTTTTGTGAATTTCCTTTGGGATTTTGCTGTAAAAATTAATTATGCTCCTATTTACTTTGCTGTATGCCAATGCGGTGAGATTCATCCTTAGTTTTTTTTTTTTTTTTTTTGAAAAGATCAAGATATTTAGTAGCCAACTACACCACTAACACGTGCATCGCACGTGCATCTAACTAGTACTCTTAAAAAAAGGGATTCATGTAGCCTACTCCATAATTGACGGGAATAAGGCTGAGATTATTGTTATCCACCATTTTTCTAATAAAATAATTTTAGGTAGAGTAGGGATAAAAATGCTCTACTATAAATTGCGTGATATGAAATTAAAGATTAAAGATAATCAGATTTATGCGCAATAATATTACACTTCACATTATACATTATTCCTTTTAGAAATTATAGAATCTTTCATATAACGTAAAAGAAGTTTGCCAGATAAAATCTAAGGAAACCAATGAATTTACACAAGATTGATATACAAGGACAAAATGGCGAGAAGTCCAATAATCTGGTAATTGATTCACATAAGAAGGTGAGAGGTGTAAAGTCTAACACTTGTTAGCAATTACTCAAGTATTCAATTGACATGGGAAACTAATTATATTTTGAAATAAAAGATACAGAATCCTATAGTCTCCCATATCCAGGAGATAGAATTTCATGAATATGTGTGTGCGCATAAAGAATTTCATAGCTCCATATGGACCTATATGTCTAGGTATTTAATTAAAGAAAGTAAAGAGAACGGGATGTCCATTGGACACGATGAGTTGCAGTAATGACTAGTGGAGAATACAGATATGTCCGGAATAAGTCCAATTTGAGTACAATGTTAATTATGGTACCGACAATAACAATAACAATTGAGTTAATCTCAATATCTCTTGGAAATTTGGAATAAGATCATGACAAATAAAGGTTACAGGATCATAATAACAACAATACAATCACAACTGTACAGATATTCTGCATATACTAATAGATTCCAATAGTCCAATTCCTATTTAAGATTCCAAGAACTACAAAAATATGATATCCAAAAAATTAAAATTTTAAATCGATGAACTCAATATCTAAAACATGATTCCCCAATTATTTTCCACATAAAAATTGAACCGCTATCTCTACCAATCTCTACTTGGTACGTTTTCCACTTCATAGCATATTATCTTTATTTTGTATTAATTTTACTTCTCTTTTACTATCTAGCTTACTTTCAAAGAAACAATATTGAATTTTCCTGGGGCAAAGGCTTTTTCCCAAAATCTTTCTAGGATAGAGACAAATAAGCTTCTATCCAATTTGTTTGCCAGAAAACAAATCTTATGGTACATCATTCAATTTTCTTCCATTCTAATTCATACAGTGCACTTGCATGACTAATATTAACTACAAAGTGAGTCAGTTTTTAAAATTCGTGATTCTTTAGCAATCAAATTAAATGATCATATAATCCTCACATTTCTAAGTCTTAAGATTATGCTAATAAACAAAGTTGATAGAACCATAAATGACAAACAAGAATACCAAGAAGCATATATCCAAGTTCTTCATATTCTTATTCATTCATAATATAAAACAAGATATGAAAACTCTGTTAAGTGCCACTAATATGAACAGTGACTTAACATATGTCCATGCCTGACATCATTGGGATATGAGTCAAATAGAAACAAATAAGTAGCAAAAGTAGAAAAATAACTATTGTAATTTCTTCTTGAATCAAAAAACATGAGTAAATACATACCAGAAGCATTATTTTGCTGATGTAGAACAGGTTTAAAGTAGTGTACAACAAACGAAATGAAAATTATGAGTAAGAATGCAAAGAACTCACCAAGCTTTTGCCAGTTGTACATCTGATGAATCATATGTAACTTTCTGAATAAATAAAAAGTGATTTTTATGCTAGATGACTTTTTTGGTATACTAAGTAAGATCGAAACCTTTACTAAACATCTCTTCCATCCACTTTCTAGCCTCTACAATCTGACCACGTTTGGCAAAACCATGCACTATTATATCATAAGTCCATCTATTTGGCTCATACCCTTTTTGATGTAATCTATCAAGGTACTGGCAAGCATAGTCCATTTCCTTCATGCTTAATCTTCTCAGAAGCATATTGTAAGTGTAGGTGTCTAGAGGGAAGGATTGCTGAATCTGTTTTTCCACATCCTCCATATCTTGGTTTACTTCAATACAGCCAGAAAAAACACCAACCAGCTGGCCCAATTTTCAACTGACAGGTGTTAGATTTTGCTCATGACTTAAACAAGCCCACGCATCATATAGTTTCCGAGTTCTCAAAGAATTCAACAGAAGTACATTGCCGATAAAGGAAGAAATAGGACGCCCAATTTGAGTCATATCATTGATAAGTTCTACAACCTTATAGTATTGTCTATGATCACAATAAAACTTCACAAGTTCCTCAAAAGATTCCAGACTCGGTAACTTGTTCGCTTTCATAATTTCAAATATCTGTAATGCATGCTCTGGTTTGTTAACTTTGCAAAGACCAACAATCATGGTCTGCCACAGTTTTCTACGGTCTCTCCTCTTGTATGCTTCATGGAAGAAATTTAGAGCATCAGTAATTTTTTCACTTTTCAGGTAGCTTTGCAACATTAGTATGTCAGAATTCAAGTCCGATAAGAGACCACTTCTTGTCATCATTTCAAGGTTTCTGGCATGCCCAGCACCATCAATGAAGAAATTGTAAATACGTGAACTGGGCTGAAGCCGAGCCAGCTGCATCTCTAGCAATCTGAAAACTTGCTTCTCTGCATCATCCGTTTGACATAAACAGCAAATCACTTCTCCATACAATTTCCTTTTTGGGTGATAACCTTTT
The DNA here is from genome assembly GCA_035079005.1 of Fraxinus americana. Taxonomy (NCBI): domain Eukaryota; kingdom Viridiplantae; phylum Streptophyta; class Magnoliopsida; order Lamiales; family Oleaceae; genus Fraxinus; species Fraxinus americana. The sequence continues at coordinate 24,309,012 of CM068726.1, read as the reverse complement.
TCTTGCATTTCTATGAGTAATCTAGCAGCAATATCCCCTCTACTCAACTTGTTAAAACCATTGATCAGGGGAACATATGTACTCCTAGAAGCAACTTTATTCAATAGGTTAAGCTGGCCATGTACCAAGTAACCATCTTCAACTCACTTGGCCCTACAGAGAGCTGATATGAACTTGTCATAAGTCAAGTCATTGGGCATGATATTCCGGTCTAATGCAACAAGAACCAACTCTTTCATCATATCGAGCTTTCCTTTTCTGCAAAGAACGTCAAAAATAATGGAGAAAGTCTTTTTTCCAGGGAAATAACCATGTTCTATTGAATTTCTCAACACACGATATGCTTCATCAATAGTACCATCCCCCACTAGAGTATTTTTAAGATAATTATAAGCCATGCAACTCACTGAAAGGCCAAACTCTGCCATCGAATCATATAAATCCATGGCAACATCCATCATTCCAGCCTTGCATAAGAAGCACAATGTTGTATTCATTGTGACATCATCAGGCAATATTCCCCTCCCCTTCATCTCCATCAATAAATTGCACACCTTAATAAGCCTATTCTCCGTCAAAAGCCTACAAATCAATGAGTTACAACGAAAAAATCAGGAACATAACCCTCGACTGACTGTTTATCCTTCAAAAACTCCAATGCCCCATCCAACTTCCCAGCATTAACAAGGTCCCTAATCCACACGCTGTATGCATACTCCATTGAAACCAAATTCATTTTATGGAACTCCTCAATCAATAATGCAGCTTTCTCAAACTGATTATCCTTGCACAAAGCATCCACAAAAATACCAACCGCAGCCCGACTCAGTCCCATCCCATTATCTCCCACCAGACCTCGTAGATAGTTTTCAGCCCTCTCTAACTCATTCTGCTTACAGAAACTCTTCATCATAATCGAATTTGTTACCTCATTCTGAATTGTCTGGACTCTAATCTGCTTTGCCACCATTTCCACCACGTCAAAATAGCCCTCCTCGACTAGTGAATTCAACAGCACATGGTATGCAAATGTGTCCAAGTCCATGCCCTGGAACCTCATTCTACCGAACATCTCCAGTGCAACCTCAGATTTGCCCGCAACAGCATACCCAATCACCAAAGTGTTGTAAAATCTAACTTTATGCACATACCTCTATTTCATATAATTCTGTAGGAAGTCTAACATTAGGGACATTAGCTTGGCCTTGGATAAAATCCGAAAAATTGCATTAAAAGTGGCTCTAGTATGGTAGAAATCGGGCTGGCGTCCAACCCAATCGAAGAATTTCATGCAAGAAAGCGTATCTTTTTGCTCGTAGCTTAATACGTCGAGGACTAAGGCTTCCGCGAGATGCAAATTGAAGCTGGAAAGGGCGGAATCGACAGCAGATTCGTCATGGGCACGAAGGATTTCGAAGATTCGATCAAGCAACGGGTTCTTTCGGAACATGAACCAATCTCTGAAGCACGAAACTACATCGTTTACTTGGACCTCTGACGGGTATCCCGTGCTGCGTTGAAGTGAAGTGGTGGATTTAATGGAGGTAGGAAAAAATGGGTTCGAATAAAAAGGGTAGGGCTGGATGGAAGTGGTGGCGGCGGTGGAGAAGGGGAAGAGGAACCTGGTGGTGGAAGCTCAACTTTGCCTTACATATCTGAGTGTAATCATCATAATTTAGATTAATTATCTATCTAGCGATTTTTCTACTATGTTTAATGTTTTAACGCTAGGAGGAAATGGAGGTTTTGAGATGAATTTTGATGGTGGAGAGTGGCTGCTGCCGGTGGATAAGAAGGTGAGGCTTCTACTGCTCAACGGCAACGAAGAGTAGAGATGAAAATATACAAAATCAAAATATTTGCCCCAACACAACCCAGAAAAAAATAATAAAAATAAAAAATCAATTACACATTGTTTTTTAGACATGAATATTGACTTAAAATGTCAAAAAGTATAATGTGAGTTCAAGCTCAAAAAGAATTAATTAGGGTTATGTAATTTGTACATCAATTGTGTACACTCATGTTAACTCTTGTGTTGTCAAGAAATAAATAGATGAAAAAATAATTTTATTTTTTAAACTGTCAAATGAGATAATTATATATGACATAATGTAAACAAATGTGTAGATCATACACCAAATATGATTGAATCAACGTGATAAGACAATTTCTAAGAAACTCTATTTATAAAGAACATTTTATTTATTATAAAGAACTAGGGATGACAACGGGGCGGGGCGGCGGGGCCCTCCCCGCCCTCCTCCCCGTCCCCGCCCCATCCCCGTTTAAGTCGGGGCGGGGCGGCGGTATGTCCATTCCCCGTTTATTCCCCCGTTTAATTTTTTTTTAAAGTTTTTGATAATTTATTTTTATTACTCATATTAATTAGATTTTGACAAATAATTTTAGTTGTTATTTTCTATTAGAACTAATAAAAAATTTCATTTAAAATATTGAATTCTAAAAAAAAAAAAAATTTTTTTTAAACGGGGCGGGGACCCCGTTACCCGTCCCCGCCCCGTAGGGATGTCAATCGAGTCGAGCGGCTCGTCGGATCGGCTAGTACTATTCATGCCCACAAGCCGCTCGGGCTCGTCAAAAAACGAGCCCGAGCACGAGCCGAGTGGGCTGGCTCGCTAGACGAGCCCAGCGGCTCGGCTCGCACTATTCACGAGCTGCTCGGCGAGCGACTCGGCGAGCAGCTCGTGGGCTCGTGTATATATTAAAAAAATAATAAAAAAAACAACAAAGTGACCAGAACGGTCACTGAAAATCAGTGACCGTTTGGTCACTATATTTTTTTATTATTTTTATTATTTTTTTTTATTTTTCTTCTCCTATAAATACCTACCTATTACAACAATTTTTTCTCACCAAACTTTTACAATTTCATTCTCTAATATCTACTCTACTCTACTTTCTACTCTCTACTACAATTTACAAATCATTATCAACCATTTCATTCGTTTATTCTATAATCCTCTTCTACATTTTTTTACATTATTATCTTGATTTTACAATTCAATTTCTATTATCACAAATGGATCCACGAGCATTTGTTGAAAATTTTTTCGGTATGGAAGACGAAACACATGCCCAAAATCAATTTGGGAATGAATTCGCCGGTCTAAATGAATTACCAATTCCAGAAAACATTGAAGATTTCGACGTTCGTGAAGGTAGTCATCCAAATCCAATTGATTTCGATGACATTGATGTTGATTCTAGTGTTCCGATTGATTTGGAACAAGATGAACCTACATTAAATATTCCCGATGCAAGAGGGAAGAGAAAGGGGAAGAAGTAGGCAAAATGTTGGGACCATTTCAAATTGGTTCAAACTGGTCGTGTGGTTGATGGAATTTCAGAAACCAAAGCAGTATGTAAATACTGCCAACAACGACTGGCATGGCAAAGAGGCATTGGAACCACCCACCTCAACCGTCACTACAAAACATGTGCGGCCAGACATGGGCTTCTTCCAACTGGTCAAACGCAACTACAGTTTGGCACTCCAAGCGCCGGTGCTACAATTACGCCACTTTCTACGTGGATGTATTCGGAGGAGGAAGCTCGAACGGGAATGGTGAAGTTCGTTGCCGTGGCGGAGTTGCCACTAGCAATAGCTGACAACCAACATTTCGTCAACTACGTCAAACAATATCTTCAACCGAGGTACGTTGGGGTAAGTCGAAATACTCTTCGATCTGATACAATTGAATATTTTATGAATTCAAAGAAACTATTAATTTCAGATTTAGAAAAATATGGGGGTGTGATATCGTTAACTTCAAATATGTGGGAAGGGATTAATAAGAGGGGTTATATAGCTGCAATTGCACACTATATAGACCCACTTTGAGTCATGCATAAAAAAATTATTGCTTTTAAAATTGTTGAGTACCCGCACAACGCTCAAACAATATTTAGTAGGTGTTTGGCACCCATTCTTTTGAAGAATGAGTTTTTGAATAATGATTGATGTAAAGAATGTGTGGTTAAAAAGTAAGAAGAATTTTTGGGTTTATGTGTAATATTATTTTATTTGGAGAATGTGTGGTTAGAAATAAGTACTGTAGAAAAATGAGAATGAGAATGAGATAAAAAATGGGTGTCAAACTGGGGCTTAACGTTATTATGTTCATAATTAAAGAATATAAATGTGAGAGTAAAATTCGTTCTTTTACGTTCGACGACGCTACTGTAAATAAGGTCGTTATCGATAAATTGCATAAAGTACTTCAACCTGATTTTGGTGGTTATTTATTTCATATTCGACGTGTGTGCCACATTTTTAATTTAATAGTACAAGACGGGTTAAAACATGTGAAGGATGAAATTAACCGAATTAGGAATACACTTATATATATCACGATTACACCTAGTAGGAAACAAGCATTTGAGGAATTTTGTGAGCAATGTGGGAATACACATACTAAAACATTTATTACTGACGTAGGCCATAGATGGAACTCAACTTACTTATTATTAAAATCATGTGAAGGTTATGAAGCGTTTATTACCGAATTTTATAACAATAGGCATGTTAGAGATGAAGACGATACCATCTTGAATGAATCCGATTGGAATGTAGTTTTTAAAATTAAAAATTTCTTGACAAGTTTTTAAGAGTCTACAAATATATTGTCTGGTGTTTATTATCTCACTAGTTGTATGGTTCTTGAACGTCTTTATATAACTGCTAGGGCTTTTAAGAGATTTCAAAATGATCCCGATTTTGAAGCGGTTATATATTCGATGGAAGTAAAATTTAGAAAATATTGGGAAGAATTGCTTATGTTATTTTCTTTAGCATGCGTCATGGACCCCCGACATAATTTATCGGGTACTAAATTTGTAATTGATCAAATTTCAAATACTTTAACTTTTAATATGCCTATTACTTATAAGAATTTGGAACAAACGTTAACTGAAATGTATGAATTATATGCTTCACGAATGGGTACACATATTACTCGTGTATCTCCAACTGTTCATCCCACTAATATAACGGATGACGATGCTGAAGTTTTAAATTTGTTCGAAAACATGAACTCATATAGATATGATTCAACTGCATATGCATGTGGTTCCTCTAGTAGTAGCAGTAGTTTGACTTTCACTGCATGCACTCAAACTTCGAGTACTAATCCGTCTAATTCAAATGCGTTGCCATCAGAATTAATTGATTACTTTAGTCATACTTTGTCTAGTAACAAATCAGTTAGGAAAAGTTCAGAAGAGGTCATTGAATTTTGGCGAAATAACGAACGCCGATAGCCAATAGTTTCTGCAATGGCAAAAGATCTATTAACACCTCCGGTTAGCACTGTAGTTTCGGAGTCTGCTTTTAGTGCAGGGAAGAGGGTTCTCTCCGAGGCTAGGAATCGACTAAAAGAAGATATTTTGGAAGCGTTAATGTGCGTGAAGGATTGGGAAGACGCTAATTATCGAATTCAACATAAATATGCCGAAATTGCATGTAATCAAGTAAGTGATATTTAATTTCACCGCATTTATCACAAAATTTTATTTTCATTATTTCATACCTTTATAATTTTTTTAAAAAAAATTGTACACGTAGCAAGTTGTTCGTGTACAATTTTTAACTCCGCCTACTCGAAATTGAAGTAGCCGGTCCCAAGTCCGGATAAAGGAGGAGGGTTTATTTTTTAAAAAATTTGTTTATAAAATGTGTATATTTTATATTTAATAAAATATAAAAGGGTAAACAAAAAACAAAACTCAACAAATAAAATTTTGTTCTTATTATTTTAAAAAAAATGTAGGAGGGGATTATAGAATGTTAGGAGAAGAAAAAAAAAAATTAGACGAGCTCGTGGGCCTGCTCGCCGAGCCGCTCGCCTTGGGCGAGCTCGAGCACGAGCCGAGCTCGTGTGGGTATGGGCCGAGCCGGCTCAGCTCGGCCCATTGACATCCCTACCGCCCCGAACCCGCCTCGGGGCAAAATTCCCGGCCCCGTTACCCGTTTAAGCGGGTTTTCCCCGCCCCATTCTGGGCGGAGCCCCGCGGGTATCGGGTTTGTCGGGTGTTTTTTTGCCATCGCTATAAAGAACGTCTTTATATTTAGAGAGTCAAAATTTTTATACACTCCAATAATACTCTTTATTTTGACTCTTTATTTTATTTTTTCCAACAAAAATTTATTAATTTATGCTCACATTTTTAATTTAACGTAATTTTTTTTATATATCAATGGTCAATGATTTGAATTGTTTAAAAAGTATAGTACTAAAACATATAGAGTGTGTTTGATGGATATTATTGAGAAAAAATGTATTTTAAATAGTAATATGATGAGAAATATGTGGTTAAAAAGTAAGGTAACATTATTGATGTTATGGAAAATATTATTTTATTAAAAAATTTGTGGATAAAAATGAATTTTGAAAGAATGTATTTTGAAAAAAAATGTGTACCAAACATGGGCATAATATATTAAATGCAATCATTGTACATTGAAAATAAAGAGAATTTGACTCTCTAAGAGCATTTTATGTGTAACGCCCCAATTTCCATTAACACAAGGCGCTACTTAAGTCGAAATATCCTGTAAATAATTTTCCTCAATAAACGCCAAAATGCGTGAATACCTTTTTTTTTTTCAAAACTATAGTAATTTAACATTAAATGCGGAAACTTCATTTGAATAATTTACTCATCCAAGAGTCAATACCAAATATAATAAGTAAAGTGCCACAATTTGCAAAAATACTAAAATTTGAGATTTAAGTCAAAATGGAAACCGGCTATTCAAATACTAGTTTCAAAAATTTATAAATTAAATTGTCTATTATTTAATCATGATTGCCCCGCTGATTGCCTTGCCTTGCCTAGCTCCTTAACCTCAAAGGGTGGAAAAATACTGGGGGTGAGTATAACGAATTATACTCAGTGGGGAAATAGCAATCAGTCCAAGTTAAATCTAAACATGAAATTAAATTATGAATATAATACCAATACAACATATTGTAGAAATATGTACTGTGGGACATCCCCAAGAACCCAATTATGATCCTGGACCTATTTACGATCCCTGACAACATGTTATAGCGCTTAACAATTTTGCACTGTGGGACACCCCCAAGAACCCACTTTCGATCCCGATCCTATTTACGGTCCCTGACAACCTTTTCATATGTATAAGCATTTTATCACAATCAAAATCACACATCCAGAATTAACATGGACAAAAATAATCACAATTGCTTAAATGTAAACCCACCTCAAAGTCTTGAAATTTTTTTTCTTGAAATTGAACTGATGTGATGTTACCGTGCTTTAAACTTTTCCCGCGACCTCGTCTAGCAAGAACAAAATTAATATAATTTAGGATATTAAATCCTAATTAATACTTTAAAACTTTTAGGGACTTGATTGGAATATCTGAAAGTAAAGAAATGGTTAATTTGAGAATTCTTTAAATTTTTAGGGTCTAATTATCAAAAATTAGAATGTTTAGGGCCATTAAGATAAAATTAGAAAATATTTTATAATTAATTTGAAGAATAATCAAACTTTAGGGGTGGTGAAAGAATTAAAATCAAATAGGGGACTAACTTAAATGTTTTGCCAAACTTTAGGATTTAAAAAAAAAGAAATTTCAATATTTAAAACAAAACCTCCCACTCCCAAACCCAATTCACGCAGAGAGTTTACAGAGAATTGTTGGCTTGAGAAAATTAAGCTTGGGTTTTACTTTTTTTGTGATTTTCAACCGAAATTGAGGGTTAAAAAATGATTTCTCCATATTTAATACCTAACCCTCATTCCAATTTCCATTTCATGCAGAGAAGGAGCTGCTGGTTCGAAATCAAGCTTGTGTCCAAAAATGGGTTTTCACATTCTGATGATTTTCAATTAAAATTGAAGCCGGAAGAGGAAGTCTAATGGTAAGAGCAAGATATGGAGAGCAAGGATTGGAATTGCAATTGAACTGAAAGGAGTATGAGATTAAACTCACAGATTTCATTTTCTTCTTCTTTTTTTTTTTTTCTCTTCATTTATGAATATGTATGTGTAGAGAAGGAACAGATTATATAATTCCAAAGAAACTAAAAATTAATTTCGAATGGGTCACCTGCACAGGTTTTTTTTGCCGAGTGATAGTTCGAGAGTTGCAGCTTGAATTTTGAATATCTGGTGCAAGGTTAATGTCGATTAGAAGATGATGATGATGAAATCAAAGTAAAATAATTTTTCCAATGTTTAGAGACTTAACTTGAAAAGTCTAGATTGCTTGTGAATATTTTTTGCAGCCGTGAGAGAGTTTCAGCCGAGATAGTGAATTTTGGAGGTGGAATGAATGTTTTTAGGTTTGACAGTAGTGAGCCCTACAAACATATACTCCAGAATTTGGACAATCGATTGGGCTGATAATGGACTTAAACTTGGGCCAAAAAGAATATTGGACCAAGAGTAATTTAAAATAGAAAAATTTGACCCGATAAGGAAATATTGAATTAATAAGATTAAAAATCGTTTTGAATTCTTATATTAAATGTTTTGGTAGACAACTCGACGGAACGTAAAAATAAATTCTAAATTTTGACGGGAATGTCGTAGCGACATAACTGAAGTTATAAAATATGCATTTTAAAATTTGGGTCGCTACAATATGTATTGAGAATATTCTTAAATTTAGAGAGTCAAAATTTTGATATACTCCAATAAACTCTTTATTTTTACTCTTGTTTTTTCTCAATAAACATTTATTGATTTCTCTTTATATTTTATTTAACATAATCAATCACTTTAAATGTGATTTGAATAGTTTAAGAAGTAAAGTATTGAAATATGTAATTTATCATGCAATAATTGTACATTAAAAATAGAGAGTGAGTTTGATAATTTGAAGGGTCGTTTTTAAGTATTGACTGTATAAAAGAAAGAGTATTTTGTATTTAGAAAATGTATTAAAAATACTCTAAATTTGAAAGGTTAAACTCACTCTATTTTAAAAAATTAAAATATAGAGTTATTTGAAATTTATTTTTAATTATTAACTCTTTAAAATAATTTTTTTAAGTATCTACAGTTTAGGTCGTCAAAGATCTCTCGACACTTATGCGTAAGTGTCGAACTCCGAACTATTCATTGTAGACCTCCTCAATGACTTTGAGAGTCCTGGGTTGTATATCAAGTGGATAAGAAACTTTTTTTTTTTTTTCATTATTCTTCATTTCTAAAATTAATATTTAAATTGTCTTTTTATCTTCGATTAGTTAATAAGCTCCTATTTTGTGAAAAAAATACGAATAGATTTTGTGAACAGTTATTATTTTGGAGAATAAGACTAAATAAGCAGAAAATGTTTTGAATTTATGTGTAAATTTATTTTACTAGAAGAATGTGATTGAAAATGAGTTTGTGGAAAAATAAATTTTCGATAATAGAGGCTAAACAATGTCTAATTTTGGTGAGCAATTTGAGGGATTTGTTTAGGACCTGTTTGGAAGTTTTTTCTCACCAATTTTGACCTTTTTGGTGGCACCATTTATTAGGAGTTGAAAAAATTAGCATTTGCTTTTGAGCACCGATTTTGGATAGTTTAAAAATCAACCAAAATCGGTGTAGTATAATTTTCACCGATTCTTTCAACCCACTAATCGACGAATTTAGGTTGTTTCTCGTATTTTCTTCTAATTTTATCATCTATAAAATTATTATTTTCAATCAATATATTATTTTCAAAACTTACTTGTAAATAAAAATATATTAAATAATAAATTATTTATAAGCAAAAATATATATATTATAATTAAAAAATTCTTATAAGTAAATCTTACTTATAAAATAAGAAAAATTGAATTATAATTTAAAAAATAACTTATAAGTAAATTTTCATTTTTATGTAAAAAAAATTATAAAATAAAAATACTACTAATAAGGCAAAAATTTACTTATAAGTAAAATATCACTTAAAATTATTTAAAAGTGTAAAATTAACTTATAATTGTAAAATATAAGTAAAAACTATTAACTTAAAATTTTAAGTAAATATTTAACTTTATATAATTTTTAAGTTAAATATTAACTTAAATATAACAAATTATCTATAAGTAAAATATCACTTATAAGTGAAATTTTTTTTATATTAGAAACTATAAACTAAAAATTTTACTAAGAGACATATATGTAATTTTATTTTATTTAAAAAAAAAGTTTCAGAATTTATGGATAATGAACTCTCAAATATAGGTTCGAAGGTTTTATGCAACGTTCTTTGATTGTTGTTATAACACGTTTTGCAACGTTTTTTTACTAGTCTTTAACTCATTTGCAATATTTTCTAAAACTGTTGTCTTTACTTTTGTATTTAATTTTTTGCAACTTTTTTCGTGAGTTGTCTTTATTTTATTACAATTTTATGTAATTGTTGTCTTTTCTTTTATCTTCTCTTTTTGACAAGGTTCTTTATCCCTTTTTGTAAGTCTTTTTGTGGTTTTTTGTCTATTTATTCTATAGTTTACTCTATTTTTATTGCAATTTATGCACATTAACCAACAAAATTAAAGACATTTATAAAGCAATTTTCACAAAGGTTTTTTGTGACGCATAAAATTGAAAATAATTTCATTTACGAAATTTTGATGCCATATACAATAAAATATAGGAACACATGTAGCTATTACTCCATTGAACACAATAACCAAACTCTTCAAAAAAAGACACGAGGATCAAATGAACCTAAGACCAACCAAAGACGTACGTAGTCAAGGACATAAAGCAAATTAGAAAGATGTCCAGAGGGGGAAAATTATTTGAATGCTTGCGAAGACTCCCATCACAATGCACACAATCAATATAATCAAAACATTAGACGAGAAGTCCCTCACTAATCCTCTTACATAAAAGTGGATCAGCAAGACACGGGTATAATGTATTGTTTATAGTTCGGCTCCATATAACTGCAATAAGGAAATAAAATGGAGGTCGTGTACATTAACTAATAATTTTCAACAAAAAATTAAGTTGTTACCTGGACCATTTTCAATGTCATTGAATCTTGAACAAGTTCTATGAACACCCAAGCGAATTAGCAGAGATAAGAACTTAATAATTAAGTAATCCACAAAGGAAAAAAAAGTAGAAAAAGAATCTGAACAACAAACTGAAACACGGGGGTCGATGTTTTGAAATGAACTAGATTTTGCCACATGAGTTTGACTGGATAATAATAAAACCCTAGAACTTCCCTCATTATGGAAGAGAGCCATCATTTATACAAATACAGAAGCAAAAAATATGAGCAATGCAGAACTTTTATTTTTTCATTTTTTGCATATGGATTGTAAGTGTTATGCTCTAAATCCAATCAATTTTGGACATAACACTTTTAATATATAATTGATACATATTTATAGCAAGATCTATTATTTAATTGAATTAATATTTTAATAAAATAAATTATAGAATCCGTATATTCAAACCTTAGTAATTTGTTAATCACAAGTAGTCGTGATTGTAATATACAAATTACGTATGACCAAATCTTAAAATGTTTGTGGTCGTATGTAATAACGAGATATGGATAGACTGTCACGTGTGACATTTCTTACTTGAGCAGATTTGACAAGATAAAGTGTCATTACACTTAAATGAACACGTGGATATTTTGTTATGAAACAAAGCATTGGAACCTCGATGGGAAGATTCACATGGATAACTATTTGAGTGTCAGTGGTTAAATCTCTAACGTCCGGTAGTGAAATTTGTATTTTGACTTCAAGTCATCATAGTGCCTTGTATGAGGGTAGTCATACTTTGGTATTATTGAATGTTGCTCTGCCCAGGACCGCTAATACGGTATCGTTCGGATATGTCAATAATTATATGAAGGTTGTGAATGATCAGTAGATGATTTGTCACTTTCAGATGGTAAGAGATTATAATATACATTTCATTCAGTTAAATTAATAATGAAATGCTCGACCAATGTGTACTCATAAATCAAAAAGGAATTTTCGACTTGCATTGACTTAATAGTGGGATGAAAGACATGATCAATTATCTCGTAATTGATTGGATCATATTAACGAAAGGATTATAGTTTCACGGTAAAGGAACTAGTTTGGTTTTGTCATATCACATGACATTTTTCGTCACATGTATTGCCCTAACATATTGCTAGATGTCAAATTAGGACGACGAATGTGAATTGGTGATAAATTAAAAGCGGTATTTTAATTTATCGATTTTGATTAGATCAGAATAATAATTCACATCGTTAAGTATCGTGATCGAAAACATGATGGGTCACACATTAAAGGAAAACTAGAAGAATGAAATTCACCAATTAATTAATTAAGAAGTGTTGGACAATTAATTAATTGAGTTGTTTGTTAATATGCCCGAATTAATTAATTAGAATAATTAACTCATCGACCAAATTTAATTAATTTGATTAATTAAATATTTGATCCACTTAGATCTATATTAATAAGTCATTAGGGTTTCAGAAAAACTGAACATATATAATTCATATTCTTACTAGTATAAGAAAAGAGAAACTATAATTCTCTCATTGTTGTTCCTTGTGTGGATTTTCATTAGTGGTTGGACAATTGGACAACTATGAATTGTAGATCGTGATTGTTCGTGTTCCAAGATCTGTAAAAGAGTTTGCAGAATTTATCAAATGTATTATTCTAAACACAATTTCTATCTAAATACAAAGAGATCCATGGTGGGAATTGAAAAATTAATTTATTTTTCGATGTGCGTGTTAAGTAAATTCTCAACGGTGGTATGAGAGCATGTTGTTGTTTTCTTGTTTCTAGCAATACAGAAAATTATTTTTATCTTAAAAAATCTATTTTTGAAAATAAAATAAATTTTAGGTCGGAAAAAAAAAAGGGGCATCAGCAAGCCGTTGTCACAGCCACCACGGTGGCGGCGTGCGCCACCACACACAAAGGCAACGCAACAGCGCGTTGCCATGATCATGGCAATGCACTGTTGCACGATTTGCAGCGACAGCAAGCGCTATTGCACTTTGCAACAGTGGGATGTCATCACTTGACAGCGGGGTTCCCACCTCAGAAGGTATACACGGCGCCGATTGTCGGTGCTGCCCAAAAGAAAAAAAATTAGGGTTTTCAGGAAACAAGTGAAAGGTTGGACCCCGACTGGGTTGCAATTTGAGAAATTGTAGGCCCTTGTCTGCAATTATGACTAGGGGTCAATGTACAATTATCATAATAAGGGCTTGTCATGCAATTTACATAATTAAAGGGCATGTTAATAATTTTATATTAGGGTCTTATTGCAAATTTCAAAATGATTTTGAATTTAAATTTAAAAGAGTTTTAAATTAGATTTAAAAAGGCTTGATCCTTAAATTTTAATTTTGACCCGTTTAAAATTTTATTTAAATTTGATGACTTCCAATATTTTCATGAAAATTGAATTTTAATTTAAATATTAAATTTTGATCCCAAATTGAATTTTATTTTATTTAGAAGTTTTATCCTAAATTAAAAGGTCAATTCTATTTAAATTAGAGTTGGACTTTAATTTAGTATGTAATTAAAATTTGATTTTAATTAAATTATCCACCCCCATATATTCTTGAAATTAGAGTTGGACTCTAATTTGACATTTAATTGAAATTTGATTTTAATTAAATTGTCTCGCCCCAAATTTTTTTCTTGAAATTAGAGTTGGAATCTTATTTGGTATTTAATTAAAATTTGATTTTAATTAAATAAGTTTGTCGTAATTTCTTGGAATTAGAGTTGGACTCTAACTTGGTATGTAGTTAAAATTTGATTTTAATTAAATAGTTTCGACCTATAATTGTGGAATTAGAGTTGGACTCTAATTTTATATTTAATTGAAATTTGATTTTAATTAGATAAGTCACCTAATTAAATTAATTAATTTGATTAATTAATTATTTAATTGTTCCGATCCATTTGTTTAAATTAGTTTAGACGACATTTACTGCTAGAAATTTGAAACATGTTTGCATATAATATTATATATTATATAGGAAATCATTTTATGTGATGAATCTTTTATTAGTGGATGACTATGGACTCAACCATATGGATGTGTTAAATGGTTAGTTTTATTCTTATTGTTTTATGGCCCTACGAGCTCTTATTTATTTTGGACATTCGAGTCTGTTGTAATTTTATGGATTTGCGTCAATTATTTTGGCATGCATGCCAACTAGTATATGATACATGTTGCAGTTGGATTAATTGGAAATGTAAGAAGGGGAGGAGACCATAGAGATGTAGCACTGTATGAATCAATGCAATATCCCTTTAGAACTGACCAACTAATCTTTCTTATGGCTCAGAAAGACTAGATAGTAAAGTCTATAATCGTACATACTATTATATATATGTTTATTTGCATGCTAGATGTATAATAAAAAATATATAATTATTACGATGAGATCTTTGCATGCAAAACCACTCGTTAAAATATTAACTCATATTTATATTCGTCTTCCATCATTGTAATGAAAAACCAGAGTCCTCAATCGATCTCAACTTGTTAAGTACACTTAAAGCTTGTCTATTATGGATATATCTGACACTATGAAATATTAGATATTTTTGAATAATGGGTTTGACTTAACTGAATTTTATCTTTTGCTGAGTATACTTAAGGAGATAAATTTTAGAGGCATGTTATGCTAACACATAAAATGTGTGAAGATAAGGAGTTGTCATCTTAATATTCTAGAAGTTGTATCTACCCAAATGTTTTATTAAGGCTTGTTGAATACCGTAACACCCCGAAAATTTTAGAATAAACTTTTATTTGTTTTATATAGTATATTTTTAATATTTTAAAAAAATGAGGACTAAAATAAAGTATGTTTTAAATTTCTATCTTATTTGAGCCAAATAATTATATATCGATAGAGTGATGAATATTGGTTTTGATAATGACAATCTTTTTGTGATTTGGATAGAGTTTGATTGCAATTTTAATTTGATAAAGTTTAAAAGTAATCATAATTCTATCTTTTGAAATCGATTTTTATCCAAATTTCTTATATATATTGTTTTAAATTCTAGTTGTATACAAACTCAATTGAGAATTTCAACTATAAATAGTGTGCAATTGTCTCATAATTCACCACCAAAGAATTTTACACAGTAGCTTTCATATAAAACAGCTGTAAATTGCTAATATATTTTTTTTTTCAAAAGCTCATTTGATCCATCACGATAATATACTTTTGTGCAAGTGGTTTGTTTCCTTACACTTTTATATAACTTATGCATGAATTGCCGTGGACCTTCGAGTTCTTTATTAAGAGATAAGAGATCATTCGAAAATTTAAAATGACCTAAGATGGGTGTGTTGTTTGGTCACCGATATACTCCATAAGAGAAGAGTAAGATGAAATGTTTATCTTATTGCGATGTAATTGTGTATGGAAAGTGCACGTATTTTATTGGGTATTTTTAAATATTCACTCTTACAAAATTTTACAGATTAGTTCGGGTTGATTGGAACAATAGCGAGATGGTGATGCGACTGCCAAGAGGAATCGAAGAGATAAAACATTAAGTTTTATTTTTTCCTTTAAATTATTAGTCAGTTTAATTTGTTTAAAGACAATTATTTAAATTATAATTATGTCTTCATTATGGATATTTCAGTTATTTTTTTATTTAAAGAATATTATTTTATCATTCCGCAAAAAATTGATTTTTTGATAATACTCCAGTGTTTGTGAAATTTTGGGGCGTTACAAATACACTTAAGGTTTTAATATAACAATGAGATCTCAGCCCATTGGGAGTCAAGTATGGATTCCATAAATTTATGTGAGAGGGTTATAAATTTAAGTTAAATAGTGGGAGCATAATTAATTTAATAAAAGACCATATTAAATTAATTGATGCATTCTGCATATTATTTTTTTACTTTTCGTCATTTATATTTATTGATTCATGAGTAACCATATGCATTTGAAAGGCATACTAGATGCCAATAATCAAATCAAATTTTCTTGATTGACACCACAATCTGAGAATTGTTCTAAAGCATGAGAAAATTGGTTATGTCCTTGAGTAGTCTTTTCCAGAGACAATTACTGATGGCTCGACAAAAGAAGAGGTGATTGCTATAATAAACATAGTGATGACGATAGTACTGCGACAAGTGTGATGCTTGCGACTATGTCACATAAGTTACAAAAGCAACTTGAGAGTATAGATGCTAAAACATGATTTTTCATCTCAAGGTGTTAAATGAAGAACGATCATGTGTGGAAAGATATGAGATTTCCTAGCAACTATACCAGTGCATAATGGTAGAAGAATCTTCATCAGTGCTCGTGTACTGAAGATGTTGATTACATTGAGAAGTTGTCTGTATTGAGTTCAGTCATGAACCATGAATTTAACGTGAATAAACTCGAACGCACACTTATTAAGTTGTTGAACATGCTTAAGACTGTTAAACTCAATATCTAAGTTTGTGGTGGGCAAAATCTTAATCATAGATTTTTCTAGGAATGTCCAAATGATGCTTTAGGAAAGTAACCAAGATGGCTAAGGCAGTTAAAGCGAATAGGGACAATACCAAATCTAATGACCCTTATTAGCGTTTTGAAATGACAGATCATTAAAAATGAAACTCCAAGGCTATGTCTACTTCATTAACTTATTGGGTATTTGATACCATATATGAATCTTGAAAATACCCAGAACTCAAAGATAGCATTTCGAAAGTAGTCTTTGATTATTTTAAATTTTGAAACTACCTAAAATACCCCCCAAAAAATGATAATTGCATCTAAGTCACCATCATATGAAAAGAATATAATCAAGACCTATAAAAAATTATTATCACAAGAATGATCGATAAAACTTATAAAAAATCCAGATCTAAAAAAGGACCATATAATATTAAAAGAATCATGAAAAATAAAAAAGAAATTGAGTTTGAAAATGAATTTGATAAGATAGGATATCAAAATCAATTAAATGCATCTAAAAAAATATTAAAATATTTTAAGGAAAACATGATAGAAAATTTTACTAAATGAATAGTAAGATCTATAATAATAAAAGAGAGTTAATACCCTAAATAGTCACTGAACTTTCTCAAAAATTATCAGGAGGCCATCGAACTTCAAAACTTCCATAAGTAGTCACTGAACTTTGCGAATAGTTCCTAAGGGGTAACTAAACTTCAAAACTTTCCTAAATAATCACTGAACGTTGCCAAAACTTCCCAGGAAGTCACAGAACTTTGCAAATTGGGATCCCGTGCATCAATGGTTCAGTGACTATTTAGGGAAGTTTTGGCAAAGTTTAGTGAATATTTAGGGAAGTTTGGAAGTTTAGTGACCTCCTAGGAACTATTTGCAAAGTTCAATGACTACTTAGGGAAGTTTTGAAATTCGGTGACCTCCTGATAATTTTTGACAAAGTTCAGTGACTATTTAGGGTATTAACCCTAATAAAAGATATTATAGACAAATTAGAAAAAAAGGAAAAATAGTATTTTAAAATATGACATACCTTTTAACCAGAATATAAATATAATAACAGATCTTGATATTATAAATTCTCGAACATCTCTAGACTTTGAAGATCTACTTAAAACTCTATAAATGAGAAAATCTATCATGAATAGATTACCTCAAGAATATAAGAAATTAAAATTTAAATTAGCATTAAAATTTTATATATCTATGATAAATAATAAAATAAGTTTAGCTTTATTAAAAGAATTATTAGAATATTAAAGAATTTTTGAAAAAACATTTTAAAGATTATTAGATTATACAGATTGGTATTATAAGTTAGAAGAAGAACAATGAAGTTATATATTTTTAAAACATGTTCCTAAAAAATTAAAAATAATAACATTAAAGATTATTACAGAATTTGAAAAAGAAGAAATTATGTTATATTGTAAAGAAAATTATGAATCATTATAAAAAATTAATTCTTAATAAAATACTTGACTAAATATGGAAAAATTAGAAAGAAAACTTGAAAATGATCTTAATACTATGTATAAATTACACCAACAAATAGATAATATATATTTAATACCAGAAGAGAAAAAAATTAACAAATAGTCAGGAAAAACAAATATTAAAAATAAGACAAGAAAAATCTAAAATAAAAGCAAGATATTTTAAGAATCTAAAAGAACTTCCAAATATGACAATGATAAATTCAGATTTGATAAAATAATAAAAGAATCAAAAGATAATGAATGTGAATTATTTTATTTTACCCAATCAAAAATAAAACTAGAATATTAACAAACATTTTAGTTAAGGAAATGAATGAACATATGAATGAACTTAAACAATTGATAAAAATATTTATAACTAACGTCCAAGATTCAAGAAGTAAGATAAAAGAAGTAAGAAATGATATAAATATATTAAAATTGAAATTAGGGAATTAAAAGAAAACAATAAAAGTAAAGATAAAAAAATGGGTAATGCTACATGTACACACACACTTTTACACAATCTTTTACACCTCTCTCACATGGAGGGGGGTCCACGATTATTTTATTATGTGTGGGCTCCCCCTACATGTGAGATGGGTGTAAAAAATTGTGTAAAAGATTGTGTACACTTAGCATTATTCTAAAAAAATAGATAAAAAATTTATAGAAAATGAGATGTCGAGAATTGGAAAGAAATAAATAAATAAAACAAGAAGATTTAGTAATAGAAGTAGGGGTGAGCAAAACTCAATCCAACCCAACAAAATCTCCCAACCCGACCGGGTTGGGTCGGTTTTTTTGTCATTTTTTGGTGGGTTTCGATTTTTGGGTTGAGTGGTCAGGTTGAGTTGGGTCTGGTTGTGGGTTAACAAGAAAAACTTGATATAACCCAACCCAACCCGCCAACATTAAAAAAAAAAAAAATGGAAAAAGACAAAATGAAAAAAGGAAAAAGACATGAAATGAAAAAAAAAGCCCTAAACTAGTAAGTTCTCAGTTCTCACTCTCGTGACTCATCTATAGGTCTTCTACTCTTCTTCACTCCCGCCGCAAAGCCAACGATCCCTAATCAACAATTTTCTCTGAAATCGCACAAAAGTCATCTCTAGATCCTTATTTCAACCAACAATTTCCTAATTAAATTCGAGCCCTAATTAAATTCAAAATGGTGTATCCGTATGCTGCAAGCCAAGAGCTTAAATTGCACAGAGATGGAATTTTTTCTCAAATCGCCGACGGCGGTCTTCGTTTTCCGGTTGCCGATTATCGGACGTCCACACTCCAGTGCTAAAGTAAGTATATTTCCTAATCCATGAAATTTGCTAGTAGTTTTCAAAATTTTCTAATAGTTTTCCACACTCTAGTGCTCTGTTCTTTCTTTTATCCATGAAATTTGCTAGTAGTTTTCCAAATTTTTGCACCAAATATTGTGACCTGTGAACAATGATGTATGGTTATGTTATGCAGCGAAGGGAAGAAGACTAAGAAATGTTTTGGTAAATGAGCTAAAGACTCACTTCAGCCTAAAAGAACCCAAATATCATGTGCTAAAACTTGAAATGACTTACATTTCGATTAGACTCGGTGACTATTATTTTATTCCACAATGCCCAAATTTGTTAGCTGACCCGAAATTTACAGAGAATTAAATAATGCTTAGTTTGTTCATTGTTGACTGCAATCTGTTATATATCTTTGCTTCTTACTAAATGAGCATATAATGGCTACATAATTTATGTATGCAGTTTATTAAATTAAGCCCCCGTTTGGTCCCATTTTTTTCTATTACATTACATTAATTTTTTTTCTCTCTTCATTTCAACCACACATTCATCAAATAAAATAATATTACACACAAATCTAAAACTTTTCATTACTTTACCACACATTCTCCAATCAATCACTATTCCAAAAATTTTCAACACCCTAAAATGGGGGCCAAACGGGGGCTAAATGTACGCTGAAATTATTTCCAGAGCTCAGAAAAATATATCTTCCACTGGGGTCTGGGGCTTGGGAGAACAGCAAGAAAGCAAGTCTAGAGACCGAGCTTTAAAAGATTGAGGTAACAAGTCATCCACCTTAGGATTTTCATCTGATGTGAATTCTAATGATGAAAATGTTAATCTTTTTTTAAAGTGAATTATGGAAATTTACTTTGTTAATCTTTTGCTGTGAACCGTATTTACTAATTTTTCCTCTTTTATTCTTCGTTTACTTGTCTTTAGCCATTACTCCAAAACCGACCAACCCAACCCGACCGACACTTGATTGGGTTGGGTTGGGTTTCAACATTTACTCGGGTTGATGAATTTAGGAAAAAAAATTTTCCCTAAATTCATCATCCATACTTGACCATACTTCCTGCTTCTATTTAGATCAATCTAATCGTGTTGGGTTGGGTTTGGGCAAAAATCGACCCGATCCAACCCACGCCCACCCCTAAATAGAAGCATGAAGTATGGATGATGAATTTAGGAAAAAGATTTTACCTAAAATATTAGAAGAAGAAGAAGAAGAAAATTTCAAAAGATCACTATGAAAATTAAAAATCGAAGAAGAAAAATATAAGAAAGATGAATGAGGAATTAGATTTATTAATAGAAAACTTTAACCAACTTAGCTTAGAAAATGTAAGTGAATATCAAGTCCTAATGAATACTGAAGGAGGACCTATTCCAGTAGAAACCTCTAACCAATATGAAAAATTAGACCCAAATGAAAGTTATGCGCTTATATATAATAAACTGTATAAACAATTTTATGACAAAGTAAGAGATAAACAACCACATAAAGAAAATAAATATAAAGATAGATTTGAATTAAATGATAATTATGATAAACAAATTAACCATGGAAGAACAAAATTAGATCTAGATTGTAAAATATATACTAAAAAAACCTTATTAACTTGGGCAGATTCAATGATACTATTTTGTTTATATAACAATGATGATACATGGGAACATACAGAAAGAATAATAGAATTCTTAATAGTATCATTTGAAGGAAATGTGAGAAACTAGTGGGAATGAATAAATAATGATACAAAATCATTAATAAAAAGAAATGTACAAACAGAAATAATAAAATCAGATAAACAAGATATAGAAAGATTAGTAGAATATATTACAGATGAATTTTTAGGAGAAAATTGGATGGGAAATGCTGAAGAAGAAGCAAAAAGAGAAAAAGATGGTGCTAGAATTAAGTTAATATATTTAACAATATGTGATATGTGTAAGATTAAAGAATACACTTTTGAGTTTAGAAATTACTATTATATACAATTTTATAGTAATGAAAACCAAGAAGTATATCAAGACATGTACTATACTAAATTATCGGGAACACGAGGAATATATTTTAAGATATAATTTGAAAAATATATTAAAAATAATATTGGAATACCAAAATCCGTAGGATCAAGAATAAAATTTCTATTTGAAAAACTTATATATATATATATATATATATATATATATATATTAAAAAGATCAGGAAAATGAACAAGGATATTCTGTGAAGGTATGGAAAAACCTACACAATAGGGATGTAATCCTGAAAGAAAAAATATTAAAAGAAAATAGAAGAATAGAAAGTTTAAAAAATTCAAAAATTTTAGAAAAAAGTATATAAACCAAGAAGAAGATATTATAAAAGAAAGTATAATCCGAATAGACAACAAAAAAATAGTCCTTACAAAAAAAAAAAAAAAAAGCCAATGTAAATGTTGGAATTGTGGAGAGATAGGTCATATAAGGCCAGATTGTTATAAAAAGAAAGTTAGAATATTACAGATATAATACTTAGAGATAGAAGATGAATTAAGTGAGATATCTGATATTGAACAATATTATAATCAAGAAGTATACATAATTGAAACAGATTCAGAAGATAATGAGTCAAGAAATTGAGGAAATAGAAAGTGATAATATAGAAATGTAAGAATATGAAAGAATAGAATGATATGGACTAAAAGTAACTTTTGATAATAACTAGTCGACGCACGTGCAAGGCACGTGCCATAATATAGTTGGCTACGTAATAGCGTTGACTGATTTTTTGTTATTTTTGGAGGCATCACTAATTAAATCTTATTTAACAAAATTTCTTCAATAGAAAACCTTAAAGTTACAACGAAAAATAAATAAACAAAAAGGAAGTTAGAAACAAAAGGGGAAATTATTCATCATAAACAACCAATATAAATCAATTCAAATTTTAAAACACCCACACACTAACAAACTACCAAGATATTGTTGTTTCTTCTTTCTTCCTCAATTTTTTTGAAGTACAAACCTTTAGAGGCCTTGCATATCACATTTTAAGTTTTTTGAGGGTGGGTAGAAAAGGAAAATTAACGATTATGATTTTATATTTAATAATTTAAGATAATTTTTATATTTAAACTTAATCGACAATATATTTATTATTATCACATTTTAAGTTTTTTTTTAAAAAAAAATAAATATATCCAAATAGGTATTCATATCGTGAAATATCGAATCAAACGTCGTACGAAAAATGAAATTCGAAAAAAGGACATTGAAATGAAGTTGAGATTGAAAAGAAACATAAACAATCACGACTTTATGTTTCGCAATTAATGTAAAATTATTTTTTATATTTAAAATTTATTGACCATATATTTATCATGACCGCACTTCAACATTTTCAACAAATTTTAAATCGCTTAAAACGTATATTTGTAGCTTAAAATACTGAATGAAACGTAAAAAAAAAATTGGCTTAATTTAAGATAAAAACTTAAGAAAAATGAAATTGAGAGAAATTAGTGTGAGTATGGAGGTTGAGGGTGGGTAGAAAAGGAAAATTAACGATTATGATTTTACGTTTAATAATTTAAGACAACTTTTATATTTAAACTTAATCGACAATATATTTATTATTATCACGTTGTAAGTTTTTTTTTAAAAATTTAAATCGATCCAAATGGATATTCATATCGTGAAATATGAAATCTAATATTGTAGGAAAAATAAAGTACGAAAAAAGGATATTGGAATGGGGTTGAGATTGAAAAGAAATATAAACAATCACGACTTTATGCTTCACAATTAATGTACAATTATTTTTTATATTTAAAATTTATCGACCATATATTTATCATAACCGCACTTTAACATTTTCAACAAATTTTAAATCGCTTAAAATGTATATTTGTAACTTAAAATATTGAATCAAAAGTATAAAAAAAATAGGCTTAGACGGCTTAGACGAGCCGAGCCGAGCCAAAAAAAGCCATTCGGCTCAGCTCGCGGCTTATGAACAGGGGTTGAGATTGAAAAGAAACATAAACAATCACGACTTTACGCTTCACAATAAATGTAAAATAATTTTGATATTTAAAATTTATCGATCATATATTTATCATGTCCGCATTTCAATATTTCCAAAAAAATTTAAAATCCTTAAAAAGTATATTTGTAACTTAAAATATTGAATCAAACGTTTAAAAAAAAAGACCGGCTTAGACGACCGAGCCGAGCCAAAAAGCCATTTGGCTCGGCTCGTGGCTTATGAACAGTAATGGGGAAGTCACTCTTTTATTTATCGTAGATATTGAATCAAACATTGTAGGAAAAATAAAGTTCGAAAAAAAGACATTAGAATGTGATTGAGATGGAAAAGAAACATAAATCATCACGACTTTACGCCTTACAATTAATGTAAAATTATTTTTGATATTTAAAATTTATCGAACATATATTTATCATGGCCGCACTTAAACATTTCCAACAAATTTTAAATCGCTTAAAACGCATATTTGTAACTTAAAATATTGAATTAAACGTTAAAAAAAAAAATCGGCTTAATTTAAGATAAAAACTGACGAAAAATGAAATTGAGATAAATTAGTATGAGTATGTTGGTTGAGGGTCGGTAGAAAAGGAAAATTAACGATTATGATTTTACGTTTAATAATTTAAGATAATCTTTATATTTAAACTTAATCGACAATATATTTATTATTATCACGTTGTAAGTTTTTTTAAAAAAAATTAAATATATCCAAATAGATATTCATATCGTGAAATATCAAATCAAACGTTGCATGAAAAATAAAATTCGAAAAAAAGACATTTGAATGAGGTTGAGATTGAAAAGAAACATAAACAATCACGTCTTTACACTTCACAATTAATGTAAAATTATTTTTTATATTTAAAATTTATCAATCATATATTTATCATGGCCGCACTTCAACATTTCCAAAAAAATTTAAATCACTTAAAACGCATATTTGTAACTTAAAATATTGAATCAAACGTTTAAAAAAAAAGGGCTTAAAAGAGCCGAGCCAAAAGCCATTCGGTTCGACTCGCAGCTTATGAACAGTAATGGGGAAGTCACTCTTTTATTTATGGTAGAGATAAAAAAAATTTAAATTGATCAAAATGGATATTCATATCGTGAATATTAAATCAAACATTGTAAGAAAAATAAAGTTCGAAAAAAGACATTGGAATGAGGTTGAGATTGAAAAGAAATATAAACAATCACGACTTTACGCTTCACAATTAATGTAAAATTATTTTTGATATTTAAAATTTATCGACCATATATTTATCATGGCCGTACTTCAATATTTCAAAAAAATTTAAATCGCTTAAAACGCATATTTATAACTTAAAATATTGAATCAAACGTTAAAAAAAAAACTTAGCTGAGCCGAGCCAAAAAGCCATTCGGCTCAGCTCGCGGCTTATGAACAGTAAGAGGGAAGTCACTCTTTTATTTATAGTAGAGATTAACCGAGGCAAAAAGCCATTCGGCTCGACTCGCGGCTTATGAATAGTAATGGGGAAGTCACTGTTTTATTTATGGTATATAAGTTCAAGAAATTACAAAAATTATCTTTAGATTTTAAATTAGGAAAATGAGTAATTTTTGGTAGAATTTGGAAAAGAGAAATGATAGCCATAAATAAATATCATAAAATTGAAAAAACTATAAATGTTAGAACAACCCAAGGTACACATAAATTAAACATTTTAACAAGAAATATAGTAAAATAATTATTATCAAAAATTAACAAAAAACAAAGTGAAAAAAATTCAATATGTCTATTTAGTATGAATACAAATAATGTTTAAATCCTTATTTAGAGAAAAAATATATTCACCTTTAACTTTAAGTTTACATGTTGGAAGAATAATAAATTTAAAAGATAGCCATCTATGGACCGTAGAAGGAAACCTAGCATATCAAAAAATGATATTTACTTGTTACCCAAAATATTGTATTTCATTAAAAGATAATTTTTTTAATGAAGTCTTAGGTTTGCATTTTAAGTTACATATGAATGATATAATGCAACGAGAAGATCAAATTATGACTATTGAATATAGAGTCTTATATACGTTTACCAATTCTAATTATGGAAACACTTGTTCCAAAAAACTATATATAGAAGTTCTTAAGAAATGTAGAGATATCAGTAAAATAATAGAACCAAATAAGCAAGTAAATTTGATCACAAAGGAATATGAATTTAGAACATCAACAGATAAACCTAAAATAATAGAACTTAGGGAAAAAGAATATCCCGATAATAATATAATGTTTAAATATAGAAAATTAATTAGAAGATCAAAAAGTCTTAGAATACCTAATAGAAAATCATAGAAGAAACTAGTCACGTAAGATAAATAAAACTTCATAAAAATGCATGAAATATGAAAATAGAATAAGAATATTTCAATGGAAAGGAATATGTAACAAAACCAAATATATTAATAGATACATGAGCTAGTGAATGTCATATAGCTTCAAGAAGAAATAAAGAATTAGTGCCTCATAAAATTAAACCATATAGGTATGTAAATTTTGATGGACAAATGTATACTACAGAATTAGAAGTAAAAGTATTAATAAAAATAGGAGGAATTGATCTTATAGTACCATGTTATATAGATGATAGCATGAATATAAACCCTCATATATTATTGGGGATGAGCTTCTTAAATGGATTTGAAGATTATAGTATAAAAAGAGAAGGACTATATATATTTCATAATGGACAAACTATATTATGTAACAAAGAACTAAATGAATAATCAAATAAGTTTTCAATTAAATGTATATATACAAGTTACTATTATAGAATCAGATATAACAACTTGTGCTTTGATAGACACAGAACGTGATATAACCATATTTAAGATTTTTTTAAATAAAATCATAGGATAATAAAAGTAAGATAAAATTAACAGGAGTAATATGAGAAGATACTCGAATAATAAATAGTGCTGATCAAATTAGTATAATCCTTGAAAGTAAACAAATAATAATAAATATGATATATAGTTATGATAAATTAGAATGTGATATTATTAGGAAATGACTTTATACAACAGTTTCAATATTATAAACAAAACAATTATATGATAATGTTACAAACCCCTTGTGGACATTTATTAAAAATACCAAGAGAATTTAAACCTTACAGAGTTCAGCCAACTCAACGTGGTGATAGATGAGAGAAAAAACCAATTATACATAATGAAATAAAAAATTAAAGAATAATGTATAAAAAAAATCCTAAAAACGGAAGTAGAAGTAAGTATAGAAAGAATTATAGAACAATTGGAAAACGTTTATGGAGAAAATCCATTGATATTTTGGAAACCATATCATCTTAGAGCAAAAATAAAATTAACAGAAAATTTAATTATAAGAGTTAGACCAATTATGTATACCATACCAGATACACAAGAATTCAAAGTCCAAACAAAAAAATTATTTGAACAGAAACTTATCACACCAAGAATGGACCTCATAGTAATCCAACATTTATGGTAATGAAACATTCTGAGCAAGTTAGAGGAAAAATCAGAATGGTAATAAATTATAAAGAATTAAATAAATATACTAGATTTGATGGATACTTTTTACTAAACAAAGAAATCCTAATAAACCTTGTAAAATGAAAACAATATTACCCTAAATTTGACTGTAAATCAGGATTTTGGCAAATAAAAATGAAAGGAGATAGTATACAATATACAGCCTTTAATACACCTCAAGGCAAATACGAATAGTTCGTAATGTCTTTTGGATTAAAAAATGCACCTCAAATATATCAAAGGAAAATTGATAATATATTTAGAAAATTTAATAAATTTCTAACAGTATATGTTGATGATATATTAATATATTCTAATAACAACAAAGAACATAGAAATCATTTAATACAATTTATAAATGAATGTAAGAGGAAGGAATTGTTCTTTCTAAAAAGAAAGTCATTATAGAAAAACAAGAGATTGATTTTCTTGAATTAATAATAGATAAAAGAGGAGTAAAATTACAAACTCATATATCTAAAAAGATAGATAGTTTTCCAAACAAATTAGAATTTAAAGAACAAATACAAAAGTTCTTAGGATATCTAAATTATGTAGAATGATTTATTGAAAATTCAAAAAAAAGACATAAAATACAAATTTTATTTAGAAA
This sequence comes from Fraxinus americana, assembly GCA_035079005.1. Taxonomy (NCBI): domain Eukaryota; kingdom Viridiplantae; phylum Streptophyta; class Magnoliopsida; order Lamiales; family Oleaceae; genus Fraxinus; species Fraxinus americana. Next base: position 24,281,547 of record CM068726.1, on the reverse strand, counting down.
AACAAATACTAAGGGATGTAATGATAAACATACAGAAATTGTTAAATTATTAAAAGAAGAATGTAAAAATTTACCAAAATTAAGATTATCAGAAGAAAAAGACAATTTAATTGTTAATACAGATGTCTCAGATAAATATTGGGTAGTCATACTAAAAACATTTTTAAATGAGATTTGTTGATATTCAAGTGGAACTTTTAATCAAACAGAGATAAATTATATCACTTATGAAAAAGAATTATTAGCAATAATTAAAGGAATAAAAGAGTTTTCATTATTCTTATTATCTAAAAAATTCATTGTTGAAACTCACAATTCTCAAGTTGTAGGATTAGTCAGAAATAAGTTACTAATGAAGCCTCAATATAGAAGATTACACAGATGACAAATATATTTATCATTTTATAATTTTGACATTATTCATATTAAAGGTGTGAATAATTATCTTGCAGATTTTCTCAGCAAAAACATAGAATTTGCTGATAGATAAAAACAAGATTATGAAATTATCCCAATATGTCATTCATATACAAAAAAAGACTGACTTCTTCAAAGAGGAAGTTGAAGACATAAATACCGGTGCGGTACAGAGATATTCAACTCACACATAAAACTATTGTTGGATATCACTGCAGAACAACATAAAAATTCCATAAAACTCAAAAATCAAATTGATGCTATTGCATCACAACTGAAAAATATATTGTATGAGACAAAAATACCAATGAGCTCAGAAATGAGTTTTCCAATTCAATACCAAAAAGGTACAGCAGGAAGCAGCAGTGGACCCAAAAGGGACAACATACCAACTGATAGAAAAGGAGATGTTCCAGTAACATCAAATAAAAAAGTGATGATATAAGCAGATAAAAATGATTCCAAAACAATCAGTATCATAGACCAAGATGATATGACTCATTTGGACCCAAAAGAAGAAGAATATGCCAAATAGTTAAATAGTCTATGAAATAAAGATCAGTGATTCGTACTTCATCTCTCCGAAAAATAATGTTTACCTAGAGTTACAGCCATGGAAGGAGGTGATCATACATTCATAAAAATAACTGCAGACTATGGATTCTTGGATTTGATATATGTAGGAAAAAAATTGATAGAATTATCAAAATTTGATGGAATGTTCATAAAGGAAGTGTCAAAATTCTACTCAATAAGTCCTGAATATAATGAAAATGTTTACTATCCGGTTGAACATATAATATCAATTGGATATGTAGCAGTCAACTTCAATATAGATGTCATGGAAAATGAGAAGAAGATTCCAAATGTAACCAAGTCATGCATAAAGCATAGAAAAGCACTTGCGATCAATGTCATATACAATATTGCTAAAAATTTATACGATAAAAAATTTTCATGTCTTTTCCAATATGAAAATTGGATGCTATTAACAAATGGAAGATATGAGATTTAACATACATCAATTTTCGGGATGTCCTACCACCACAAAAGAATCGTGCCAGCTGCGAGACTGTCCAAGCTGCATGTGAAGATGTAGGACTAGAAAGACAATAATAGAAGGGTAGTGCCCTAAAGAAAAAAGATGTGAAATAAAGTTGATTGTCTTATATAACCATAGAGCCACGATAATTTAGTGGTTAGACTTTAAAAACTCTATAATTGGAGAATGATGTAATCAATAATGTAAGATGCCAATAATTTTTCCTCAATTAGATGTATAAATATAGGCCTTTGGGCTAGAAGGAAGACAAAACGAATTTGAACACTCAGTTTGTGAGAAAGCCAAAAACCTTCTGTCAATCTTGTATCAAATTCAAAGGATATCAATATTGCCAATTTTGAATAGATAATTCACATTTCAATCCTCTCAAATAGATATGAGTTTCTAAATCTTAGTTCCCATATATTCTTGAAAAATTTGATAGAGAATTTCTTTCTTACTTTAGCAATAAATGAAGTTTTTTCTTTAACAGAAGTCTGGAAATTTGATTCTTAGAAACAATATAGTGAGAGTAAGAAGCAGGAGTAGTAAGGATCCCGTGAAGGCAGGAAGTCGTTGAAAAGGGTGGTTTGCACATTCAGAGTTTGAAGGTCACTTGATTTTGAAGTTAGAAATCCAGACCAAAACTAAAGTAAAACTACTTATTTTCTGTTAAATTTAGAAAGAACTCTCTTAACATTCTAAAGAATTGTAGGGATTATTATTATGATGTTGTTCATAGTTTGATATTCAAAGATGTCAAGATATACATTTGAAGGATTAGATAAAAATTTAGAAGAAATGATTAAGAAAATAAATGATAATGATTTATTACTAGAAAATATGAATATGTTATCTAATCTTAGAAAAATTTAAAAGGCTTAGTCAACCAGGCCAAATTGAAAAATCGCCTGAAGAAGAGAGATCTGAATTCTGACAAGGTGGCACATTGCAATGGGTCGGACTTTCGGGTCGGACCTTTTATGGTTATCCCTTTCCATATTTGGATAAATTGCAGTTGCGGTCCTTAATCTTTATAATTTTGCACTTATTTTTGACAAAGTATTATATTTTTTCATACGTCCGATAGTTTCAACGACATTTTTATGTCCAAAATGATCGTTAAGTTTTAGAATGTAAAGATGAATTTACCCTTGAGCTACATATGAATTTATAACAACAACAAAAAAAAATAAAAAATAAATAACGTTTCGGTGTTGCATTCAAATTATATCATTCGAGCATTTGGGTCACAAATAGTTTAAAAAAAAATTTTTTTGATAATCAAATCTTCAAACTTCCATTTTTGATGCAAGGTGGTCAAATTAGATAATAAGTCGACCTTCAGATAAAACGTCATATGCCGTGCACATGAACACTTCCCGATAAGATTATTTTTGTCAAGTTTTGATATTTACTGAACTATGGTTTGAAAAGTGAAAATGTAAGAAAAAAGGAATAAAAGGTTAAGGGTCCGTTTGTGATAACTTTTACTTCTACATTTGAGTAGTATAAGAAGATAAGCATAAGCTAAAAGTATTTGGCATCTAATTCTCAAAAGAGCTTTCTCTTCAAGAAGAGTTTTTATTTATGTTTGGTATGATCATGTCAAAAGCTATTATGGTATGACAATTACAAGTTTACCCTTAATGATAATATTGTATTTGTTTATTATCATATTAAAATTATATTGGTAATACATATATATAAATTTTGAGCCTGTCCGAGCTTATTTTTGGCTAATAATACATTTTAAAATAGTAGATTGATAAAGAATATGTGACAAAAAAGTAAAGGAAAGTTTTGAACTTGCATGTAATATTATTTTATCGAATAATGTGTGGTTGAAAAAAATGGAGAGAAATGTATTATTAGCTAAACAAACAATGGCTAAAAAATGAAAATTTAAGTGCAGCAATTTTAGATTAGAAATCATAAGAAAATAATATTCATGTAAGCATGAGCTCATTTCAAAAACATAAACTTCATACCAAGTCTCAAAACATAAGTCTCACATAGATTATAAATAACAAAATCTCACTATTTTAACAAAAGAAATATGCTTAAAATCTATTTATCGCCCCTAAGATAAATGTTTCATATTCGAGGTTTTTGATCCTTCAACCATTCAATTTGATACTCGGGTTCCTTCAAAGCTACAAAAACCTCTCTATTTGTGATCTTTGTGAACAATCCCAAGCCAAGCTTGAAAAGAGGAGTCATCGGTTCACAACCTGGAAGTGTAGCCAACTTATCCATAACCTCTTCAACACTACATTCAGGTGGATCGGTGCGTATATTGGAGCTTCTATTTTTTACAGCTTCAAGAAGTTCTTCAAGTTGACATTGTTGGGAAATTATTTAATTTCCCGTGATGGGCCGACATATGTAATTAATTGTGTATAAACGCTATCTTAAAGTTAAGCCCAAAAATTAAAGTGATCTAATAAAGAATTAAGTAATTGGGCTTTAAGCATCTAATTAAAGTGTGGGCCGGACTATATGTGTAGAGACCGGATCCATTAGGGTTTGTATTTGACGATGGGCCGAATACATATGGAAATATATAAAGGGTTATGGTCCCCAATTCATATGGTGATTTTCTCATTCTATGTGGCATCCCATCAACACAAGAATACAAGAGAAACCATATGAAGAGGAAGATCCATAAAACCCACAATCAGGAATTATGATGGAGATTTGAAGCAACCAAATTGAAGATTTACAGATCCAGATTCAAGATTCATTAATCAAGTCAGAAATCAATTGATTAAGGTATGTTCCGCGTTAATTCAGTTTCTTGATGATTTGACATGAAGATCTTGGCAAGATCATAAAGTTCAAGTTTTAATAAAGTTCCAACAAGTGGTATCAGAGCCTATTCATGTTAAATCATTGGGAATCAAGTATTTTTAATTTGGTTCTTGTATATTTTTTTTATGGTTTTCAAATTTAATAATTTCGGATTTAGATTTATTAAATTTGAAAAATTATTCGGTTAATTTTAAAGATTTTCAGAATTTCGGTTTTAAAAAAAAAAAAAAAAAAAAATTTGGGGTGGTCGACGCCGCCGCCGCCGTGTCGGCGGCAGCGGCCACGTATTTATTCTGAATAAGACGTCATGAATAATCGCTGTGCCAGCCGGCTCTTTATGCGCCACAAGACGTCTTGTTGTCACAATGCTGCCTGTCAGAATAATATCTGACGACGTTTATTGTAATTGACAAATGACGCTGTAATTGCAGCAGCACTGCACGTCTTGTAATGATGCTGTGCAAGCCGTCGTTCGAGATGGGCGCGCCCGTCGCCTGCCAATTTTGGCCCTTGGTAGCGCCGGATTGCGCCGCCAAGGGGGTGAGGTGGAAAAATCTTCGTTAAATTTTGAAACTAGGGTTTGGATGAATTTTGGGGGCGGGGGCTTGGGTTGTAAATTTGAAGTTTTAAGGTCCTTGACTGCAATTTCAAATTAGGGTTTCATTTTAAGGATTTAGCCCCTTAAGTTTGAGGTTTTGATGTTTCAGTCCCCTAAGGTTATAAATTCATCCAATTGGGCCTTTAAAGTTACGGGTTTAATAATTCAGTCCCTCAAGTTTCAAAATTAATTATTTTTTGGACCATTAAAGTTTTAATTTTAATGTTTAGGCCCCTACAGTTTGCAATTTTGGTTATTCAGCCCCTAAAGTTTAAAGTTCATTCAAGTTGGGCCTTAAAGTTATGGATTTTAATAATTCAGCCCCTGGAGTTTTAAAATTAATTATTTTAGGGCCATTTAAAGTTCTGATTTTGTAATTAAAGCATCAAAGTTTCTGATTTTGTTCCAAATTGGCCCCAAAAGTTTTAAATAATTAATTTTTGAATCCCTAAAGTTTTCAATAATTAATTATTGACTCCTAAAGTTTCGGGTAATTATTTTTGGATCCCTAAAAGTTTTCAATAATTAATTATTGACTCCTAAAGTTTTTTCAACAATTAATTTTGGATCCTTAAAGTTTGAATAATTAATTTTTGACTCCTAAAGTTTTTCATAATTAATTATTGAGCCCTAAAGTTCTGGATTATTATTTCTGGGTCCATAAAGTTCTGAATTATTAACCCTAGGCCCCTAAAGTTTCAAAATAAAATAAAAGAATTAAGGATTAACAATTATAATTCAAATTTTGGTATTTCTTTTGGATTACTAATTTTTCTAAATGAATTGATTGAAGCAACATGTCACCAAAGTGACCTCTCTTGCCTAGATTAATTTATTTGGGATATTAGAAAGGTTGTGTGTACGTAATTCATGCGGGTATTGACCGGCCCAAAGGAAGGTTAATATTTGGCCGAATTATTTACATACCTGTGGTAATAAATATGTGACAATTATAAGGTTTCATTTTATGTGAACAATAAATCGGTCCAAAGATAGGTTTATTGTTTGACATGGTTTATTGTCAATATTTGATTACTACACCAAGAGTACCACTTACAAGTTGATACTTCTGTCCAAAGACTAAATATCAATGTTGTGCCGGTCTCTTGTGATGGGGTTTACCATTATTTGAATTGATTAATTGTTTAATACGGATTCATATGTGAACATGTATATTAAGTATTAGTTCTCTATTCAGTTAATCCATCAACTTCCACAATATCTGCCAACATCAACTCCATTCCTGTGCTAAATGGAACCAACTATTAAGGACTGGAAAGAGAACGTTATGATCGTTCTTGGCTGCATGAACTTAGACCTTACGTTAAGGACCGAACAACCCGCTGCACTTACGGATAAAAGTTCTGTTGATGAAAACAAGGACTTTAATAAGTGGGATTGTTCAAACCGCATGAGTCTTATGATCATGAAGCGTAGTATTCCAGAATCATTCAGGGGCGCTGTGTCCGATAAGGTAACTACTGCCAATAAATTTCTTGCTGAAATTGAAGAAACGCTTTGCAAAGGCGATAAGACATAAACTAGTACGCTTTTGCATACCTAGTTTCACTAAGGAATAAAAGCAAAAGAAATATTCAGGAGTACATTATGCAGATGTCTTATATTGCTTCGAAATTAAAGGTTCTAAAGCTTGAGCTATCTGATGATTTGCTCATGCATCTGGTTTTAATTTCTATTCCTGCACAATTCAAGGTCAGTTATAACTGTCAAGGGATAAATGGACTCTAAATGAGCTCATTTCATACTGTGTGCAAGAAGAAGAAATGCTGAAGCAAGAAAGGACTGAAAGTGCTCACTTGGCTAGTACCTCTAAGGACAAGTTAAAGAAAAGAAAGAATAAGAAAGCTGCATTCGGTTCGGTTCAAAATTAACAGCGAAATAAATTTAGTTGGAAATTTTGTGAAAATCTGGGATATATAAAGAGATATTGTACTGAATGCTACGCTTGGCGTGTAAAGAAAAGTACATTTTTCACTATTGGTTTGTTTAGAGGTAAATTTAATGTCAATATCAAGACACACTTGGTGGATAAATTTCGGTACCACCACTTATATAAGTGTGTTTATGCGGGGTTGTCTGAGCTGCCAAAGCCAATTGATGCTGAAAGATTCATCTATTTGGGGCGATGGCAAATCAGTTAAGGTTGAGGCTTTACGGAATTTAGGTTATCATTAAAGACTGATTATTATTTGAATTTGAAAGAGACATTTACGGTACCGTCCTTTTGGATGGAATTTGGTTTCTATTTCTACATTGGACAACTTTGGTTACTCTTGTTCAATTAGAAATAGTCAGGTTGATCTTTTTCTTAATTCAAATATTGTGGGTGTCAGTTCTTTATTCGGTTACGATAACCTATATGTGTTTAATACGGTTGCCTCTTATAAAGAAACCTTGTATATGGATTCACATGGTATTGAACATAAATTAACCAATGAGAATTCTGCTATGTTATGGCACAAGCGATAAGGTCACATCTCTCAAAAGAGAATGGAAAGTTTTGTGTCAGAAAGAATTCTTGATTCCCTTGATACTTTCAGACTTAAGTAAATTATATTAAGGGAAAACAAACAAACATAAGGAGATTAGGTGCCAATAGGACTTCGGATGTCTTAGAACTAATTTATACGGATATCTGTGGATCATTCCCTTCGACTTCTTGGAATGGTCAACAGTCATTTATTTAGTTCATAGACGATTTTTTCTCAATATGGCTACCTATATTTCATCTATGAGAAATCTCAAACACTGGACATGTTCAAGGCATACAAGACTGAGTTCGAAAATCGACTCAGTAAAAGAATTTAACAAGTCAAATCTTACCATAGTGGTGAATACTACGAAAGATATGACGAATCAGGAGAACAATGTCCAGGACCTTTTGCAATATTCCTAGAGGAATGTGGAATTTACCCACAGTACATCAGGATCCTCCTAGGTTTAAGCACTAAAGACTGCAGCTTAAAGTCTCAACAAAGTTCCAAGTAATTGTTAAGGGGTTACAAATTTTTAAAGGTCCCACTATCAGGTCAATTTTCGAAACGGGAAATGTTAGATTTCTTGAGGATGTAGAGTTTGTGAGGGGAGATAAGGTTATAAGGTTATGATTTGTCTTGGATGAAGAATATTTATATATTCCTTCTGTTGCAATTGACAATGATTTGGTTCAGGGACAAATTCTTGCTCCAGATCTTGTTCAAGAAGCAATTTCGGATCAAGACAATATTACAAAATCCCCCATACACAATCAATAGATTGTTCCAGAAAAACAAACTCAACAACCTCAAGAACAAATGTCATTAAGGAAATCCACTATAAAAGAAGAAAGACAATTTTGGATAACTTTATAGTCTTTCTCCAAGAAAATAAGGATGACATGGATTGACGAAAGAATGACTTATCAATCAACTTTCATCAAGCCATGCAAAGGAACAATTCTAAAGAGTGGATTGATGCCATGCATAAAGAGATTTTTCTTCGGTTTCTATGAAAACTCTTTTAGGACAATTATGGCTTCTGTGACATATTTTGGTCTTAAGTTGCATTAGATGGTTTACAAATTAAAGAAATCCATCTATGAGCTTAAGCTGGTTTCCCGAATAGGTATCACAATTTTATCAAATAATTATCTCATTTGGTTTCGAGATACATTCAATTGATGATTGTGGATATCACAAGTTCAGTGGGAGTAAGCAAATCTTTGTGATGCACCTTTTGTATTAAGGATATAGATACACAAGAATTGTTCTTGGTGTATTTTTGGGTAATCACAAAAGAGTTGTATCAATAAGGTTCTTAAAAGATTTGTAATGCAGATATGAAAATCAAGTAATACCCCTACTACAATTAAGGGAGACAACTTTAGTCTCAATTAATGCCCCAATGATAAATTTAAAGATAAAGGATATACATCAGATTCTCTATGCTTTGGCAATTGAGAATTTAATGTATACTCGGGATAGCACACATCCGGATATAGTATTCTTTGTTGGAATGCTAGGCAGATATTTAATTAACTTGTGATGGAAATTTGGAAAGCAGCCATCAGGTTATTCGGTATCTATAGAGAACAAATTATTACATGATCACATTCAGGAAAATCAGACCAATTGGAGATCGTTGGATATTCTGATTTTGATTATGGAATTTGACTGTAAAATATTGTCACTAGGCTGCATATTTTTTGGATGGAAATGAAAGACCACTTAAGTTATTTTGTGACAATAACAGTCTTGTATTCCAATAGGAACATGATGATGTCAAAGTTTATAGACATTGAGTTCCTAATTGTTAAGGAATGAATTCAGAGTGGTCAGGTTTTTATAAGGCATATAAGGACAAACTCTATGGATCCATTTACTAAATGGCTACCACCCGAGGTCTTTCATGAGCATGGTGCTCACATGGGTGTTGCATCTTTTGATGATATGCCAGTTTAGTGGGAGTTTGTATTTTGGATGTTGTCTTTTGACACATAATTTCGGTTGTGCACATTCAGTTCATTTCAGAAATAAAGTATTCAGTTCAGTTCCACTCCGATTAAAGTTTATGGTTGATCTCATAAGGTATTAAGGAATAAGGCAGGACCAGTTGGAAATAGGCATGTTTAGATCACATTACATGTAATTTCCATGCTACACATCCACACTTGATCTATGTCATTTGATTGTATTGATATACGTGACCATTGATGGGTTTAGTTATGTTACTTATAACGAAGACCGCTTTGATCCTATGTTGATATAATCAATGGACGAGATTGTTCGGAGATGCTTTTGGTTATGATAGCAAAAGTTTTGAGCTCATAAGGTTATACACATTTATAAGGTAGCATATGTGGCCCAAGTGGGAGATTGTTGGGAAATTATTTAATTTCCCGTGATGGGCCGACATATGTAATTAATTGTGTATAAACGCTATCTTAAAGTTAAGCCCAAAAATTAAAGTGATCTAATAAAGAATTAAGTAATTGGGCTTTAAGCATCTAATTAAAGTGTGGGCCGGACTATATGTGTAGAGACCGGATCCATTAGGGTTTGTATTTGACGATGGGCCGAATACATATGGAAATATATAAAGGGTTATGGTCCCCAATTCATATGGTGATTTTCTCATTCTATGTGGCATCCCATCAACACAAGAATACAAGAGAAACCATATGAAGAGGAAGATCCATAAAACCCACAATCAGGAATTATGATGGAGATTTGAAGCAACCAAATTGAAGATTTACAGATCCAGATTCAAGATTCATTAATCAAGTCAGAAATCAATTGATTAAGGTATGTTCCGCGTTAATTCAGTTTCTTGATGATTTGACATGAAGATCTTGGCAAGATCATAAAGTTCAAGTTTTAATAAAGTTCCAACAGACTTTTCGTGTCAACCACCACCACTCACTTAAATCTTATATCATAGTTGGAGAAAAGTTACTTTACTTTCACAAATCAAGGAAAAATTGCAAGATGGAAGCTACGGGATAAATGTGGGAATGGTCAGGGGTAAGAAGTGGATACACCTAGGGTTAGGATGAGGTAGCATAGGCAATAACATTTCGATTTCAAATTTTCAATAGGAGGCTGTCTTTTTTTTTTTCTTCGAGTTCTATTTCCATTTTATCCATTTTTTGATTGAAAATATACTCCATTTAGACAAAACAGTCTTAAAAAACACATTGTCACAATTTCACATGCATGTTAGGCGACAATTTAACACAAAAATGGACATTTTCCATCCAAATCTACTAAATTGAGCCAAAAATAAAAATCCGAAACTATGAAATTTTGATTGGAGATCCAAGTACTTCAAGTGGTACAAGTTTGAGGACAAAAATTGCAAAATTCCCAAAAGGAAAAAAAAAAATATCATCTCCAATTCAGCCATAGTTCTGCGCTACAAGTGATTTGTGCATGTTATTACTTATAAAAAGCATATTTGTATGAAGAAAAGATTTGTCTCTTTGAGGCGAGATTTAAATTTATAGCATGTATTTAAAAACGATTTAATTTATAAGTGAATAATACTTATAAAATTTTCAAAATATATGGATAAAAAGTCATTTGAGTGGTTATAAATAATTCACTATTTATCAAGCTTTGAAAACGTACATAATCAATATGTTCAATTTCTTGGCTATTTCTCCCACGCAATACATCTATATATAGATAAAAACAAGGGTAATTGGCGCAAAATGTCTCTACGTTTGATGGTTGTTGTGGAAAATATTCATACGTTTCATTTTTTGGCGCAGAACGTCCCTAAATTTATCATTTCTTGCGCAAAATATCATTTTCATCTATTTTTGACCATTTTACCCTTCTATTAGAATAAAACAAAAACAAAAGAAAAGAAAAATATAGAATAAATTGCAATTATGGGTCCAAACTTTAAAAATGTGCAAATCAATCACAAATATGAAAAAATCATCACCCCCTAAGCCACCACCTTTGAAGGCAAATTCCCCAACCTCCTATCACCTGGCCGCAGGACCAACATACCACTTTGAAGCCCTCATTGCCCTCTTCACAACCCACCCAACCACCAACCCCAACTCCGACAGATTTGATCGGAAATTTGAACCAAAATAGATGAACACGCACCAAAACTGGTCGGCCAAAAAAGCATTTACGCACGATTTTCTTCCAATTTCGACCCAATCCATGGATGCCCATGTTAATTACACTCCACAGGTCCCTCAATCTCACCTAGACACATCCATTCATGTTCAAATTACAGCAAATAACACAAAAAATAAAAATCTGCAGTTGTTTTTCGAAAACAGCGTGTTCGCGGTCGGAAAACCCAAATTCCGGCGACGGTGGTGGTCCCCATGATCGCGAACCACCTGGGCTAGCATCCTCTCTTCATGGTACAGCTATTCCACCCATGGGTTATCACCAGTTTAGGCGAAATGTGCACGAATTTCACATGGCAGATCGCGACTCGAACATGCTGTTGTTGAAAAACAGCTGCATATTTTTATTTTTTGTGTTATTTGTTGTAATTTGAACATGAATGGATGCATTTAGGTGAGATTGAAGGACTTGTGGAGTGTAATTAACATGGGCATCCATGGATTGGGTCGAAATTGGAAGAAAATCGTGCTTAAATGCTTTTTTGGCCGACCAGTTTTGGTGCTTGTTCATCCGATTTTGGTTCAAATTTCCGATCAAATTTTTCTGAGTTGGGGCTGATGGTTGGGTGTTGTGAAGAGGGCAATGAGGGTTTCAAGTTGGTATGTTGGTCCGACGGCCAAGGTGATCGGAGGTTGGAGAATTTGCCTTCAAAGGTGGTGGCTTATGGGTGATAATTTTTTCATGTTTGTGATTGATTTGCACAATTTTAAAAGTTTGGACCCATAATTGCAATTTATTCTATATTTTTCTTTTATTTTGTTTTTGTTTTATTTTAATAGAAGGGTAAAATGGTCAAAAATAGACGAAAATGATGTTTTGCGCAAGAAATGATAAAGGTAGGGACGTTTTGCGTCAAAAAATGAAACGTATGAATGTTTTCCACAAAAATCGTCAAATATAGGGACGTTTTGCGCCCATTACTCTAAAAACAATATATCCAACGTTCGAATTTTTTTTAAAATTGAAGAGCCTGTTGCAGCGGACGGCAAATAATAATTCTCTTCATTATTTGAACAATTCCAATCACACATGCATCAAAATAATAATATCGCTATGAAAGTTTGGTAAGCCTATGTTTGACTAATATTTATAAACAGTTTATAAATATTTAATTTAATTTTTATTTTTACACTTTTCGAGGAATTTACAAATATTATTCAACTATCCACCACTCATTTCTATCTCTTCATAAATAAAATCATACATAAATGCTTTTCAAATATGTCGAGTAAAAAAGTAACTTATTTTAACTGTAAAATAAAATATACTTAGCTCTTATTTGGTATAAATTAAAATTTAGATTTAGCCCTTGTTTGTGTCCCATTATTTGGCAAAGAATGCATTTTTTAAAAAGTAGATTGATGGATAAAGTGAGGTTAAAAAATAAGGAAAAAATTTGAATTTGCGTGTAATATTATTTTATTGAAGAATGTGTAATTGAAAAGAAAAGAGAGAAAATATATTTTGAAAATAATGAGAATCAAATAATGGCTTAAATCTAAGTCAAAGACCACAATTAATTTTAACTATATATTTTATGCCACTAACAACTTTTCAACAACACATTTAGCCCTTGTTTGATCTGAATTAAAATATAATTAAAATTTCAAGTCAAAGTCAACAATTAATTTTAACCACACATTTATTGGACCCACAACTTTTCAATCACACATTTTATCAACGTTTATCAAATCTACTAGAAATCTGATTTTAATCTCTATTAAACAGGGGTTTAATTAATTCTTATAAAAAATTACTAAAATTTAATTTTTATTCCCACGGAATATGAACTTAGGTTGTGTTTGATAAGCAACTTTTTCCAGGAAAATAAGAATTCAAATTCCATCTTCCACCAATTTGCTTGTTTGATGGCAACAATTTTCTTGAGAGTTGGTTTTCCACATGAGCTTCACACGGTTACATTTTCAAGGATTTGCTTGAATTCATTTTTCCACTTTTTTGGTGGGAAAATAGAATTCTAGTTTTTTTTCTTTGAAACAAAATTCATAACCAATTATAAGAAAAAAATTGGCTTTAATGGACAATTTTCATGTAAAAGAAAGCCGAACGAACACTAAACTTTGATTAAAAAAAATGATTTTAAGGAACATTTTTTTCGATTTTTTCATTACTTTTTGGCAATAGAAACAAATTTTATAACCAATTATAAAAAAAATTATCACTTTAATGAACAATTTCCATGTAAAATAAAGTTAAATGAACACAAAATTTAAAAATTTTCTAGGTGGAAAATTATAACAATCAAACACAATTAATTAACAATTCCCTGCAAAAATTTTTTTAGACAATTATTTTTCTTGGAATTCATTTTCTTTTCACCAATTTTTCATATTGCAATCAAACGATCCTTAAACTTTTTTTTTTTTTATGGCAAAAGGGAAAAGACAATCAGTGGAAGTAAGAATTTTAAGATCTACTAATTTGAAAATTAAAATGTAGGGTTTAGCATCGTCCCCACTTATTAATAACTGAAGGTAGGGTTTAGCATCGTCCCTACCTACTTATTAACTAATAAATAAATTTATGATTAAGCTTTTTAAGCCCACAGTGTGGGCCAAGAAAATGCAGTTTTATGCAGATAATTTGTGAGGGTGGGGTTTATCAATTCATGGAGGTTGTGTCACATCACACTATCAGCATCACAAACCCCACCCACCCTCTATTCCTCTATTGCAAAAACACAGAGACAATATTATTGTACCCAAACTCCAACAAGATAAAAAGGAGCACAGCATCTCTTCCTTCTCTTTCTAACTCATAAAGGAAAAGTACAATTTAGGTTTTGGGGGAAGTTGAAAAGAATGGAAGTTACTTCCAAGTTCTTAACTTTGACCTAATCTATTGTGGAGAAATCGCTTTCTGTATAAAGCTGATTTCATTTTCTTGATATAATTGGGCACACGCACAGTGTGGAGTTTTTGAAGAGGTGAAGGAAGATGCCAAGGCCAGGTCCCAGACCATATGAGTGTGTGAGAAGAGCTTGGCACAGTCATAGGCACCAACCCATGAGAGGTTTAGTTATTAGACAGATTTTCAGGTACTGGGTTTTGTATTTCTTGAATTTATTTTCTTGTTTTTTAGGTGAAATTGGTTAAATGTTCACTGTATTTGACTAGGCTTGTACATGAGAATCACTGCGCTGCAACTAAGAAGAATAAAGAATGGCGAGAGAAGCTTCCTGTTGTGGTGTTGAAAGCCGAGGAAATCATGTACTCCAAAGCCAATTCTGAGGTTTTTTAATTTCTATCTTCATTTTGATGTGGGTTGTGTTTAGTTTCTTAAGATTGTATGCTCAATGTGTTGGTGTTATGATTTATATCTGTTTCTGTTTTGCTATTCTTCATTGGTTAGGCTGAGTACACGGATCTTGAGACGCTATGGGAACGGGTTAATGATGCAATTGATACCATTATACGGAAAGATGAGAGTACAGAAACAGGAGAGCTCCTGCCTCCTTGTATTGAAGGTGTCCACATTGCCTATAGTTCTTCCACTGCAACTCTGTTGACTTCAAATAATTGAAATTTTGTTTGGTTTGATGCTTTTTTCCATTCTCAGTTTTGTTACTTAAAATGAATGTTCTGTTGCATTAGTTTGAGATGATATTGTAACATGCATTAATATGTGTTCAGCTGCACTTAATTTGGGATGCGTGGCAATAAGAGCATCCAGAAGCCAAATGCATAACAATCCAAGAACTTACCTCAGACCAGCAGTTCAAGAATCTTGTGGTGTATCTCCTAAAGTTTTAGATGCGAATACCAATGAACGCACATGTAATGTATGGCCTTTGCATTCTGCCAATATCTCAGCATTGAATAAATTCCCGACTGCAGAATCACCGGGTTTAGTTTTGGAGTCTAGTGGGTGTGTAACACCAAATACCAACAACCACATTGCTCCTTCTTGTGAGAAACTTGCGTCCCCTGCCAATAACCAGATCCTGCAAGTTAACTCTAACAAACAGTTGAATGTTGGCTCAGTGTATCCCTTGTACTATGGTAACGTGTTTCAAGCTGAAGTCTCAAGGTCGGTCCACCAAGAATCTCAAAAATCCAATCCTGTAATTGTTGGTGTGCCAATATACTCATCAGTTGCCGAGCCTGCTGAAGTAGGGCGCATGCAGAATCTATTTTCCTGTGATACAGACAAATATGTTACAAATGGAAGCTCCCAAGCAAATTCTAGGGACAACAACTGGATGGATCCTCAAATGGGGTGCGACTTGTCCTTGAGGTTGGGTTTGTTTTCTGACTCAAGCTTGAGCACGGGGAAGAATTCTGAGTATGGAACTAATATTGGTCGGAGAGTTTCTCAAGATGGAGGCAAGCCTAGAGACAAGGAGTTTCCTTTCTTTCCTTTGGAGTCTGGTAACTATTTCTCCAGGTTGCATACAAGTAGATGGAATTCAGAGGGGGAAGGCCAAAATGTGGAAGATTTTAGAAAGCGTAAAATTTCGTCTATTACCGATATGGACAATGAGCAATTTTTCTTGTCTCATGACCCAACTTCTAACTGTTTTGCTGGTCAAATGAAAAGACCAGGTATGTAGACAAGCTTCTTTGTTGTATGTATAATATTTCATCTTGAAAGAAAGGGAGAAAATTTTACGATGCCTCTCTATATGTCTTGGAGCCTTTCCATTTTTTGTTTTTCGCGTCTGTTTATTTGTAAGCATTTTATGTTGTTGGTTAACTGAACTTACAGATTACCAAAAGTCCTTAAATAACTAGATTTTACTAGGTTTCTGAAGATGGGAATATAACAAAAGAACTGAAGTTGCAAGATGCTATGATTAAAATTGTGTTTATTAAAAGATTTTGTCCTCTGTTCTGTTCTTTTTAAGCAAATTAGAATGGTAATAACTGATAGTGCAAATGGGAGAACAACATTTTTCCCACAAGGAATGTTCGAAATCTTACATACCAACTGAAAAAACATGATGTCGGATGTTCTTACTGTTGAATCCTTGTTGCTGGAATTACTTGAGTAAATAACATGCCAAACTTATAACAAGAATGTGAGTCCAAGACTTGTTTGGTGCACATTAATGCAATGAGCAAATATAAGTGCACAGGCACATCCATTCACTTGTTTCTAGATTGTCGGTCGTCTTAAAATTAACTGTTACGGAATTCAGGTAAACATTAAAAGAAAAAGCAGAATAAAGTTTGGATATTTACATTTATATGTTTCCTTTGCATAATGTGATTGATTAAATATCTTTTATAGATATGCATCAAACTCATTTCTGGTGGTATTATTTCCATGTGATACTTATCATACTCTTTTTTCCCTTTCTCTGCATGTTCAACTGGTGTTTGTGCGGCCAAAATAGCTCATGAAATGTTCTGACTTTGTCAAGATCATCCGATATCTTATTTTTATTGACCATATCGTTTGCTTTTCAAGATAATCTGCAACTTTTACCTCGATAACTGGATAAGATTATCATTAGATTAACACTCCCAAGCAGCTGTAGTCGTGAGACATTTTAATGAGCGTCCATGATGGCATACAACACTGACTAGTGCATACCATGCTGAGAAAGCAATTTACTGCTGGAATGGAAAGTAAAACTTGTCACTCTTCCTGATGTAGATATTTATTGCTGAGATGATAGTTTTAATGTTCGTCTGACCATTGAAGGAGCCTATTCTGGGTCATGTTGCATACTTCGGAAATATTTTGTTTTTCTTTTCATAATAAGCCCCCGTTTGGTGCACATTTTGAAGTCAAGAATGCATTTTTACTGTTGATGTGATGGAGGATATGAAAAAGAAGGAAAAATTATTGATGTGATGAAAAATATTATTTTATTAAATAGCGTGTGGTTGAAAATGAGTAGAAAAATGAGAATGAAAAAAATAATGTGGACCAAACAGGGCCTAAATGGCCTCTAACCTCTGGATTTTAATATTTTCCGTTAGTCATCATTTTTAAATAATTCATGTAGTTTCATGTCTAAAAACCTACATATACCATATTGCAATATTGATAGAGAAACTGTTGTTTTCTATTTGTTTATTCATTCATTTTATTCTATTAGCGGCGTCGGGGTGGATTGAGGGGTTAGAATCCATGGACTTGATTTTTCCGAGCGTTCATATCACCCAGATCTTGCAATCTTATACCTAATCTTTAACGTTAACTGACAAAGATCAGAGAAACTTGTACTGTTTTAACTAGGGAGCAGGCTATCAATATCTTCTGAATAGAAGCAGTTTCATTTTACCATTAGTCATTAAGCATGCCCCTATAAACTAGTTGCCTTGTTTTATGTACTTCCTTGTCTTCTTGATTCATTTTCGTTGGTTAATGACATTGTTTCTTTAGGTAATCTGGTGTTTATTTGAGCCTTGATGTAGAAATGTTCTCCCTCTGCTCAAGGGTTATACAGTTCATGTTTACGGTGAACGTCATAGGGATTTTTCTCCTCTCATTCACAATGCTTGTATATTACCATCTTTTTATGCGACTAACATATAAATATACAACAGAAACCCCAGCTTCTAGGAAATCAGAGGACGATAAATCTACTAACTTCGGCGTCCCAATTTGCGAAAAGGTCCTGCATTATAAAGGTATCTACCCAATCTTGCAAGAATTTCCATTTTCTGTTTTTTAGATCTATTTTGATGTTGTTTATGTGCACGTGCTTGAGCTAAAAAAATATTCTGAATTTATTCGAAACAGTGTAATACAATGGGATTGACAGAAAATTTATTTTTGCATGGAAAAACCAATCTACATAAGACTCAGCAAGGAGAAGAGAAGGGCTGGGAGAATCGCCATTAAGGCTCCGGTTTTAATAGTTGGAGCTGATGCTCCGGTGCTTATAGTAACCTTCTGTCCCATGCTGCAGTGGTTGCCGACAGTGCAAATAAAGTACGATTCGGTGGAATTGACAATGAAGGTTGAGGGGCTGGTTGTTTGGACTGGACTAATAGCATTTGTTGAAGTGCAGTCATCATAGTTTTCTTTGGTCACTTGGACCACGTTATGTGTGCCATTCCAGTTGAATACTGCAGAAAATTAGTGAGAAAAAATTAGCTTGAAATGTCATTTAGAAAAATATATGCCTTCAAACCAGTAGTAGTAACAAATTAGCAGAAAATGAAGGGGATTAACAGGGTAGCTAGAGGGCTTGAAACCATTTTGTATTTGGTTCAAGATTTTCACCATTTTGTATGCTATTTATTTCCGAGTTAAAAATTCTAGTAATCATTCAACTTTTAGCAAAATTTCGTGTTGATAATTGACTCCATATCCATCATTTTAACTAGGGGTCAATTTTACTGACGTTCATCGAACTTTGCACTTAGTGTCACGTTGGTTACTGAATTTTAATTGGGATTCAAACTCATCTTCGTTTTAGTTAAATTAATGGATATAACTGAATGATAATTGTAAGAAACTTTATTGCATGTTTGGCAAAGTTTATAAGTTTGTCAAATTTTATCTTTATCTACACATTCCGTACTTCGTAATTTTTACTTTTTGTATGGTTGTTATTCACATGTAACATAAACCCACAACTTATAATCACTTAATTTTTTTTTTCAAACATTTCAATGACTAAGTCATATAAAACAAAATATAATTTGGTGATTCGTTCATCATATTATCATGTTTATTCTTGTATCGTTACAAAGTGAGAGAAACTTACTTATAGTGTCTCCGATCTCAAAATCTTCCCTAGCTGCCCAAGTTCTGTAAGCAATATCTCCTAGTGGAGGAATAGTCCATCCCAGCTCGCCTCCGACAGTGTATGTACTGGCGGTCGCAACCACGATAAGGGTGGCTGCAGCTATAAACCACCCAACCAATTCAAATTTGTTTGCCATTTTCTACTTATTTTTGTGTCTTCTTTCCTTCTTTCTGCATGTTAAAAACCCTTTTTTCCTAAGTAATATAAATAGGAGATTACAAAGTATGAAAATAACTCGTTCCCATTTGCATGGCATGAAAATATTCCACGAGTGTGTTCATATTTTTCAAATATGGCGTCCGGACCCCAAATTCTTTGAAATTCTAGATTGTTTTACCCATATTGGTTATATTTAGTCCATTGTCAAATCTTAGAAACGCGATCGTGGGCTACAAAATTTCTCCAAAAAATGATGCAAATGAGAACGCATAGAAAGGGGCCGGGTCGGGTAGGTGGGTGGGGTCCACTAATAGAAAGTAGATGATTATGAATATCAGTAGCTTGTATGGTTAGTTATAAACAATACATTTACTTTTACACTTTAGTTGAATGCAAACGTACGAGGGTCCCATGCTATTTTAACGTTACATTGAACGGTTTTGATCCGCACTTGTTGGCTGTTATTTTAAAGGGTCGAGAACTCTATAAATTGCTTATAGCCCATTTGGTAGGGCTTCTACTTTTGCTTTTGCTTCTTATAGAAGAACATTCTCAGACTAGTTTTCTCTAAAAAAAGTTCTATTAACCAGATAAAGTAATTCTTAAAAATTTTCAAACGTGTTCAAAAGCAAATTCTTAATTTCAAAAACAGTTTCGATATTTTCCAACTTGCAAATTTTAATCAAAAGATTGAAAACTGAAGTGCAACTTTCATAATGTGAATTGCTAGGCACTTGTCATGAAGTCTTGGAAGAGCCTTCTCACCAACTATTTGAAAGAGGAAAAAGGTTACGTCTTTAAACTGTTTTTGACGCGTTTAAGAAAAGACTGAAAAGTGTGTCATTTGGTTACACACACTAGTCTACAAAAGACACTATTTTGCATATTTTTTTTACATAAAATTAAACTAACTTGAGGTTAGAATTCAACTTTGGCTGCAATATTTTATGTTAAAAAGGGAATATAGCCACAAAGACCTTCAAGAATCGAGACTTTTTCTCCTTTTTGTTTTTCAATTTTTTCGAGTCTTTATTATTATTATTATTTATGGAAGATATTATGTGAGAAGGATTCAAACATGTACATCTTATTTTTAATAAATTTACCACTTTGTTTGTTGATGTTGAAAGATTTAGTATGATATCACCGACAACTACGAAAAGATGTATACACACACGGAATTGATCTCTTAAGCACCGATACTTAGTTTATACTAAGCACCAGGTGATGTGTCACATTACAATAGATGGTATAATCAATTTTGTAACAAACTATTATCTCCCACCACATATCGTAATGTATGATGTCATCCATGCTAAGCACTGATGCGTGCTTAAGAGATCAATCGTGTATATTAATTTTCATCTAAAGAATTGGTGCAGAGAATTGGTCTATTTTTCAAAATGAGAAACACATTTTGTCAGTTTGTTTTTAGTTGAGTTAATGACTAGACTAGCCACAACCTACGACAATGAGAAAAGACACTGTGTCTAGAATAGGAGAATTGGTCTATTTTTATGTTTTCTTTTGATTTTTACCAAAAAAAATTAAAAAAATAAAAGACTTGAAGGAAAGACTTGGGGGCCCATTCAGAGATCTTGCGATGCCATTAATTTAAGGGAAAAATTCATAAATAAAAGGATAAGTATCCCCTATTTCAAAATTAAGAAAACAAGTTTGGAATTTCAACAATCAGATTTTTATTAAAATTTATTATGATTTAATTAATTAATTAAATATAATGATGTCATAATTATACAATTAATGGTCACAGGTATCTAATTAATTGGTCACGGATTATTTTTGAGGTCACAAATCAAAAATTTTATAGGTCACAAACTATTTCGAGGTCACAAATCAAAAATTTTATACGTCACGAACTATTTCGAGGTCACAGTTCAAAAATTTTATAGGTCACAATTTGTTTATCGGTCACATATCAAAATTTTTGGAGGTCACGGATTATTTTATTGGTCACGGATCAAAAAATTACAGGTCACAGATTAATTTTTAGTCACAAATTGTCGAATTTTAAGATTACGGATAGTCCATTATGTGGTCACAGCTAGTCTAATCTATGACTACCGTCAACAGATGTTACCACCAGTTCAATGTTGTCTCTAACATCATTACCACCACCGTCCACCGCCACCACTACACCAACAGCACCCACGCAACCACCAAATACACCACCATCACCCACGTCCACCGTGGCTAGAAACAACCACGACCACGGCCAGATATACCAAAAAAATAGATACAAAACCGCCAACACCCCACAACCACCATCACCTCACTGCCACCCCCACCAACATCGTCTCTAATCTCAAACTCACAAACATAACAAAAAAAAAAAAAAAAAAAGCCCAAAAACCGCCACAGCCACCACCTGCCAGATCTACCAAAAAATCAGATACAAAACCGCCAACACCTGATCTCACTGCCGTCGTCACCACTTCCACCATCGCCACCATCCACACCATCATTTTCAACCACCGCCACAACCGCCATTTTCAAGTCAGATTTACGCAAAACCAACCACTGTATCGTGTGCAAAATCAGATTAAAATCCTTTGCGGCTCCGGTGAAGAGAAGCTCCACTGCACGTGGCGCTCCCAGTTGTGGGCATCGCCTCTGCAACTCCAATCGTGACGTTGCAGCTCCCAATGCGGCTCACGATCGTGACGACTAACGAGAGAGAAGAATGGAGACTGAGAAGTGAGGAGGAGGGATCGCCACAGCAGCGACGGCGGCGGTGGCGTCACAGCAGCGACGGCGGTGATGGTATTTTCATTAGAGAAGATGAGATGAAGGATAGAGAGAGAAACGAGATGGGAGAGGAGGGTTAAAGAGAGAAAGAGATGGGGAGATGAGAGAATTAGGGTTAGGGATGTGTGGTAGACGAATTAGTTTTGAATTGTTATATTAGTAAAAATATTTATTTCATATATGTTAATTAATTAAAAATATCTGATTTTTGAATAAGTAAACTTTGTACTTGATTTTTGAAGTTGGATCTTGAAACATAGGATTGGGTGTAATTTCCACTTAATTTAAGGTTGAAGATTTTTAGTTAATTTCCAATTCAAAGCCATCTTCCAGAAGAGTGGGATTTTTTTTTTAAGTCTAAAACCTAGAATGGACATTCAGACAAGAATAAATTAAACTAATTTAAAATAGTATGATAATATATAGGTCTGTGTAATAAAGTTTTTTTTTTTTTTTTATAAAAGTTTAAGTAGATTTTTATAAAATTTGATAAAAATACATGATTGAAAAGTTGATAAAGTTGTGGATCTCATGAACTGTGTGGCTAAAATTGAAGTTTCTGAAAAGTTGAAAACTTGACAAAAATTTTATCAAACAAGGGTGATAATTTTCCATTGCAATCAATCCTTCAGCACAAAAACAAATTATTTGAACCTTGCTATATTTACATTTTGGTGTCCACTTTACTACGTGGCATTACCCAATTAGATAATTTAAATTTTAAACAGTTTTTTCATCCAATTATTTGTTGACAACAATGCAAGTATAAATTCAGTGTACAAACGACAAAGTCCAAATTATTTTAAGAGATGAAGATTTGAAGTTTAGAGAATTGTTCCTTTTCACATTTTTTTTTTCTTCAACTGTTTCATTTTTAAGATGGAATTCAAGTCTCAACATGATATTTGAATTCATTAAATTCAAAAAAGCAATTTGATCAGATTAGGACTCGATGAACACATGAATTTTAACAAGTTTTGTGTTTTTAAACGACCCACCATCTTACAAGCACATTAAGAATAAAATTCCATATCGAATATTAAATGTAAATAACATTTAAGAGCTTAAACTGCTTTTCTTAACAAGGTGGCTAAACCAAAATGTCTTGATAATGACTTGAAGAAGACCGGATATGAAAAGGTAAATAACATTTTGTAACAAACTTTTATCTCCCACCATATATCGTAGTGTATGATGTCATCCATGCTAAGCACTGATGCGTGCTTAAGAGATCAATCGTGTATATTAATTTTCATCTAAAGAATTGGTGCAAAGAATTGGTCTATTTTTCAAAATGAGAAGCACATTTTGTCAGTTTGTTTTTAGTTGAGTTAATGACTAGACGAGCCACAACCTATGACAATGAGAAAAGACAGTGTCTAGAATAGAATTGGTCTATTTTTATGTTTTCTTTTGATTTTTACCTAAAAAAATTAAAAAAAAATAAAATAAAAGACTTAAAGGAAAGACTTGGGGGCCCATTCAGAGATCTTGCGATGCCATTAATTTAAGGTTGAAGATTTTTAGTTAATTTCCAATTCAAAGACATCTTCCAGAAGAGTGGGATTTTTTTTAAGTCTAAAACTTAGAATGGACATTCAGACAAGAATAAATTATACTAATTTAAAATAGTATGATAATATATAGGTCTGTGTAATAAAGTTTTTTTTTTTTTAATAAAAGTTTAAGTAGATTTTTATAAAATTTGATAAAATACAAGATTGAAAAGTTGATTAAAGTTGTGGATCTCATGAACTGTGTGGCTAAAATTGAAGTTTTTGAAAAGTTGAAAACTTGACAAAAGTTTTATCAAACAAGGTGATAATTTTCCATTGAAATCAATCCTTCAGCACAAAAACAAATTATTTGAACCTTGCTATATTTACATTTTGGTGTCCACTTTACTACGTGGCATTACCCAATTAGATAATTTAAATTTTAAACAGTTTTTTCATCCAATTATTTGTTGACAATAATGCAAGTATTAACCAAAGTGTATAAATTCAGTGTACAAACGGCAAAGTTCAAATTATTTTAAGAGATGAAGATTTGAAGTTTAAAGAATTGTTCCTTTTCACTTTTTTTTTCTTCAACGGTTGCATTTTTAAGATGGAATTCAAGTCTCAACATGATATTTGAATTCATTAAATTCAAAAAAGCAATTTGATCAGACTAGGACTTGATGAACACATGAATTTTAACAAGTTTAGTGTTTTTAAACGACCCATTATCTTACAAGCACATTAAGAATAAAATTTCATATTGAATATTAAATGTAAATAACATTTAAGAGCTTAAACTGCTTTTCTTAACAAGGTGGCTAAGCCAAAATGTCTTGATAATGACTTGAAGAAGACCGAATATGAAAAGGTAAATAACATTTAAGAGCTTAAACTGTTTTTCTTAACAAGGCGGCTAAGCAAAAATGTCTTGATAATGACTCGAAGAAGACCGAATATGAAAAGGCATATAGCTCACCCAATACTTTGTAACATAGCATTTTGTTTGCTACAATAGCTCGATTAATTACTAAAAGAAGCCTAACAAAATACAATCTTTGATCATTATCACACTTATGTTTCAATTTTTTTTAATCACATTTTCGTCCTCAATCTTTCATTACTTCCTATTTCGCCGATGTGCTTAATCCACTCTAACTTATTGTTCATAAGGCCAAAACGAACTGAAATTAATTACTTGATCAAACTGAATTCAACCTACTTTTCTCTATATAATTTTGGTAGAAATACAGGAAGTAATATGAAAATAGATTTAAATTCAAATGAAACACATAAATCTCTTTATTAGTACAATAATATAAAAGTACAATACAATCAGTGTAATGTAAGAATCATATAAAAATGAATTACACAAAATTGTGTATAACTATAATTTAATACAAGAAAGCCAAGGCAATGGACAACAAAGTGAATGGCAAGGCTGCAACACGGAAAGATGGTGGTGCTGCACTAGCTGGTGGAGGAGGAGCGGTGAAAGGAGATGGTGAAGTGGGAATACTGGGATTGGTAGGATTGTCGGAGCTGGGTGGAGGAGTAGTGGTGCTAGGTGGTGGGGTGGTGGTTGAGGAAGGTGTAGGGGCCGAGCTTGAAGGAGGTGTGGCGGAGTTGGCTCTGGTGACGTTGATGGCGAGCTTTTGACCTAATGAACAATGCTGAGGGAAGGTGCAAATGTAGAAATGCTCGCCGACTGTGGTGAGGGTGATTCTAGCTGGGCTGGTGGTGATGATGTTGGTGGCAGCCGAGCCGTTGCATGAGTCAAAACCTGCCCTCCTCACCTCAGCTACATTATGTGCTCCATTGGTGAAGTTAAAAACTGTATTACAAAAATTAAGGTGTTAGATAAAATAAGTAGCTTAAGTATGTTTGACGTACTTTTAAGTACAACATAACAAAGACGAGCTGATAGTCTTACATACCTAGAATGTCTCCAACCATGAAAGCCTTGCCTCTAGCCCACGTTTCATATGCAATTGGACCACCAGGGGGCACAAGCCAGCCAAGGCTATCTCCAACAGTATACGTCATTGGTGGTCTAGAAGGGGATGGTGCAGGGGTAGCAACCGGTGAAGGGGTGGTTGTTGGTGGTGGAGTAACAGGTGGTTGTGCTGGAGCAGAGTTGGCTCTTGTGACGTTGATGGCGAGCTTTTGACCTAATGAGCAGTGCTGAGGGAAGGTACAAATGTAGAAATGTTCGCCGGCTGTGGTGAGGGTGATTCTAGCTGGGCTGGTGGTGATAGTGTTGGTGGCAGCCGAGCTGTTGCATGAGTCAAAACCTGCCTTCCTCACCTCAGCTACATTATGTGCTCCACTGGTGAAGTTAAAAACTGCATCACAAAAATTAAGACGCGTTAGATAACAGAAGTAGCTTAAGTATGTTTGACCTACTTTTAAGTACAACATAACAAAGACGTGATGATAGTCTTACGTACCTAGAATGTCTCCAACCATGAAAGTCTTGCCTCTAGCCCATGTTTCGTATGCGATTGGACCACCAGGGGGCACAAGCCAACCAAGGCTATCTCCAACAGTATATGTCATTGGTGGTCTAGAAGGGGATGGTGCAGGCGCAATTTGTCCCGATGAACTTTGTAACATAGTAGCAACAACTACTAATGTCATAAAGACGACCATATTTGATATCCTTATCATGGTTGCTATCGTGTTCTTGAATCTCAGGTCGCCCCTTTCTTTCTCTGTCAAGATCGGAATCTAAATTCAATCCTATATAAGTTTTGTAACCTCAAGTGGCTGGTGGGAATGGTATGATTAACAATTTCCTTCTATTTATAGAACACAACTACTTACCCTATAATGCCCGTGAGCAAATTTTGATTATTTTTAATCCGCCAAATGGGTGAAACGTGTACAAAAGATTGACTATTTACATAATTTACAGTCAATTTGGACGATTATGAAATAAAGTGGGACCCAGAGGGACTGTATAAACTACCGTGTTTTTTTGGGACTTCCAGAATATTAGGTGAAAAATTAAACGCGTGGACGTTAAATCCACAATCTTTGAATATTCCACGATTGACTTTGTCAACAATTTGGATTTGTTAAAATATTATTGGTGAAATAGAGGAAAGATAGTCAGACGCCCAACCAAATTTCTAGATCTTTTCAAATTAATTTTTTTATTATTTATTAATTTTTAATGTGTAAATATCATCAAGAGTTCCCACCATTTAAAAGTGTACCTCTCCAGAAATAATGTTGACGTATATGATCACGTAACAGACACGTAATGTTAGAGATGGGTTGAAACATAGAAAAGTCTCATTAAAACTGGTGACTTTCACCCTATAATGCTATTCATCTTCACTGTAATTGAGCCACAGTCTATGTGAGTTTGAACACTTGAATGCTTGCTCGTTGTCAAGAGTTCTTGAAAATTGGTGTAAATTTAAATCTAAGATACTTCGACGATAAGACAATTTGTGTATTCGACGTATGATGTTAGTGGAATACATGCATATGAAAGCTATTAAAATACAAGATAAATTTTTCTTACATGGAAATAGTTGTTGAGAACTTCATCCGAAAATCTAAGAGTACGTTTGATAGTCAATGTTTTTATGAAAAAATGTGTTTTTTCCACCTAAATTTCTATTTTTGTGCTATTTTATTGACATTTTTCTATGGAAAACATTTTTCTACTTTTGGTCACGTGACCATATTTTCCTCAAAATTAAGGAAAATATTTTTTTTAGAGAATAAGGATTTTATTTTCCACGAAATTCACTGTCTCTCTCTTATTTAGTCAATTGACTCTTATCTATCACATCGCTCTCATCTACCGACCAATAAAAAATAGACAAATATAATATTTTATAGGTTGAAAACTAAATCAATAAAATACATTTAATTAATAATTTCCATACAAATAAGTTTTAGGCAATTGAATTGCCTAAAATTTATTTTTTTTCCACGCATTTTTCATGTTCGCAATCAAACGCACCCTAAATGGTTAGTTTACTACCCCTATTGAATATGGTAATTATTTGTCTAGATTTTTCAAATAATAATTACAATACAATTTTCCCCTTTTATTATGCTGCAATGTCAAAATACCTAATACAACAACATACACCGCTGGAAAAGGCAAATCGAATATTCCCCTTTTTGGAAGAGACCACAATTACAGTCATTGTTCACCGTTAATTCAGCCGTTAATTTTCCATTAAACTATTGAGTTCATGAGTTTCAATTAGGGTCCGTTTGATTGTAAATATGAAAAATGAGTGGAAGAAAATATTTTACAAGGAATTGATTTGCCTAAAAATTGTAATTAATTGTATTTGATTGGTATAATTTTTTACGGAAAATGTTGAAAGTTTGACATCCGTTTGGCTTTTTTTTTTTATGAAAATTGTCCATTAAAGTGATAATATTTTCTACTATTGGGTCTAGAATTTGTTCCAATTGTCAAAAAAAATTGAAAAAAAAAATAATCATACCGAATACCATTCGTTTGACTTTGTTTTGTATGGAAATTGTCAATAAAAGTGAAATTTTTTTTACCATTGTGTCTAAAAATTTTTCCAATTGCAAAAAAAAAAAAAAAAACTTGGAAAATATTTACCCACCAAAATATCAAGAATTTATTTTCCTCAAAAATGTGAAAAATTTGAAAAGTTGGAAAATATTTTCACTGAAAAATTTTGCCTATCAAACACTATAAAATTTGGAAAATGAAAATTTCCATGTAAAATGTGTGCTATCAAACGGGGCATTAGAGAATTTGGAAGGTTTTCAAAAAATATTATTAGTTTATCATTCTAAGTGGCCAATTTTTAATCCGTTCAGTCCGATATTCGTGTACGCAGGTTGCGCTTACACACGAGTTTAAAGTCCAATGTACAATTTGATCCGTGATTTGCACTCGCCATGCGTGCACATTGAAAGAGCCACGATACTACAATTACGTACTTCTAAAGTGTAATCATATATAAAATGGTCATGACCTTTATCATTTTTCTACTTGGAATAACTTGAATTAGTTTCTTTGCAACACAACAAAATCTTTTCCAATTCATCACTTTAAACTTTAATTTCTCATTCACCTAATCATCATTTATGATAAGTAAATATATGATTTAGATATTCTGAAAATAAAATACAAATCAATTTTGATTTTTCAAAATGAACGAATGGTCCCATTCAAAATTATGCCAAAAGTAGCCCTATAAAGCCAATTTTCCAACGCAAGTTTCTACTGAAATGATATTTCAGGATTTATTACAAATCAAAGTAGAACAAAATAGTTTATTGTCCACAATCCACATACAATCTCTAATCCTCAACAATCCACAAACAATGATCCTATCACAATCAACATACAAATGCAAACATCAAGAAGACTCATAATTTACTACATACAACAAGTCTAAATAGCGATCCCCATGGCGATCGATGCAAATATGACGAATGAAGTAGAAATAGCCCTTGTTGGGGCGGAGTTGGGAGGTGGTGGTGAAGGTGGACTGGCATTTCCTGCTGGTGGAGGAGAGGATCCCGGTGGTGGAGGTGACGGAGGGGTTGCACCTCCACCAGGCGGTGGAGCCGGTGTTGATTCTGGTGATGGTGAAGGAGAATTCTCCCCAGCCGGTGTAGGCGTTGGTGCTGGCGCGCCTGGAGGAGTGATGTTGGGAGTTGGTGCTGGTGATGCAGGTGGAGTGATTCCGGGAGCTGGTGCTGGCGCTACAGGTGGAGTGATTCCGGGAGCTGGTGCTGGCGCTGCAGGTGGAGTGATTCTGGGAGCTGGTGCTGGTGCTGCAGGTGGAGTGACTGGTGGTGTTGGACTAGGCGTGGGAGTTGAAGCGGCTGAAACATTGATGGCTAACTTTTGTCCGGCGGTACAATGCTGGCCGAATGTGCAGATGAAGTATGCCTCCCCGGGGGAGTCGAGTGTAACATTGGCTGGACCGACTGTTATTAGGGAGATAGGACTGTTCGTGGTGCAACCATCATAAGCTGCTTTTGTTACCTTAGCCACATCATGGATTCCAGTCGGAAAATTGAACACTGCAAATGTTAGTAAATCATCGAATGTTAGAGACAATCAATCCAATGTCCTAACAGACCAAATTCTCAGACCTCAAAAATTCCAATGTCCTAAAACACAACTAACATCATTTTATACACAGGTTCTGCTACCTGAAATCTTGAATTTTGTATCGAGAGTGAACTACGTGATGAGGTCAGGTAAAGTTCCGTTAACGGCAATTCTTGTGCGACGCACCTCTATGTAGCTATAGAGTACATAACCACGACATTTCCAAAAACAGATAAGATTGAAATTCTTTATGAATTTAGTGTAAGAAAGAAGCTGAAATCTTGTTTATTGTACGGTTGAATCCCACGTACCGAAAGATCCATGTAGTGTTGGGAAACGACGCAAACCCAAAAATCTCTTACACACCTAATAAACCAAATTCATCTTGTGTTTGGTTTTTGGTTTCTTGTCTTATGAATGACATAATTAATTACATAAAACTACACAGATAAACATAAATCAACTGTCATGTGTTATAAAATACTGCCTTGCGATCTGAAAAATAATTAAA
Organism: Fraxinus americana; assembly: GCA_035079005.1. Taxonomy (NCBI): domain Eukaryota; kingdom Viridiplantae; phylum Streptophyta; class Magnoliopsida; order Lamiales; family Oleaceae; genus Fraxinus; species Fraxinus americana. Next base: position 24,251,271 of record CM068726.1, on the reverse strand, counting down.
ATTCAAAGAATTAGAACAGACAATTAAAGTTCCTAATGTTAGAACTCTGAAATTTGCTACATAGAAAGAGATCAATAAAGTCAACAATAAAAGGCTTTTACTTTCCCGCAGTTTATCTCAATTTTTCTATGTAATCTGTTGATTCGACGCTGCCATCTATTTATAAAAATTGTGTGCGGTTCACACTTAAATGAAATAAAAAAGTCATAATCTGAATTTGAATAAGCGTGTCGTCACTTTTTTTGTTAACAATTTAAGCTTTTCAACGGGATTTACCTAGAATATCTCCAGTTCTGAAAACATGTTGTGAAGCCCAGGTGGTGTAGGTACTGGCACCCCCAGTAGGGATAGTCCACCCCAAATTGTCTCCAACAACATATGTTGCCGCATCTCCTTTTTCTACCAGTGCACAAACCCCCACCAAAACTGCAAAAACAATCACAAATTTGATGTTTCTGCCCATTTTTTGCAGGCAAAAAGTCGGTGTTTTCAGGTCTCCCCTGGCTCTGCGATGTTCTGTACCTGTGTGTTCTTTTGTGAGATTCCAAGAATTCAACAATCAATAATGCAGACCCAATACAGTATTATTTAAGTATCTTGGGGGAAATTTCCAGACGTTTTTATAGATGAATTCCACGTAGAGAGAGAGAGAGAGTGGTTTACCAGTTGTTAATGTTGGAGTAGCTAAATTGACTTTTCGCATCACTACGTATTTCAATGTGATGTGTGGAAAAGTCTTGGTCAAGTAAGATGGCATGTGGTGGTGTATGGCTATCCTTAGTTTGTACGATTCCGTGTAATTTGGTCTCTGAGTTTAGAATACCGAATAGATAATTCGATGATAAGATCGCGAAAGGTGAAGATTGATAAAAGGATTGGATATCAATATGACATAATCTTGGTTAGGGAAAATTGGTTTGGTAATCCCGAATTCATGTCGGAACGATCCTGAAACTGAATTTTTCAAACATTTTACTTTGTATGATTATGAGTTCTTGATCTTTAAAAGTGAGTTTTCGAGTCCCTGATTTATTTAAGTCTAAGTCCTCATGTAACTGAAATCGTCAATATGGGTGTTAAATTCATATGCAATTTGCTCACTAACTTCAAGACATGTTAAAATTTTAATATTCAGATAAACGATTTTATTCACATAAGAGCTTAAATTTACATAGTTCGAGATGCAAATCTCTGCTTTTGAAAGTTAAGAACTCGTAACCATACAAAGTGGAAAAGTAGTCCAACCTTACTTTAACCCAAATATTTCGTCATAAATATGTATCGTGATGTCGAATTGATTCTTGGGCAGCATGAAGAATATCAAGTTAGAAATAAATGGTCAACGAATAGGTTATACTGGCGGATTCAACGAAATGTGTAGATAAATTACTTACCCACTATTTGGGTCAGATAAAAATTGACAAAAATTTAAATTAACGTCAACAATGAATTTTAATTAATAATTTAATGAGATCCATAATTTTTATTAATTTTTAATCATATATTTCATATACTTTTTTTATTGAAATTTATTTAAAAAAAATTAACTACTCTGCTAAACCAAACGAAGTAGTTATGTGCCGTTCAACAAAATTGGAATCATGTGGAGGAGTTAATGTTATGTGGGGGAGGTTTCAAAGGAAGGCGACATTGGAGTAGATAAATGACACCTGTCACAGCCTTGACCACTGCTTTTTGGTTCAATATCTCATATTCTCAATAGAATTATCCCACAAATTATTTAAAAAAAAAATCAGTCAATATATAATATCTTTCAATATAAAAAGTGCCTATCTAACGGAATTTGTTGGTTTAACGGAAAAACTAACGGAATTTCTTGGTTTAACGGAAAAACTAACGGAATTTCTTGTTTTAAACGGCCATTCTGCAATTCTTTCAATATTTTTATCATAACTTTGTATTCCGATATCCGATTGAGGCGATTCAAAATGCGTTGGAAAGCTAACTCATCTGCCTACAACTTTGATTCAGACATCATTCTCCAATTCGATCTCTTTCTATGCCAAAAATAGGTCTCAATATGAGACTAAAATATCGGAGCATAACTTTTCAGTTGGAAATTGATTTGTGATCATCTTTTGACTAAATTTGATTCCATTGACGTCTTCCTTTATCCAATTGACTCCGAGCACTCTCAAATCTTCATCGTGAGGTTCGGCACAACTTTTAAGTATTTACATTTTAGCTCCCGAACTTTGGATCCCTTACAATTTAGAATTTTCCTCCAAATTTGTCAACTTTTACTTATTTTCTTTGATCTCACCAACTTACATCATAACATCAAAATCACACATCTAATTATTTATCAATTACATAAACATTATATCATTAATTATTTAATTAACCAAAAAAATTACATCTTTATTAATAACAAATTAATTCTTAAACAAAACTAAAAGGTAAACAGAATATATTACATCATTAATTATATATATCTTCTATATATTAAAAGTGCCAATGAAACGGAATATCACGCGGACGGAAAATCTAATGGAATTTCTTATTTTAAGCAGTGGGTCCCACTCCTATGTGTGGGGGTGTAGCCCATTGTGTACAAAAGTTGATGTGCAAATAAAATTTTCCTTTTTGTTTTGAGTGGAGGTTTGAGATGGATCCGGTTATGGGGTGGAGATTGGAAGATTTGGTGCCCAAGTATGGAATAGGGCTGCAACTCATGGTTAAAAAGATGGAGGCATCCATTTCTGATTCTTCTTGACATATGTCTTACACGAATCATTTTTCTTCATTGTCCTAATTTCATTCTTTACATTTTGAAAATATATTGAAGGCTTGTCGAAAATGATTGGTTAGAAATCAAGAATGGCTTATATTTTTCATGAAATTAATATTTTCTGTATCTTAGTTAACAATCAAGAAATCGTAGTATTTTACATATTTTTCAAGTTCAAGAATCATGATAATATGAAAAATTCATGTTGAAAAAAAAGAGGTTTTTGGATTTCCCGATTGATTTTGAATATAGATTTTACATTTTAAATATTATTTTTTTATTATTTTTCTTCGCGTTTGTGAAACATAGCGTATGATCTATAGTCGGGGAGGCATTATAGTAATTTGGATATGAATAAGATTTTTTATTCTCAAAATGAACAATATAAATAAAAGATTCTACAACGTTTTTTACAGTTTCATCACTTTGATTAAAAAAAATTAAAAAATAATCAAAATCAAGTTAAATTTATTTCGATTATAAAAAAGGCAATATTCTAAAATAGATGGGCATGGTGATACGATAGGGTCTTTGAAAAAGAGGATAGCATGAAAATAAAAAATGGATTTTGCAAGACCAAACACCATTTTCGAAAGCCTTTGCCCTCCTATTCAACGAGACTAATTTACATTTATTTCGCTTATAAAAAATCAATATAATACTAAGTCCATGTTTTATTGAGATTAAGATCGAAATTTTAGTGAATTCTGACAAAAGTTGATAAAATATATCATTGAAAAGTTGTAGATTTCATAAAATATGTTGTTAAAATTAATTGTTAATTTTGATTTAAATTTTACTGCTATAGATTTGGTGAAATAGCAAAACATGCACTTGGTTGTTCAACAGTTGAATTGATGAAATATACTGGAGAGGTATCTCTTAAATTTTTCTTCAAACTTGATTTTTATTATAATAAGTTATTTAAAAAATAATTGTATTTTTTATTAATTGTGTAAACCTATTCAATATTTATTTTGTAAAAAAATCGACCATATGTTAAAAGCGTTGCAGAGAAATTATCAAAATTTTTTTGGAAGATTCAAGTTTATGTAGATCCGGAGAAACTAAATGAGAAAAAATATAGACAGTTTAATGTTCTCTATATTGAAGCAGTGTAAGATGATGAAAACACTGAATCGTTATCTTAGAATCAAAATTATCTCAAACGGCTTTCATAAAACTATGAGCGATATTTATTTATAGGACAATGCTATAGATTCTATTAATACTCTTTTTTTAATATATCACAATGTGTAATTATTTATCAATTATATAAACATTACATCATCAGTTATTTAATTAACCAAAAAAATTACATCTTTATTAATAAAAATGTAATTCTTAACCAAAAAAACTATATATAAACTAAGTAAACGTGCATTGCACGTTGCTTAAACCTAGTTTTTAAAAATAAATGTAATCATGCTTTTGAACGTGTATTTAACTACATTTTGAAACCAAAGGAAAAATGGAAAATCATTCTCTTGTTAAAGTTATTCTATAAGCTTTTGGGAAAATCATTATCTTGTTTTTCACATTTTCATTAAAAAAGAGGAATCATATTCCATACCCTAAAGTGTAATGCTATTTGCAATGTTTCATTTTTGTAGTCGCCCTACGTCGCGTATATGTGGTGGTTAGTAATCTGGTACATTAATATGATAACTTTTTATTGCCTCATATATCAAAGAGTAATGCTACTTGCAGTCGTTCACTGCAACAGTCGTCCTATGTGGCATACACATGGCATGCAGTTATTTGATGCATTAATGTGGTAGTTTTTTTAAATGTATCAAATACATACTTGACATGTGTGTGCCACATAGGGCGACTACTGCAGTGAGCGACTGCAAATAACATTATTCTATATCAAATCATTAACCGCCACGTGTATATCATGAATAACTGCAAATAACATTATTCTACTCTAAAAGAAGAAGATAGAAACATTTATGATTAAAGAAAAACACGGAAAATATCATAGGTTGTCATGATCAAGTCAACTTTTACTTCTATTCAATTAATTGATTTTAAAAAATTATTGTACACATAAAAATATATTTTGTTGTTCAATTGAATATTCCCACAATCCCTTGAGCTTATCTATTCCTAGTGTCTCCTATAAGCTCTATAGTTTAACATCGAGAATGAGTTTGTCGATAGTCAAATAAAAAATCGTTCGCTCTAAATCTAGCCATCACTTCATAGTGCTGGTGGCATCCTAGCAACCTTTGAGATATTCGAGTGATGCCCTTGTTGGTTCGTATTTTTCAAAACTCATTTTCAACCAAACATTTTATGATATCCATAACTTTTATCAATTTTTTAATCATATATTTCAACTTTGATCAAAATTCATTAAAAATCTAATGTTTATCAAAACCAAATAAGGAATATATTTTGTTTTGTGCAAGTAAAATGAAATATAACAACTTTTCAAAACTGAAAAGCAAACCGAACGACAGGATTTTAAACTTTGACAATGTTATTCTCATAGGCAACGATTTTGGATTACCTACATGTCCCATCGATTTACTTATTTTTTCAATATTATTTTTCTAAATAAATAATAAGATATGGAGGTGTGAAGTTGGCTGGGTCGGACCATTCAGCCCAACCCACCTGCTTTCACAGAGGTCTAGCACCACCTGCCCATTAAGTGGTAATTACACTAAACAAGGTGTTTAGTTTCAACTTTCTAAAAATCAGGTTTAAACGTTTTTAATCAAAAATCAGGTTTTAATTTCACAATTAATATTGATAATGATATTTTAAATTAAATTAATTTATATACCCACACATACCCCCACCGCCACCCCAAATTTCACAAAATTCCCAAACCTCCTCCCGTCTCCTCCGTCCTCCTCCCCTTTTTCCTCCCGTCTCCCCTCCCTTCTCCCGTCTCCACCCAAAATACTGGCAGCAGATACAGCTGCTGCGACAAGCCGCGATTCTTCTGTGTCAGCCAGCGACAGCTAATGACGTCGCAAAGCGGCGCGATCTTTGCGTGCGACACGCCGTCGTGTCGCACCCGATGTCGACGTTGCTGCCAGCCTTTTGGGTGGGTGGACGAGGAAATTGGGCGGTGGATCTGTGGGTGTGGATCTGTTGCAAGTGGGCGTGTGGCTCAGCGATGGGTGTGTAGATCTGTTGCAGGTGGGCGTGTGGCTCAGCGATGGGTGTGTGGATCTGTTGCAGGTGGGCGTGTGGATCTGTTGCAGGTGGATCAGCGATGCATCTATGGGTGTGGGGGCAGATCTGTGTGTGTGGCGGATCTGTTGGTGGTGGTTTGGGCTGATATTGTTGGTGGGTGGTTTAGGGATTAGGGTTGGCGGCGGATCGGACGAAGTGTGTGACCAATTATTTTGGTCGTTCTGTAACCAGGTATTGTTAACTATTTGATCGTTCCGTGACCTGTGACCAGGTATTGTTGGTGTATTGTGATTGGGAGACGGGTACGGCGGATGGGTCGAAGTGTCTGTGACTATCTATTTGGTCGATCTGTGACCTGTGACAAAGTGTGGTAATGTACTGGGATGTGGGAAGGGTGTTTGGGTGACTGTGACCCATCTGTATGGTAACTGTGACCTTAAAAGTCGTTGCTCTGTGACCTTAAGATATAACATGTGACTTATAATTTTTTTATCAGTGACCCATAAAGTCAACTGTGACCTATAAATTTTTTTGATCTGTGACCTCGAAATAACTGTGACTTCAACAATTGTCGGAATCGGAGCAATCGTCGAAATTAAGTGCTGCCGGAGTAGTCGTTGGTCGCCGGAGTAGTAGCCGGAGCAATGGAAGTGGTGGAGGTGGGGTGGATTAATTTTATTATATCACAGTTATATATTTAATTTAATATAATAATTCTGAAATGTAATTAATTAATTCAAAAAAAACCTGATTTTTGTAATTTTAAATTTTGGGGCCTAATTTTTAATCTTGGAATAGATAATACCTGAGCTGTGAATTTTTCCAGCCCATTACTACGAAAACCAGCAAGGTCTGCAGGCACAGGCCACGCCATGGTGGGAGTTCCATGGGCCAACGGAAAGGACACCAGCCGGCCTGCCTATCCAGACAGGTAGCCCTTTTGATGCCTCTAATCGTACCCCATTAACACGGGGATACCTCACTAAGAAGGTTGATAAATCAACGTGGCAAGAGTAATGGTACAAAACAAAGAAAAACTAATATGGACTTCAGGCCAAGATAACGAAGAACACATAAACCAGCAAAAGATTTATTTCAGATAAATAGATACACATTGCTAAGATAAGTAAAAATAATCAGCAACTTACAATGGTAGAGTATTCTGAAAGGATAATACCGTGTATTCCTAAAGCACTGAACGTGCAATTTGAATGGTATCCTACCTAGAACCACAAGGCTCCGTGTTGAATATAGCAGAGCATTTGAAGTTATAATCTTAAAAGCAAGACTGAAGCTGAAACTGCGACTACCGATAAATGGGATCCAAGCAACATTTGAGCTCGAAATTCCTGAAATATTGAATATTTACAAAGTGGATGAGTGAAAATTTGAGATATAAACAAGATAAATGATAATAGAACTATAAAAATGAAAACAAGAGCACATGTACGAAATCCATTATCCATAATCTCCGATTCTGAAAATACAAAATGAGCATGTATGTTTGGCTAAGCCTAAAGAAAGTAAAAGCAACTTTTAAGCCTACATATGTTTGGCCAGGCTCAAAAACTACTTTTAAGTACTTTTACTTGGTTTTACGCTATGCCAAACATGCTTTTACATCCCTCATTAAGGTATCTAATGATGGTGTTTATGGAATAAGGACCTTTCAGTCTTAGTACAATCAATTGCTAGTTTTTGTACAATATCTCACTGAGAGATCCAATGTAGCTGAGTCAATCTTCTTTTAAATACTTTGTCTCATGTGACAACTCCCCGTTTAGCTTTTTACATTTTTTTCAATTTAAAGGTATGATATCGCTCTCTCTTTTCGGTGTGATCAAACTGCAGGGATGTACAGAGAAATTTAATGAGGCAATGCATATGCGTGTGCTTGTGTTAGCAGTTATACTCGTGCAAACCACCCGAGGTCCCGAGCAAACAGGCATTAGATAAAATCAACTCTAAAATTGGTAACTGTTGTCACATTTAGTCCAAGATGTAGAACTATACTACTACAATCAGGTGCGGAGATAGGGGGCAGCTCATTTTTTTTCATACATTAAAAAAAAAAATTATGGAATTCTTTTTCTTTTATTACAAGTCCAGAGCAAAAAAATTGTCCTCCCCTAGTTCCACCCCTAACTACAATATAATACATATAATCACACACTTCCCAAGAAAACACAATAATTTAAGACCAGCAAGTTTTTCTAGAGAGGTTGATCTACCAATTAATGATGCATAATTACCGTACTCAATGAATTCTTTCTGCCGCTGACGAAAAATTAAATACCTAATATGCACACATGGACAAATCTCAACCTCCAAGCAGTCAAGCATCAAATCTTACTGAAATTTGCAATTGGGAAAAAAGTTCCAAGTCGACTCATCATGAAGAGGGATGGCTACCAAATTTTATTACTCCTTCATTAGATGCTTGTATAGCATGATGTCATATGCAGTCATGGAAGTTAGAATAAATCTCAGCAGAAGGGAAATAAGAAGCTATTAAAAATGTTGAAAAACGTCACTAGAAAATCTCTCTCAAACTATGATGAATTTTCTTTTTCTTTTGAATGTGATGTGCATCCCTTAATCTTAGAATAAATCTCAGCAGAGAGGAAATAAGAAGCTATTAAAAATGTTGAAAAACGTCACTAGAAAATCTCTCTCAAACTATGATGAATTTTCTTTTTCTTTTGAATGTGATGTGCATCCCTTAATCGATATGGATTGTAAAACAAAGCAAATCTTAAAACTAACTCTCAGAGTAGATGATGGACCAACATAACCCATAGAAAAAAACATGTCACATCAGATGCTTTTGGTATGTAATTAGAATTACGGGGCTAAATTTTACGTATGTCCTCCAACACCCACAAATCATACTATTGCCTTTGTTTCTCTTCCTCAGCAACTTTAGCTAATTGTTCAATATTGATCTTCTCCTCCTTATCTCCTAGATTATTTCTCACTCCCTTACGTTCAACTCTTAATTTCACCTCCTCTTGAACTTTTTTAAACATCGGTAAGTTGATCATCAGTCTCATGCCTGCCAAGTAGAACTTGTAAGTTATAAAACTCATAGGTGCATGCTTCAAAACTAAGGTTCCATTGACGCAAACTATGGAATCATTCATACAAAGCAATCATATAAAAATCCAGATAAAAGTGCTTTCTTATTGTGCCTTCACTGATTCCCAAGTGTGAATCTTCACTAAAAGTACTTTTTTCTCTCCTAGCATAGCCTTCCACTTGAAATAACTAAACAAGCTTGCGTCCCAATCAAGAAAATCTTTTGAGCGGTTACATGGAAATCTAAAATTACAAATTCAAGCTCTGAAATTGATTTGTAGATCTCTGGCTGACCACTCTTCAAATCCACTAAACTCCTCTTGGGACGACAAATTAGGATTGATGACTGCTTTGGTACAAAAATTGATGAAGGAACAAGCTTTAACCAATAAATAATTAGAACATTGATTGAAAGAAATAAAGGATATTAGCGAATATAAAATTATGCACCAGAGATAAAGTTATCCAATTTGATATTTTTGTTGGAACAATCAAGACCTATTTTTATGGGCTCGTCAAACCTCAAGGACTCCAAAACCTATTCTAACCATAGGAATGCTTAAAACTAGGAAAAGCAATCCTAATTCTAGTCAGAAACCTGAAAGAAAGACTAACTTAAGAGTTCACATAAAATCAACGGCGGATCCAGCACCTGGCGAGCACCCGCGGCCGCACGTGCTGGATCCTCCAGAATAAATTTTTTTTGTTGAGAATATATAACATTTTTAGCTTGTATATCTGATAATTCATTTTGTTTTCAAGCATATCTTAAGCATATCTTAGAGCCTCCACATCCAAATTGGAAGTTCGGTGATCGAATCTCTTCCAAACTAATTTATTATGCAATTTTTCTAACTCTACAATTTTTATCAAAACAAAAGCAATAGGGAGGGAATTCAAACCTGTGAACCCTCTTTAAGATTATTGAGAACTTGACCATCATGACATTTGTTGAATGTTGACACTAAACGTTACAAAATAATATATGCTCGTTCTAGCGGTTTTAATGCAATTGGAAAGATTTGAACATGTGATCTTCCTTTGAATTATACAAAACTTGACCACTATGTCATTTGGTGAATATTGTTGATATATATGACAAAATTATATATGTTTTGTTTTAGCAAAATATTTGTTATATTTAATTTTTAATATTTTATTGCGCCCGATAGTCAACGGTCGCCCGTGCTTCAAAATCCTGGACCCACCACTGCATATAATCTAATCCCTAAGAATACTAGTACAAGGATTTGAAGAAGAGTTGTAAATAATGTACATGCACATCTCAACATGAACGAAACAGCTTCAGCAGCTGGTACGTAACTGATCCAATTTTCAGGTACTCCAAACAGAGCCTAACTGGACAGAATAAGAAACATGGTATCATATTTTCCTGATGCATCAACTGGAGTACTTCCTGAAGCTCTATACATACAAGTTCTTTTCTCCCTTTGGAGCTAAAGAAAAAAAATACTAGTTTGACTGAAAGCAAATTAGCCGTATTTTGGTGTGTAGAGAAGGGAAAATATACTATAAAGCTGGAGATAATAAAAAAAATCTATGTGACTGCAAAAGCCAAACCTTTGCTTTCAATCACATACTCTTTCTTCTTTTCATAACTCCCATTCGAATGCGTTGGAGTATGAACTCATAGTATGAGACGAAACAAAACCCTTCCCCATGCTATGTGATTGCATATCCACAACTCAAGCACCAAACCGCACCAAAAAAAAAAAAAAACCTATACACTCCTCTTATTTAAGGAGGTAAAGAACAAGTAGAAAAAAAGACACTCCACGCAGAGACATCAAATGGAGTCTAGTAATTCTCTATCCAATTCATAATGCATCAAAATGATCTACACTAGTGTCACCTCCGATAAACAAGGAGCAAAAGAATATCATCTTTTTCATGTTCCATAGGCAGCAGAAAGCCAAAGAGTATTCAGGGACTTAGCGAGTCATAAATTCTTCATAAAACCAAATTAGCAAGATTTCAGCTGATTATGAGAAGTGTTTTAGGAGAGGTTTCTCTGTTTTAGACTTCATGGCATCATGGCAAGAGAAGTATCTCCTTGTGATATATATGAGGAACTTTTAGACTTAAGTGTTTCGTTTGGAACCAATCTAAATTATTAAAAATATAATCCAACAAGTCAAGGATGGTATCAGAATTCCAATATGGAAGCTTTTATAAATGCTGAACTACTACAAATATTTATTCCTTAATTTACTGCTATTCCATGCAATCTTTTATTCTTAATAAGTGATCCTCTCTTCCTAACACCTCCTGTGCTTCATGAAATTAGCATGTAGGTGGGTTCTTCATAAACACATGCACAATCAAGTCTTCAATTTATTCCTTCACATTTTATTTTACTCTTTTTGTGAACTTGCTTAGAATCCAATTTTTTCCCCAGGAATTTTGCTTGAAAGGATGCCAATATTCAGTCTACTTGGAGTAAGGGCAAATAAGAGTTTATTTTTCTAACTTTAGACTTGAGAAAACAGTTCCTAACATCCACTAATGAAAACATATTAAAAGGGGGGTATCACTCGCATCTTGTGACTCACAAGCTGAACCACATGTAGGAAAAAAATATATTTTCATGAGTGCCTAGCATGACCAAATGTTTAACGCATGGTAGCAAGACTTAAATACAGACCTCTTCTACACTAGCAACGATGTAAATTACCAACTACAAAATTAAGCTGTAAAGTAGACATAGAAGTCAATATTTATTCGCTAATTAATATCTCTAAAAGCATAATCCACGAACTCTTTAGCCTGACATAATCTAGAAAAGAATGGGCCAACGTACCTTAAAGGACAAAAAATAAGACGGAGCTGATGAAGATTTAAGTCCTGGAAACCCAATGTCATAGGAGATACTCCCATCAGCTTTAAACAGTCCATAGTTTTTCTCAGAAAGTGCACCAGGTTTCGAATTCTCATTAAACAATGCAAATATATAGGCTTTCAACATCATCTTTGGCCTCAGTGGAGTTCCTTTCCTCTTGGCTAGCCTTTTACGCAAATTGTAATTATACATCCTAGCATTTTTTGGTGTAGCAGCAGGTTCGTTCTGGTCCCCATGAGAAGCCCAACCTGTCTCTGTAATAATAACTTCCATATTTTTAAATCCAGCATCCTCCAAAGCAACATAAGCTGCATCAATCTGAGCATCGAGCAGGTTATCATAATGAAGATCAGTTTTCTCATCATCTATTCCCTCACTTTTCTGAAAGAGAGCATAATTTATGTCTATTTTGTCTGGATTATATGTGTAAGCCAGAAAGGGATAAGCATTTAGACAGAAAGGGGATCCAATTTGAGAGAAGAACTTCAAAAGAGGCTTCATCAGTTGAGCAACACCATCTTTGAAAATACACGAAGAGGGAGGAAATGAGTTTGCAAAAACAGCCTGAGAATGTGCAGTCGTAATCTGAACAGAATCATCTATCCCAAGCTTTTTTGTGGCATTGTGAATATTTTTTACGGCACCCAATAAAGCTACCGCGAGTTCATAATCACTTCCTCCTAAAACTTCATTCCCCACAGCAACCCCAACAATGTTTGTATCCGGGAGATACGCCATAACATTATCTTTGACCCAAGTCAGAGCATAATCTGCATTTGCACTCATCTCTATCACAAATTCATTTGGAAGTCCAACCACCAACTCAAGCCCGGTCCCTTTAAAGGCCTTAAGAACACTGTGTTCTGCATTGTAAATTCTAACATTCTTTATCTTTGCAGCCCTAAGCAACATCACAACTTCATCCGGAGAAGGGATATTATCAGCAATTCTACCATAATTGATTCCATAAGTCCCAGTGAATGCTCTTGCCATTCGTTGTGCTGGGGAAAATAGCAAAGAAACTGAGAATCGGCAATATACATGTTTTGCGCTGATTACATGCGTTTCAATAAAAAAAATTCAAAACAGCAGAAGCACTGAAATTGTACACACATAATGAGCTTCGTCTTGGGTATTGAGGCTAATCCCAATTCCATCTTGCAATTAAACTTTTCTTTATCTAGCTTACAACATTGTACTCAGAAAATAGCATTAAATTTGGACTTATGGTAATTCCGATTGCTTAAAATATACATACATACTTTATAATCGCATTCGCACGTGCTTGTAGCATAATCTAGAGGAAGTGATTCTTAGAGCAAAAAAGGTAGCATCTAGAATTTGTGAATCAAAAACATAAACACGAGTTCTTATATTTGTATAAGCATGTATGTGTTTATATTGAGTGACTGGCTTCATATAAATTTGAAATTTGAATAACTAAACCAACAACGCAAAAACCCAAATCGATCAGCCATCTTAGCAGATCACCATGATAACCGATCCAAAAAGCAAACCAACTTCATAAATAGCTTTTCTATTCAAAATTCAAAAAATCAGATCGCATTAAAATTATTTTTTAGATAAAAAAAAGAAAAGAAAGAAAGAATCAAGAAAAGTAACAATTACCACTGGGACAGAAGAAGAAGACAAACAACCAAAATTGGAAAATCCTCATCACTTCCGGTACTCAATACGACGCCGCGTTGTCTCCAATTGTTCAAATACAATTACTGCAGTACTTCCTTTTACACAACCATGCCAACAGCGACTTATAAAGCTTCCTCTTAAGACATCCTTATACGGGTTTTATACACAATGGTTTTTTGGTTGTATGTAAAGATTGGTGGAGAATGGCGGCGGCGATGGAGGTTGCCGGCGGTGGTTTTGGGCTGGGTTTTGGCCGCCCTTCTCTGATGTTTTCATTTTTGTAGTGCATGAAGAATATTTACAATAACAATCAATAATTTTGGCATACGCGAGTGCAAATTTTTCGTCAGCTGATTGGACAAGCTCGCACGTGTGGATCTTTGAAACGTCAATATTTGATAAAAAAAAAAAAATAGTTAATTACAATAATAGTCACATAAGTTCAAAAAACATTTCAAATTGGTCATTACAATATTTTTGTTACCCAAATAGTAACTAAAGTTAAATAACATTACACACGTTGCAATATTTTTTATTACTTAGTAATTAAAGTTAATTAACATTACACAATTAGTCACTCTATTAGCTTGGACAAATAATCGAATATATATTATTATAATTTACCTATTAAAATAGTAATATATTCAAAACTATTAAATATAATATTTATCAATTTATTTTTATCCCGATGAAGAAATAATTTATTGTTAATCAAAATTTTACTTTCTTAACATCTTGAATAGGAGTTTGTTTGGTAGGGATTTTTGGGGGAATAATTGATTTTTGAATGATGGAAAATGTGTGGTTGAAAAAGAAGAAAAAATTATTAATGTGATGAAAAATATTATTTTATTGAAAAATGTGTGGTTGAAAATGAAAATTGATTTACTGTAAAATCAAAAAATAAAAAACAAACACACCTAAATATTTTAAAAAGTTAAAAAAAATTATTTAATATTATATATCTCGCCATATACCACTTTCTTCTATTTCTTTATACATTTATAAAAATATTGTTAGAAGTCTAACTAATTAAAATCGTCTTGTTCTACATTTCTTACTTGGTTTAGCTTGTTACATGGGTCGTGAGCGGGAGTTTAGATTTCATCTAGATATGTAACTTTGGTTGAAAAATCGACATATTTCTTGCGCGTACCAATTAAATTCTTCTGAAAAATGAAAATATGTGTTGAAGAATGAATGCTTTTTCAGTAGGAAGGAGGTCAAAATTATGAATTAATTTCGAGAAAGAGTTCAAGCGAAACTACTATAATCTCGGAGCAAAAACACTACTATTTCTAGGCTTCCTCGAAACGGAATTATAAACTATGGGAGCTAATAAAGGAAGAGATCTAAGGTTATTAAAAAAAAAAATGGGACATGCACAACTCTTCATATTTCGTGACTTAATGAAGAAGATTCTATTATATCGTATTTAAAAAATCCTCTAAAAATCTCAAATTTTTTGTCTAATTTAAGGAAATATTTTGACAACCTTTTTTGCTTTTCTTTTGAGTGTTCTTTAGAGTACGAGGTGTCATGGAGGCATTCGTTTAATTAATGGTAACAACTTTGTTGTTATGCTTTTGAGCAAAGGTTCAACTTTTTCTCTTTTTAACATTATGCATCCAAAAGGACCCATCTAGGAACTAGGAAGTCAAGAGTCTAGCATGTAATCAAAAACAAATATGTCACTAAATTTTAGGAGTGTACGACCATCGATTTTACGGGTTGACATTTATTTTAAATTATTTGAATTTGACTAGAATTGGTTTGAACTATATAGATTCGACTCGAATCGTTCTGATCTGTTTCGATATTATCTTTATAGAGTTTCTATTAATACTCGATTCATAGTATTGAATCAAATCATCTCTACCATAGGCGAATATTTCTAACATGATTCAAATTTTTGACTGGGAGCATTTCTTGGTTAAAGTGAGGCACGATACAACTTGCAAGCACAGTCCGTACCAAGTTGGTCAAGGGACTCTGTAGATTATGCTATTTCACTCTCAATAATTTCAACTTTAGCTTTTTTACTTTTTCAATCATTTGATTTCATTCATAAGAAACAATTACTTCTCACCTTAATTTCTTCGTAAACAAAACTTTATATATATTAAGAGTTTGTTTGAGCTCTTTTTACTTTCTCAATCATTTGATTTCGTTCATAAGAAACAGTAACTTCTCACCTTAATTTCTTCATGCACTAAACTTCATAGATATTAGAAGCTTGTTTGAGCTTCATTTTTTTCATTCAAAAAATGCATTTTGAAATAGAAATCATACTGTTATAGAGGATCCGACACTCTCCTGACAGCATACTCACAATGGGGTGGGGTGGGGTGGAGGGTGGGAGGAGATTTTTTGGCATTTTTTATTCACGTAGTTCTCACGCGCATGTGAGTGTAAGTCAACCAAGTGGGCAAATTTTCTTTGGCAACTCAGCTTAATTCTTAGAACAGTGATTTGATGGAGAATAATGGTTTAAAAATAAGAAAAGTTTTGAATTTGCGTGTAATATTAGCCCTAATTTGTTTCCAATTTTAATGAAAACATGTACTGTTGCAATAAGAAGTAGCTGCTTTTGTTGACCGGTTTGTCTTACAGCGTGACCCATTTGTTTGAAAAAAAGGTCAAAGAATTCATTCTTCTGTTAAAATAATGGAAAACAAACTGGTCTTTATTTTATCAAATAATATGTGGTTAAAAATAAGGAAAAAAAAAATGTATTTTGAAAATAATATGTACCAAACAAGTGCTAAGTAAACACCATTTTCAAGACTTCCACTCTAAATTCTAAGTTTCAAATTCATCAATGATTGGGTAACGTAACATTGCAAGGAAAATAATAAATTTTCAAACACGTTTTCTTCTCATTTGTGTCTGAAATAACTTCATGTCTTCTTTACTTAGCTAAATACGACGAAGACCCACAACTTTTTGTAGAATTCTTGATTGAATTGGCTGTAAAAATCAACATTACTCGATAATGTAGGAACAACCGACCATAGAAACACAGGCTTAGAATTTTTTATTTTATTTTATTATTATTATTTTGTGTTCTTTGTAAAACTTGTGTTGTGATGCTTGTATACTACCTTAATCTTTAAGGCACTAGCCAAGTCCATAAAAAGGTAACAAAGTAAGCAATATAATGTCGAGTGGGAGACACATGATTACCAAACTAAAGTAATTATTTTGGACATTTCATAATAAGAATTATTTGTGTTACATTTTTTGAGTGTAGTTAGCAATCATCATCATGTTCCTAAATAATATCATGGAATTTCAAAAAATGAATCGAGATAACTTGGCATGGAAGTTAAAGTTGAGAGTAATGAAATGGTCGAGTTCAAGACAAGTAAACTAATGATGCAAAAAAGTACGACTGTAGATGTCGATCCTAGTATGTTTAATCTTCATAGCTTAATTACCTCTTGAACGAGGAAAGTAGCACCGGTTCTAAGAAATGTATGTTGACTATAATCATTATAAATATGTGCAATGTTTCACTTTTCATCACAGGAATTATAAAAAATCTAGTGAATACGGTTTTAATTAAGTATGCGAATTTTTACTCAGAATCACTCGACCTGAACCAAAATCGTAGCAATAACAAATCAGCCAGTTTGGTCTTGTTCCCATTAAAATTAGTTCGATTTTGGAGCTTAGAATCAAAAATCGAAGATTTTTGGTCTGGTTCTCGATTCTAAATATAGAACCAAATTTTGTTCAATTCTAAAACAATTTTTTATAATTAATCTCCAATTTGATTTTGCTAAAAATTATACCTTTGTTAGATTTTAATAAAAAATGATGAAATGTGTGGTTAAAAAATTGATAGAAGTTGTGGATCCCATCAAATGTGTGATTAAAATTAATTATTTACTTAAATTTTTATCAACTTTTTTGGCTAAGCCAAATAGGGGCTAAATTGTAATTGGAGTAAATTCATATATTTCTAGAATGATTGGGAGTTTTATCTTTTAAAATATAAAGCATGAAAGTGAAATAATAAAAATTATGCAGCGATTTTACATTTTAAAATTTATTTTTGAAGCACGAAAAATTGAACCAGAAACAATGATTCCATGGGGAAAATAGGGGCCACATCGGTCGGGGTCCATTCCCTTTTTCCCATTGAACTAATGATTCCATTTCACAATTCCGGGTAAGAATTGGTTCGGTCCAGTTCTCAGGACATGGAGAGTAAATCATATGCCCACTCCTAATTTCAACGGAAATCTAATACCGTCAATCCGATCGACGGAAACTAAAAATCCGATCAAAAGTTAAACAACTCAAAATCAAAACATTATAGGTATGCACGAAGTCCACTTATCACCAACATGAACTACAAAAAGACTTAATCGATGAAGTTTCAAGAGACTCTATTGGCCACTCAGTTCAAAAGCAAGAATCCTGAATTAGTTAGCGATTCGAAAATCAGTACATGTAACAACTTGAATACTATTGAATATAAGGAAAAATACTAAATTCAACCAATTACCTTCGAAAGATTGTGATACGAAGACAATTCAAAGATATTAAAGACGACTCCGTTTTCAAGTCAATGGCCTATCCTATTTGTGTTAGGTGTGCAAACAATCAAAATTAAATTAAAAATAACGTAAATATGATTTCTCAATGATCACAAAGTTCAGCATTATCTTAGGCCTGAAAGTATGGTCTATTATTCACTCCTTTTTATTTTTTTGTGGTAGGTCGATCAAACTATCTTCTTTTACAAACTAATTTTTAAAGTCGAGACTCGACATTTTACGTAAAGTACCAAAATTCGTGGCCTCAATGATTTTAAGTTGTACAATTAATTAAGATCGGACTCTCTATCTTAACTATTTTCATTTCCATTTACTCAGTTCATATCTTTCTTTCATGTGTTACCAGGTGGAATTCAATCTTAAAATACCACCTAAATAACTATAGCAAGAGAGTCTAATAGGTCGAGAGAAAAAGTCTCAGGTCAGATTGGACAACATACATTTTGGTTGCTCCCACAATCACTAGAGATTGGACATATGAACCGTGCTACACTGCCAGGCCTGTAAAAGGCCTGGCAGTGCAAATGTGAGGTGTGGGGGGGGGGGGGGGGGGGTTTAATGAGTTAGGACCCACCTCATGTGAGAGCTTTTGCTCTACCGGCCTTTTACAGATTAATTCTTGAACATATATAGATACTTTCTTCTCGGCATCCTGAGATTTCAAATTCCTACCATACGCCTTGGGATGTTGCCCTAGCCATATCTAATCATGCTCACTATGTATACCCTAAATGTTTTAGATCAATTGGAAACCACTGCATTGGTTAACTTGTAATACACACGTATATACGTGTTTGACGCCCACCTCTCCAAAGAAAAACAAATCAAAGAGCAACATTGGCCTTGGTTTAGCTTTCATTATTCCCCATTAAATTATAATTTATTTTTTTCCCCTCTCTCTCTCTCTTTCTATCTTTATCAACCGCACATTCTCTAATAAAATAATATTATACATAAACCTAATTTTTTTTTTCTTTTTCTTAACAATACATTCTCTAACAAATTACTATTCCTCTTATTATAATGTGACATAATAGGGCCAAACGATCTCTTAGCATGCTAGCTAGAAAAACAATGCAATAATTTAGAGCAATGATATTTAGTTTCACTGAAGTTATAATCTCAATTTAGGTGGCATTGATATGATATTAAATGACATTTAATTTCGTCTTTTATTTAACCTATCATCCAACGCTATCTAGATTGAAGTTACAATCCCAGTGAGACCACATAGCATTATTCAATAATTTAATGTAAAGTTAATGAAACGAGAGCTAAAAAATAGAGTAAAACTATCATGAACTTTGTGTTATTTACAACTTAAAAGCGTGTTCTAGAGTCTAGAGCATGGATGTCCATTCGAGTGATATTAGTGCGATTTTATCTTAAAGAAAAGGAAAAACTTAATGGAATACCTTTATTCTCCCATATAGAATCTCTACTATGACATTTTTGAACTTACCCAATGCGACAAATCATCTTTTGCACAATATTTAAATAGGTCCTTATGAGTGTATTTTAATTAATTAATTAATTTATATTCATCGATTTCGTTTCTGCTGCCACTTTTTTAATTTAAGAATGATGAACACGTCTGAAAAATACATTGTTCTAAGAACATTTGCGAATTAAGAAGTCAAGAGTTCGTTAATGTGTATGGAATATTGAACTATTGACAAGAGATTAAAAAATCTCTAAAAGTAATTTGATAGAATTAATTAAAATTACAGTCTAGCCCCTCCTCTATTATAGAAGAAATTTATAAATCCTAACAAATAAAATAAGCAATAAACATTAAAGTGAAACTATAGAGTGTAAGAATTATACTAAATGTACATTCCATGAGGTACATCTTGCCTTACATTGTGTGTATTCTCAAAAAATGTTGGGCTGAAAAGTGTGTGTGTGTTTTTTTTTTTTTTAACTGTCCAATTATGTATCGAGACGTGTCATAATATGAAAAATGATGTAAAACAAGATGTATATCCATTCCCAACCTTTTTTTTTTTTTTTTTGGCTACTTGTTCTAAGCCCTTTGGCAAATTAGCACCATTTATCCAAATGGATGGTTTTAGTCTAAATCAGAGTCAATCAACCTAGTTTAGCACAATTGTGGCACGCATGTCTTATATATTCAATCACATATTTTTCATAAAATTCACAACTTTTCAATCACAAATTTTATCATTTTTTTAATCAAAATCTACTAAAAATTTTGATTTTAATCCCCACCAAACAATGGTTATATGTCTTTTTCTTTTCCACCTTACTTGTCTACAGTTCAAATACTGAAGAGGGAAGGCTCTGCAAATGTGGGAACTATCACAAAAATATTGTTTGTGTAAAATATTGCAAGTGTATGGTTCATTAACAAGTAGTAATATAAATTTTGAGTTCAAATATAGTTCTCATAGAGATTGTACCAGTTCAAATTCGAATTAACTTAATCTTAACCGAAAAATTGAAATTTGTGATTTTAAAAATGCAAGTTTTAAAAAAATATAATGATAAAAAGCGTATTAGGATCCCAAATCACCTTATATCAATTACCTTTAACCCCGGACTTATAAATTTGACAACACGATTCAATTATAAAAATTAATATTCATAATTTGTTTAATAATTTATCTCGAGTATAATTAAATATATCCTTACATGTGATCCAACTATATTTCTATGATAGATGCGAACATATAAAAATGTATTAGTAATTTATAAATATTTAAAGATCACGTAAAATATAGCGGTATATTTCTATCTCATATCGGACTCTACGAAAATTGACACTATGTCTAACTTATTTTCAATCTTTCCAAAGTAAAACCAATTCATACAACTATTTGAGCATATAATTGTAGAGAAAAATAAATCCATGTCAATTATTCAATTATCGAAAACGTGTTTTCAATGTCAATAAGAAATAATATCAAGAGTTAAATGTTCATGATACAAAGTTCATCATAATCCTAACACAAAATAATCTAGTCTAGCACAATGTCATAATTAAACAAATAAAATTTAAACAGCATCACCGAGAAATTGACAGATCGTGATTAATTCTCCAAATTTAATTAGTTGCCGTCTTCTTCCCTATCGTTTGCTGTCCCTGTGTCTCTCTGATTGTTTTTCTATTTGCGTGTGTCTATTTCTTGGCTACCGTACGTGTCTCCCCTCTGCGTAATTCCGTTTTCGTGTATATGTAATCTCCCCCTTTTTAATTGCCCACAACATCCGCCTTTTCTCCTTCAAAAAATTCCAATTCCTCTCGCCGTCTCTGTGTGTATATATTTTTCCAGCCCCCAATGTTGAAGCTCAAGTTCGGCTCAAGTAAAAATGGTTTGGGCTTTTTTTTGCTAGAGTCGAGCCGAGCTTTTGCTCGGTCACTCGGACCTTTGGGTCACTATTTTTTTTTAAAAAAAATTATGATAAATTTAAAGTTTTTTAAAAAATTTAAAATTTGTGCAATTTATACGATTTATAAATTAAATAAAAGTTAGAACCCTCCTCCTTTTTTCGAAATTGGGACCGACTACAATCAACGTAGGCGAATTTAAAATGGTATACGAATAAAATATTTCATATAAAACTTGTTGCAGCATAGTTGCCTTGTCAAGGCAGCTGCCTATGTTTCAGGCAGCTTGTAAACTTTTTTTTATTTTTTATTTTTTTCAAACTTCTTCTTCTTCTTTTTTTTCCTTTTTTTTTTAAGTTTTATAAGCTTTCGCTGTTTTTTTTCCGTCTCGTCTTTTCATGGGCTAGCCATATGACTCGTCAAGCCACATGGGCGGCTCAGGCTCGAGCCGATGCCCAAAAATGGGGCTCGATTCTACAGAGCCGACGAGCCACATTGACACCCCTAGTTTTTGCTGATGTAGAATGATTTAATGAAAATAGTTTGTCATTCCTTGGTTGTGAGCTCTCGTACTTGTAAATACCTGCTTATGCTTCTTATGTTCGTCTACCTATGTTTAATATGGTTCGCATGAGTTCACCAATATTTCTTTACGAGTTTTTTATGATTCAATAGTTTGGCTAATTGATGTGTGATTGGTCAAATGAATTGATACCCAGGTTGCTATGGTCAATACGAAGATTGGAAGGACAAATCAACAATTTGAAGCCTGTCCTGAACCAAATGCGGAGAAGAGAAGCTTAGATGTGTTAGGAAAACCAACGATTTTCTAAATTATTTAGGAGGTTAGAAAAACCAACGATATTTCTATTTAATGGCAACATATTTAATTCAATTATGTTAGCTATTTAATAATTATGGGCTAATTGAGTAGATACTAATATTGTTATAATTAGGGGATTATGGGAACTCTAATTGAGCAATATATAAAGATCTTTTGATTATGGTCCCCAACATACCAAATTATACATAGTTTCCCTTCTCCCCATTTGGAAGAGAGACGACGATCTCATTGAGGAAATAAGGCGATTTGGTTTATTAGTACGTGATCGATTATCGTAGTAATTCCGCAACAGTAAACAATCGTTCATAGTAGATCCAGTTATATAACCCGAATCCGTGAATCCTTATCCTGGCATGATGTAGATCCTAGACTTTTGATTATTTTAATCTAGGATGTTTGCATCTAGATTTGGTTTCGAGTTTAGATATGATATATATTTCTAACAAATGGTATCAGAGTGGTCATCGTTGTTAGATTATTAAGATTTGTGCATATTCTATTCATATGGTGTTTGGATTATTTTTTCTCGAATAGAATGTTAGGATTTTATGAAATTCCTTAAAGTTTAAGAATAATTGAGGTCATTTTTTTCGTTGTCAATTCAGATTCAAAAATATCTAAATTTGATTTTGATTCATAATATAATGATTGTTGGTTGTTTTTGATGCATTTGGCCATTGAATCAAGTTTCAATTTTGTGAAAGAATTTTTTTTAAAAAGGAGGAAATTACAGTATTTTTTTTAATGAATTTAGTTTGTTAAATTGTTGGACACTAAACATGGCCGAAAATGTAATGGTCACGTTTGTTTGGATTTGAGTGACCTACTATCCTATTTTGTGAGGAAGCCCGTTTGGGCTTGAAAAAGGTTTAAACCTTAAAATAAATTCAAACTTTGATTTTGATTATTTCTTTTGGATGTCTAGTGTTTTTAATTAAATTGATTGAAGCAACATGTTGTCAAAGTAACCCCCGTTGTGTAGATTAGTTTGACTGAAAATATATAGATGCTTTGTACAGAGTCATTTATGCGAACCATGCTCGGCCCAAATGAAAACATAGTTTGGCCAAACAACCACGCACCTACGATAATAAATGTATGACAATTATAAAACTTTTCATGTGAACAACAGTCAGTCCAAAGAAAGGCTATTGTTTGACAGAACTGTTTGTCAGTATTTGATCATTGTATTGAGAGTACCACTTACAGTTAATTTCTATGTCCAAAGATTAGAAATTAATGTTGTGCTAGGTATTTTGAGATGGATCTCCAATTTGGATTATTTGTGCATGGATTATTTTTCTTTATTTTGTTCTCTATTCAGTTTCTGTTGTTACTGCTACGAACGTTTCTGTCCAAATCAATAATATCCCAATGCTGAGCGGAACGAACTTTAAGGTCTGGAAAGAAATCGTGGAGATTGTCCTCGGATGTATGGATTTGGAAATTGTCCACTTCGTTCTGATCGACCCACTTCTACTCCGGAAAACCCCAATGACGTTAATATTAAGAGGTGGAATTGCTCTAACCAAATGTGCTTGATGATCATGAAACGTTCCATTCCGAAAGTGGTTCGGGGCTCTATTACTGAGTGCGAAAGCGTCATGAAGTTCCTTGAGGAAATTGAGCAATATTTTGCTAAGAACGAAAAATCAGAGGCAGGTAACCTTTGGCTAAACTCGTCGCGATGAAGTATAAGGGCAAAGGGAACATAAGGGAATACATCATGTAGATGTCTCATCTCACATCGAAACTCAAGTCACTTAAGTTGGAGCTGTCCGAGGACTTGGTCGTGCACTTGGTTTTGATATCTTTTCTTGCACACTTTGGACAATTCGAAGTGAGTTATAACACTCAAAATGACAATTCGTCCCTCAATGAGCTATATCTCATTGTGTACAAGAAGAAGAGTGGCAACATCGTGATAAGACTAAGAGCGCTCACTTGGCGTCAACCTCTCAAAACAAGAAAATGAAGAGAGCTAAGGATACTGCGGAAGGACCTTCTAAGCAGAAGCAACAAAAGAAGCATGATGAGTGTTCCAAGAAATCAGGAAGGAGGCAAAGGCAACTTGGCGAAGAAAATTGATTCAACTATTAAAAGAATAGTTTTATTTTTCTTCTCTTTATGCTATTTTTATAAATTGTATAGATTTCATATCTCATATCATGAACGAAATAAATCTTCTATGGTTTGATTAACCAAAGCTAGGATATGATTTGATTTGATTTGATTTTAATTATTTTTATGAAATTTTTCTTTCAGTTTCTTTGTGTTATTGATTTAATATTTTCAGTTAATTGGCCACTAATTGAATGATTAGATGCTAATCAATTTTGGCACTCGAAAGATAGGAATTTAGGCGCTATCATAACAATAGCACAACTTAGATTTTATAGGTTTCGAGAGAAAGTGTAGAATCTATGAAGTTTGTTCCATCTAAGAACCATGATCGTAATAAATCTTAATTTTAATTCAGAATAGAGATATTAGAATTAATTTATAGGATTATTTTTGTCCAGCACTCAAGAGAGGGGGATAGAATTGCATTAAGATTCTTGTTTATAAATATGGAAAATTGATTAGAGGTAACTAGATTTTTGAAAATCATATTTGATAGTTAGGTGAAATCATATCATATGCTCCCTATATTGATTAATTCGTTAACTTGCATTTATCTATTGAATTTGCCACATTCGTCACGTCAACTTAGTTAAAACCATTGATTCCAAATTATATTCATCTAGATAAAATAAGACAACACAATTATAGTACTTGGTAGAAATTAGATATCAATTCATGTGTGTTCGACATCTTAACTCCATTACAATGTTACAAAACTCGACATCATACACTTGCGGTATAATTTACGTTGTACAAAACACGTAACAAGTTTTTGGTGTCGTTGTCGGGGATTGTTTTATTTGATTTTTATTAATATTATTATCAAGTAGCTTTTGTTTTAATTTAGATTTCTTTAGTTTTAAATAGTTTGCTTCTTTGTTCAAGGTTTATGTGAAGATCTAGGAGCGTTGGACTACTACCCATTAATCCTGAACCAGGACAAACTTTTAGATTTTTAAGAGGTATTAGGAGAAACAAACTCGAAGCAATGACAAAATAAGCAGAACAAGTAGCAAATCAAAACAATTAACAACATGCTATAAAAGACCGTGTCAGGCCAGTCGTCAATGACAACTACTTCGATATTGCACACTCAGCAATAGCTGCAAATAATTTCGAACTGAAGCCAGGGTTGATCCATATGGTGCAATAAAATCAATTTGGAGGATCTCCAACAGATGATCCAAATTCTCATCTTATTTTTTTTTCTCGAGATTTGCGTTATCGTGAAAAATGAATGGTGTTACGGAAGAAGCCATCAGATGCTATCTATTTTTCTTCTCCTTAAGGGATAATGCCAAAGTGTGGTTTTAATAATTGTTATATGGATCCATCACAACTTGGGATGAATTAGCTTAGAAATTTCTCACCAAATTCTTTCTTCCTTCCAAGGCAGCTCAACTACGAAGTGAATTGGCTAATTCAGAATAGTAGACTTTGAATCATACAATGAGGCTTGGGAGAGATTCAAAGATCTATTTAGAAGATGCCCTCGACATGGATCATAACTGGATGCAGATAGAGATCGTCTACAATGGGTCGAATAGTAGACACGGACAGTAGTAGATGCTGTAGATGGTGGTACTTTGATGTCCAATACTGCAGATGCTGCCTATTCATTGCTAGATGAAATAGCCACCAGCAGTTATCAATGACCAAGTGAGCGTTCAACTGCGACGAAGGTTTCTCATTTATATGAGGTGGATCCCATTATAGCCTAGAAGCTCAAATGTATCACCAACAACCCAAATAGCTGCATTAACTTCACCGGGAACTCGGAAAAAAGCAGATTCTATCATGGTTTCTTCCACTTCATACCATGAGTCTGAGTCGTATAACGAGCAAGTTCAGTATGTGATTGGCAAAAAGTTTAATCAGATAGGAAACTACTCAGCAAAACAGTACCATCTAGGACTGCGAAATCATGAGAACCTCTTTTATGGTAACCATACGAACGTGCTGCAGCCACCACCTGGGTTCAATAAGCAGGCTTCTGAAGGAAAGCCATCGTTGGAGGATATCCTATGGACCTTTATTTTAGAGACTAGGGCGAGGTTCAACAAAGATGAGTCAAGATTTGACATTATCGAGACTCATATGACCAATATGGGGGCCACAGTAAAGAATCTAGAGGTACAAATTAGTCAGCTAGCAACTGCAATAAATTACCAATAGCAAGAGAAGTTTCTGATTTTGATACCGAGGTCAACCTAAAGGAGCATTACAATGCCATCATATTGAAAAATGGAAAAGTAGTTGAAAAGAGCAAGTCTACAGAGCAAAAGGTTGAGGCAGAGGCAACAAAGAAGACTTCTAAGGCTACCTTAATCTCATTCCCAGATAATCCTTCAATCTTGAAGTCGCCATTGACATATCCACAGAGTTTCTTGAAGAAGAGGTTTGATGAGAAATTTGCGAAATTCCTGTAAGTCTTCAAGAAGATCCACATCAACATTCTTTTCGCAGATGCTTTGGCACAAGCTGAAAGTAAAAAGAAGTTCATCAAAATTGAAACGAATAACTTTCGAGACGAGAGGTATGGGACTTTTCTTTTCATTCCCATATGTTTGAGGCAAGCGACGACTCAGCAGTTTCGGGGCTCAAATGCGTCTGGGGTCGCCAGGTGAGACATTCTGCTCACGAACCGATGGAATCCAATAACTGTAGTACTTCACTTTCCTGAAAGCAGGATATGCCAAATTCCTGAAGAAAGTGATGTCAAAGAAAATGAAGTTGGAGGAGTTTGAAACGGTGAAATTAATAGAAGAATGCAGCGCTATTCTCCAGAAGAAGTTTCCACAAAAACTAAAGGACTTAAGCAGCTTTACAATTCCATGAATAATTGGTGAGTCTAACATTGATAAAGCATTGTGAGATCTAGGGGCTAGCATCAATTTAATGCCCCTTTCCTTATTCAAGAAATTGGGACTTGGAAAAGTGAAGCCGTCTAGGATCTTCTACCGGATAGAATCCTTGATCTTGGAATGTTTCAAGAAGTTTAATTCTTTCTTCATTTCCAAGTCTTACTGGGCATTCATTTGCATAATGTCCAGATTCATTACAGAGCCAACATCTGCAATTCTTTCTCTTTTGTGGACAAAATTTTCTTTTATCCTTTTCTCTTCTCCCTTCTTTGGGAAATTTTTGTTTTTTAAAGAATTTTCTTTTCTTAAAAAACTTTTGTTTATATGGTTTTTTATATCTTTTAAAGATATATTTTTTTCTTCTTTTGAAATTTTTTTTCTTTTCTTTTCTTGATAGTAAACAACCATATTGTCCTGGTATTTTGTTGAGATATTTATCACAACATAATTTAGGATTACTAATTAAAGCTCTCTTACTATCTCTAACTAAGATACTTTCTTTACATTTATCTGCAATAAGATTTCTAGTTAAAGTAATAACTAGTCCTATTGAACTTTCAGCTTTAATATTGAGTCTTGGATCAATATGATTCTGTTGTTTTTCAATTGCATTATTAAGTAGTTCCATAACTTCATGATTAAAAGGTTCATGAAGTTTTCTTATAAATTTTTTTGTTAATTCTTCCCATTTTTCACTGGGATTAATGTAAAAATATTTTGAAAATTCACATGCATAATTTTCAAAATAACACATATCACATATAGAAATTTTTTCTAAGTGATTTAGTGCATCAGCAATTTCAACTGTTGTTCTTTCACTTTTAAAAACTTCATAAGTCAATCCAGTAAACTGCTTATAAAGTTGTTCAACAATTCTTTTAACAAAAGTTGGAATATTGTATTCAGCATCATTCCAAATATTATTCTTGACATTATCATCAAATCTTTCAAGAAATGCTCTTGCATTTCCCCTAGTACTGGCACAATTTGAATGGTTAATTCAACCATCAAGAAAATCTTGTGATATAGATTTTAATGAACAAAGAAAATTAATTAAGGAACAAAAACCACTTCTTTCAACAAGAAGTTTATCCTATAGACAACCCTTTCCAAATGTCAAATGAAAAGAAGAATCTGAAACAAGTACAAGTAAACAATTAAAACAGTTAAATAAAAAGATTAACGAAATGGCTGAAAATCTTTTCCGAGAAGAATGACAATAACTGACATTCTAAAAGAGATAAAGATTTAATTGGTGAGTCTAACATTGATAAAGCATTGTGAGATCTAGGGGCTAGCATCAATTTAATGCCCCTTTCCTTATTCAAGAAATTGGGACTTGGAAAAGTGAAGCCGTTTACCATCGCTCTACAACTAGCTGATAGATTCATCACATACACAAGAGGTATTATTGAGGATGTATTACCATTAATTCTTGGTTGGCCTTTCTTGGCAACTGGAAGAGCAAATAATATGTACAAGATGAGCATTGACATTACGGGTTAATGAAGAGAAAGTAATATTCAATATCTATCAAGCAAAGAAAGCCTAAAAAAGAGTCAACTTATGCCACATGGTCGAATCAATTGACGTGATGGAGGGTAAAAATTTTAAAAGAGAATTATTCTATGACCCTCTGGAGCAATACATGGCAACCAATTACTTATAAATTGATACAACTGCTACTGGATGCTACAATGGACCAAGGAAATGGTGGATTTCATCTTAGCTCAATACGTCGACCTACTTGATAGAAAGAAGACCTACATTGTAGAATTTTTGAAACCTCTCAACATTACCAAATCAAAAGAGGTTTTGAAAGCTATATCGGAGTTAAAACTGCCTCCTAATCCTAGTGTCCATACTCTATTGAAGAGGAGTTTAAAGACGAGGAAAAAGTCCAGAAACATGAGAGAAATGCCACATGTCAATCCAACTTAGGCACTTCGGTTATGTCAAGCTAATGACATTAAATAAACGCTTTTTGAGAGGCAACTCAAGCTTTCTATCTCTATACCTCTTAGTTTTTTACATTAGTAGCAAATTTTTGTTAGTAATTAGTTTATTTTTTTATGTAAAAAATCTCAAGTTTGGCGAAGAAGATAGAAGAATCCATCAAATCCAACATCATAGCACCATAATGTCATTGGCAATGTAGAAAATTCGGGGAAGTTCTCATCCTTTCCTTTTACTTTTACATTGGGGCCAATATTTAGTTTAAGTTTGAGGGGGTGAAAGATAAATTGTCTAATTGCCTTAGTTTTTTCTTCTTATTTCGTGCTATTTAAAAATATAAATAAATAAAATAAACTTGTGTGAGTTGGATAGCATTATCGGCAATTATGCATATATTTGGAGATATTAATTAGTGTGAATTATGACTAAATTATATGATCGAATCAAATTCTTACTTACCTTTGCGAAATGTGACTTAAATATACTGAATTAAGTATAACGTTGGACGAGAATAAGTTGCTTTATAAATTATATAGGTTAAATTAGTGGCCTCAGAAGCTAAATTCAAACAACCACTAAGACTTTAGGATAGTTTGGATGGTTGAATCGTTGTAGGGAGATATGGATGTAGATGTGAATTCCGTGCGTTTAAGCTTTGCATTTATTGTCTGAAACCATTGGGAAGAAAATTGGGGGAAGACCTTTAGTTAGAGGCCAGTTCTCAGGAATGAGTGTTTAATAAGGAGCATTGCATTAATCACTGCATAAAAGGAAAAAAAAAGTTGCCTTATTGTGAAGCTACCCTAAAAGATCACAATGAGGACAACTATAATAATCTCATTGTGAAGTATCTTTTCATAACCCTTATGACTCGAATGATTAAGCGTGCAAGGGTTTAAAACTTGATGCCCTAAAGTCATTTGACTTGAGAGTATTCAGCTAAAAGCTCGCTATAAGGGTAATTGAAAAGCTTAATGGAGAGACGACTACGCATAAGATTAAAAATTTATATATCAGAAAAAATGGGTTCATAAAAGAGAAGACGTACTATATGCCTTGATTAAGTCTCAAACACTTGTTTTTAGAGAATTATGCTTTTGATGAGGGGTTAGTAGCTTGGTTGAATCCTCATTTTATTGATGTATTAAACTACAATGGGTAAAAACTTGATCAAACTAGAGAAGGTAAGGAGTAGTGAAATAAGGAATAACCTCAGGATACACTATTGGGAAGAGAATGAACATATGATTGTACATCATTGTATTTGATTCTTCACATACACGTCCTTTTGCATTGGAAAGGTGAGGATTTGGCTTATGCATTATAATTTTGAAATAATTCATGAATTAGATATCATGTTTTCTATTATGAGCTATAAAGATAAGTCATCCAACTAAATCGTGTGAAGTGAGTCCTTTGCATGTTTTAATTTTGTGTTTGTTAGTCACATTATTGTGTTGTTTTGTGTTTGATTAAGAATAAGCAAAGAATTAAGTTTGGGAGTCTTTGATAAGTGTATTTCACTCATTGAATTAGCACATCCAAAACACAGTTCTCGGTTTGTTTTTGAGCACTTTTGAGCGTTTTAATTGGTTTGTTCGTATTGTTTTGTAGTTTAAGTAACTTGGTGAAAGAATCAAGAAGGCAGCAAAGACAATTTGGTGAAGAAGATTGATTCAACCATTAAAAAAGAGTTTTTTTTTTAATCTTTCTTCTCTTCAAGTTTCTCTTTATGAATTGTATACATTTCATTTCTTATTGTTAAGAGATAAAATCTCATATCGAATAAAGATGTAAATATAAACCAACTTATAAAGGATTGTGTTACTCATCTTAACAAGATTGACCGTTTAAGATAGAACATCAAATCTTAACATGGTATCAGAGCCCATTAAACTCCAATGAGCAATTCGATCCGATTAAAACTCGAAAAATTGAGTACACGAATTTCAAGATTGGTCTGTTAAAACAAGCTACCATCTTGCGGGGCATGTTAATGGATAAAATCCCATAGCAAATAAAAATGTAAACATAAACCAATTTATAAAGAATTGTGTTACTCATCTTAACGATGTTGATATTTTAAGATGGAACTCCAAATCTTAAAACTCATATCATGAACTAAATAAATCTTAGGTTTGATTAGCCAAAACTTTAGGATATGATTTTATTTTATTTTAGTTATTTCTATGAAATTTTTTCATTCTATTTATTTGTGTTATTGATTTAATGCTTTCAATTAATTGGTCATCGTCATTAATTGAATGATTAGATGTTATCCAATTTTGACACTTCGTACTACAACATAACCCTAAATTTCATGGGTTTCGAGAAAAAAGTGTAGAATCTATGAAGTTTGTTTCATGAGAATCATGCTCTTCATATATTTTGATTTTAATTCAGAATGAAGATATTAAAATTTCTAGAATTAATTTTTTAATCGGCAGTCGAGAGAATGGATAGAATTAAATTAAGGCTTGGGAGAAATTAAATTTCTCTACAGTAAATCAATTCTCATTTCCAACCACACATTTTTCAATAAAATAGTATTTTCCATCACATCAATAATTTTTTCTTCTTTTTCAATCACACATTTCTCATCATATCATTATTTAAAATCAATTCTTCTCCCAAAAATCTCTCCCAAACATGTTCTAAGTTTGTTGGTTACATACATAGATAATGGGTAGGTGGCGATTTTGGGACTTGGCTCGATAGGCTTCTGCGGCTGTGACAGGGGCGCATGGCTTGGTTTGCAGTGGCGGTCGGGACTTAGCCAAAGCAGACCACATTGTGCGGTGAAAATGCTAGAAGCAAACCGCTTTAATGTTTTACACTTGTGGCTTCAAAGCTAGAAGCAGACCACTTGATTGATGCATTTGCTGCGTCAGAAAGGGATCCCAATGGAATCCGTCTTCTTCAAAGCCACTTTTGGAAAAGGCCCATCAAACTTAAGTACAATATACACGTGCGTGGAGTGTAGGTGTGTTTTTCTTATTTATAGCATAAGTGTGAACAATTTTTTTTGGAGCAATATCTGAAATTGATGAGTACTAACGTTTTGATGTTTTTCTTCAGGTTTTGTTGATGGGGTTCCGGTTTTCTTGGCAAAGCCTCAGACTTCCATGAATTTGAGCGGTGAATCTGTAAGCATTTTAGTTAATGTTTTTGTGGGTAGTAAAGCTTGCATCTTTACTGTGAAAATCTGGGTCGTGCTTTGTGAACCGACTGGTGCTATTCTTGATTACAAAAAAAGGTGTTTATTATTCTTTGTAGTGCGTAACTAAATAATTTCGAAGGTTTAGTAACTAGTTTATGTAAATATGAACTGTTACTTCTCTTCTAGTGCGAGTATTATTTAGCATGGATGATTAGACCTTCAAAGGAAATAAGAAGCTGAAGATTAAATGTTGTAATCGGTCTTAGTCAATTCAGGCTAAAATAGAACTGATTTGGGTATTACCATGTGCTATTGATCATTTGTTGTTTGAGTCTGAATGCTAATTGCTAAAAATAATGTTAAAGACCCCCCATGTATGGACAAAAGGCTTTTCTTTTGAAATTGCATCATTGACTGTAGAGATAGCTGTTTGGTTATGTATTGAACTATTTTGATGGTGGTCAAGTGGATTATGTTTGTTCAAAACTCTGTTCACCCTCATAGCATATTTATTAGGTTTAAATTTATATTTATGTCCTACCAGAAGTTTTAATATTCCTAGTTGCAAGACAATGGATGATTCTTTTGTTGAATTTGTTGGACTCCTGAAGTACATATTTCCATGCATATACTCAAACTATTGGAATGTTTCATTCGACATCATGGAGGACATAGCTTACGATAATCAGCTTTGATTCGAAATGAATTTATATCATTGAGATGTGAAAAAGCTCATGGCCGTTAACTTTCTTCGATTGATATATGTTTATCGAACTTTTATTTCTATTGAAATCTAGGCATAGTTTACTGATTTCTGCTCAACTTTGTTATGCTATGAAGGTTTTTGTAATTATGAATAAGCACAAATAGATAATTCAGACCATACAAGAGATACCTTCACTCTAAATCGAAGTTTATGTTATCTGGTATATAGGTTATAAGAGGCATCCAGTCCACAAACAAATGGAAATGCCAGTAACAAGTTCATCCCCGCTCCCAACAAGAACAGGTTTGGGTTGTTATTCAAATTATCTATGCAATATTGTATTATCCAACTCGAGTAGAGTGTAGATACTATTGAAGTGTTCGATTTTTTTTATTAGAAGTTGGTAATTGTTGGCTGTAAAAATGCGCAAAAGAGTTGTAACTAGAATTATAGTAATACGCGATTTTACCTTTTTCTGCCCACAATTTTTAGGTAAAAATTGATTATCCTGGTTGTATTCTGTTTAAATTTCGATGTCTTACGTGCATAATGCTTTTCCATCTTTGTTGAGTCACAGAATTGTGCCGTTTTTCTTATTCATAGATGGGAAGGATTAGAGGTTGTTTTCTTCGTATTTCAGTTTTGTGTTTTTAGTTTTAAATTCATTTTGGGTTTTGCGTTTCGAGTGTTCATTTTGAGATTGTTGAAAACGCTTTCTTTTTGTCATTTTTAAAAATTGTTTTAAAAACTCGTTTTGAAAATTCTGGCCAAGTTATAACTGAAAACACCCCAAATGACAAATTTGTCGTTTTGAGTTTTTCTTTTTTTTGTAAATTTTAAACTTGTTTTCAAAAACGCGTTTTCAAAAATAGAAAAGAGAACGTGTTTTCATTGTTTTGAAAAATCGAAAACAGAAAACGGTTTGAAAACAGCAAATAGAACAGACCCTTAGTTTGTTGGCTTTTATGTATAGCATAAAATCCATTTTTTAACTCAAGAAAAATATTGAGTGAATTTATTATGTCTTTACACCAGAAGTTTTGCATTTTCATCAGCTCAAACAAGGGTATTTTTCTCCTATCTTTGCTGCTATAACATGTTGGCCAGCTTCCTATTTCTGATAGGGCTGTTCATGAAGATTTTTGGAAGTATGGAGCCCTAGAGAACCAAGAATTGTGCCGGGAGCGGGTTGAAGAATTAGAGCCAAGTATGGGGGCGTTTGATTCCCATTTTTCCTAAAATACATTTTTCTCTCTTTTCTGTTTAACCACACATTTTTCATTAAAATAATATTACACGCTAATAAATAAAAAATTCCTTTTTTTTAAGTATACATTCTCCATCAATCTACTATTCCAAAATACTTTTTTTTCAAAAATGATGGGGCTCAAACATATGATATTTGCCCATATTCATTTCTGATAGGGCTGTAATAAATTTTTTTCCAAGAAAATAAATATTATTATAATAATCAATAAATTTTATTAAAGTTTTAATTCAAATTAGTGATGGAAATAGGAACGAAAATTTGTCTCCAATTAGGGATGACTCAATTCCGTAGATAATTGGAGATGGATGAAGTTGTTGCTAATGTGTCGTTATATCAAATTCATCAGTAATTATCAACCAAAAATTCGTTACTAATTTGTTGGTAATTTACGACGGAGTTTTTATACTCATCGCTAATTACTGGTGCCACTTTCACTATCTGTTTTAGCAATGTAAAATCTTTGTCGGTTAAACCTTCTAATCAACATATTTTGCCGTTGATAAAACCGCATTTGTTTGATAGTGTATGCCCTCGCTAAAGCCGCATTTTTTGGTAGTGTATGTTCATGGTGATCATGCCATGCTTGGTCACACGATGGCTGCTCAATTATCGATTGCGGAAGAAGGTATAATTGTGGGAGATATTAAAGGTGATCTTGTCATTAATGGGAGTTGTGAATCAGATATTATGGTGGTGGATTTGGATCGATAACCTTAATTCCAGGCCAATGATGGTGATTGTAGCGGCGGAGTGAGGGGGACTGGGGACAAGTTCAATAAAAAAATTATTTTACCTATGAAAAATTAAATGGGCCTCCATCAGCCCCTGGGTGGATTTTTTGACCAATTGCAGACTCTTATTCGAATGATGTTTCTTCCAAAGGAACAAGTTCAAACAATTACGTTCAATAAATTTCAAGAAGGCATTGAATTGACCAATTGTGAAAATGGAATTATGTTGACCATACAACATGTCTTTTTAAGAACAGCAAAGCCATTTGTACAGAAATGTTTTTGCCAGAAAGTCACCAGAATACTCACAATGCCGAGCCCACCTTGTATTTTTAAAAAAAAAAAAAAAAAAAAAAATATATATATATAGATATATATATATATATATATATATATATATATATATATATATATATATATATATGCGGGTCCCATTGTATGTGTCTTCTCTGTTGGCTTTCTGTGGCCTCTGCTTCTGTACATGAAGTGGGGCTCTTTTAAGAATTCTCGAAGAAGAAAATATTATTGATGAGTTTATCGATTTATCGATAGGATTATTGCTTGTAATTACGATATACATGATAATGATCTACACAATATTCAAAAGCGAGTGTTCTCTAATTCGAGGAGAACGATGCAGTCAATACATAAAGCTCATGGCTTGATTATTGAACTTGGAAGACTTTCACAAAGAAAAAGAAAATACTCCTTGATTTTTTCCTTCAATATTTCTTTTTTATTTTAATATTCTCATTATCATTTCCTTCTTTTTTATTTAATATTCTCATTATCATTTCCTTCTTTTTTATTTAATATTCTCATTATCATTTCCATTTTTCTCTCTTCTTTTTCATTATTCCCCCTTTTTACCTATGAAAAATGATCGACTTATGATCAAATTTTTTTTATAAAAAAGATGAATTTGTAATTAAAGTTGATTGCTTAATTTTAATATCTTTCTGTTAATTTATTTGAGTATACATCAAAGAATACTCAAATGTTATAATTTTTGGTATTTTGGATATTTATTTATCCAATTAAGGTGACTTATAATTTTTATTTTCTTCTAAAAAAATATTTTTATTACACGGGAAATATAATTTTGTTATTATGTATTTTGAATTCAAGTGTCATTTGATCAAGCAAGTAGCATTTAGCATGTTCAATAATAAAATTTGGAGAGATTTCCATTTCTTTTTGGTCCAAAGTTGGTATTTTAGGAATCAACGATTTTGTGGATCAAGATAAAATATTCTGTATTTCGTGATAAATCAACGAATATTTAATTCTTTAATTTGCTATATTCTTGTAATCAATGCATTTGAAGCTTGTTCTTCTTTCATATTTACTTTAAACTTCATGTTTCTGGCTACATCAAATAGTGTTTAGCACGTTTAGTGGGTGTTTGGCCCTCATTTTTTAGGAAGAATTAGTTTTTGAATAGTGATTGATGGGAGAATGTGTGGTGGAAAAGTGATGAAAAATTTTAGATTTATGTGTAATATTATTTTATTAAAAAATGTGCGGTTGAAAATGAGTACCGTAAAAAAGTGAATGAGAAAAAAAGATGAAGAATCGGAATCAAACATGGGCATAAGTCCATCAAAACTCTTCTTTCTATTTTAAAAATGATAGATACCACGTCATCAAACATCTTGGAAAGCAAATCACGAAAAAGAATCAACATAGGGCATGTTTGATACAGATTCTCATTTTCTATAGTAAATCAATTTTCATTTTCAACCACACATTCTTTAATAAAATAATATCTTCCATCACATCAATACTTTTTTTTTCTTTTTCAACCACACATTTCCCATCATATCACTATTCAAAAATCAATTCTTCCCCCAAAAATCCCCACCAAACACACTCATAGGGATCATACTTCCATGAATTTCAACTCTTTTCGAGCTATTATGCTGTTGATCTTTATTTGAGTTTGCTTGATAAAATAAATCAGCCAAAATAATAATAATAATAACAACAAGATGGGTAATAAACAGTCGTGGCAATGGGCCGGGCAGAGCCGAGCCGAGCCGGCCCGGCCCATGATCGCACGAGCACGAGCTCGAGCACGAGCCAAGCTCGTGGCTCGTGTGCCACGAGCCGAGCACCCGCTCGTCTCGTGGCAAAATGGGCGAGCTTGGCTCGTGGCCCGAGCTCGCCCAAAGACGAGCCGAGCAGCTCGGCTCGTATTTGACGTCGTTTTCATTTTTTTTTTTTTAAATCACTAAACTTATACACACACACACACACACACACACACACTGTACACAAACATTATCTAAATTTTTTTATAAAATATACACTTTTCAAAACAATTTAAATTTTTAAAATAATAAGAACAAAATTTTATTTGTTAAGAAATACCTAAAGAAAAATATATATAAACACGTTTTGTAAACAATTTTTCAAATATATTTTTTCCTACTAACATTTTTATTTTTTACAATTACAAAAAAAAAAAAAAGATAAACCCTCATCCTTTATCCGGGTTTGGGACCGGCTACTTCAATTTCGAGTAGGTATAGTTAAAAATTGTACACGAACAACTTGTTACGTGTACAATTTTTTTAAAAAATAAATTATAAAGGTATGAAAATAAAATAATGTGATGAATGTGGTGATTGGTAAAATTAAATATCACTTACTTGGTTACATGCAATTTCGGCATATTTATCTTGAATTCGATAATTAGCGTCTTCCCAATCCTTCACGCACATTAACGCCTCCAAAATATCTTCTTTTAGTCGACTTCTGACCTCAGAGAGAACCCTTTTTCCTGCACTAAGAGTAGATTCCGAAACTACAGTGCTAACCGGAGGTGTTAGTAGATCTTTTGCCATAGCAGCAACTACTGGCCATCGGCGTTCGTTATTGCTAAAATTCCATACATTTTACGAACTTTTACTAGTTGTTTTGTTAGTAGGCAAATGTTGACTAAAGTAATCGATTAATTCATATGGCAACGCATTTGGAGTTTGACTACGGCTGCCGCTGGAAGTTTGAGTACATGCAGTGGATGTCAAACTACTACTACTACTACTACTACTACTAGAGGAACCACATGCATATGCACTTGCATCAAATCTATTCGAGTGCATACTTTCAAATAAATTCAAAATTTCAGCGTCGTCATCTGTTATATTAGTAGAAGGACCGTGTGCAGGTACACGATTAATATGTGTACCCATTCGTGAAGCATATAATTCATACATTTCACGGAACGTCGGTTCCAAATTTCTATAAGTAATAGGTGTATTAAAAGTTAAAGCATTTGACATTTGATCAATTATAAATTTAGTACCCGATAAATTATATCGGGAGTCCATGACACATGTTAGAGGAAATAACATAGGTAATTCTTCTTAATATTTTCTAAATTTCAATTCCATAGAATATATAACAGCTTGAAAATCGGGGTCATTTTGAAATCTAGCAAAAGTTCTTGTAGTTATATAAAGACGTTCAAGAACCATACAACTAGTGGGATAATAAACACCTGACAATATATTTGTAGACTCATAAAAACTTGTCAAAAAATTTTTTATTTTAAAAACTATATTTCAATCGGATTCACTCAAAATAGTATCGTCTTCTTCTCTAACATGTCTATTGTTAAAAAATTCAGTAATATATGCTTCATAACCTTCACATGATTTTAGTAATAAGTACGTGGAGTTCCATCTATGGCCTACGTCAGTAATAAAGGTTTTTGTATTCATCATCCCAGATTCTGCACAAAAATCCTTAAATGCTTGTTTTCTACTAGGTGTACACGTGATATACATAAGTGAATTCCTAATTCGATTAATTGCATCCTTAACGTGTTTTAAACCGTGTTGTTCTATTAAATTAAATATATGGCATACACATCGAACATGAAATAAATAGCCACCGAAATCAGGATTAAGAACTCTATACAATTTATCGATAACAACTTTATTTACAGAGGCGTTGTCGAACGTAAAAGAACGGATTTTACTCTCACATTTATATTCTCGAATTATTAATATAATAGCATTAAATATAGTTTGAGCGTTGTGCGGATACTCAACAATTTTAAAAGCAATAATTTTTTTATGCATGACCCAAAGTGGGTCTATGTAGTGTGCAGTTGCAGCCATATAACCTCTCTTATTAATCTCTTCTCACATATCTGAAGTTAAGGATATCACACCCTCATATTTTTCCAATCCGAAATCAATAATTGCTTTGCATTAAGAAAATATATAATTGTATCAAAACGAAGAGTATTTCGACTTACCCCTTGGTACCTCGGTTGAAGATATCTTTTGATGTAATTAACAAAATGTTGGTTGTCCGCTATTGCTAGTGGCAACTCCACCGCGGCAACGAACTTCACCATTCCCGTTCGAGCTTCTTCCTCCGAATACATCCATGTAGAAAGTTGCGTAGTAGTAGCACCGGCTTGTGTTCCAAATTGTAGTTGCGTTTGACCAGCTGGAAGAAGCCCATCTTTAGCCGAACATGATTTGTAGTGACGGTTGAGGTGGGTGGTTCCAATGCCTTTTTGCCATGCCAGTCGTTGTTGGCAGTATTTACATACTACTTTAGTTTCTCGAAGTCCATCGACCACACGACCAGTGGGAACCAATTTGAAATGATCCCAACATTTTGCCTGCTTCTTCCCCTTTCTCTTACCGGTTGCATCGAGAATATTTAATGTCGGTTCTTCATTTTGTTCCAAATCAATTGGAACATCATCAATGTCATCCAAATCAATTGGATGACTATCACGAACGTTGAAATCTTCAATATTTTCGGGGATTGGTAATTTATTGAGATCGAAGAATTCATTCTCAAATTGATTTTGAGCTTGAGCATGTGTTTGTGTTTCGTTCTCTATACCGAACAAACTTTCAACAAATGATCGTGAATCCATTTGTTATGAATAATAGAAATTGAATTTAGAAATGTAGAATTGAGAAATGTAAAAAAAGAATAGAAGAAGAAGATGATGATTATAGAAATATAGAATGAATGAGAATGATATTATTGAATGTTGATAATTGATAAATGGAATTATGGAGAAATAAAAATGTAAATTGTAGAGAGTATTGTATTTGTATAGTAAATAATGAGAGAATAATGAAAGATTGATATTGGTGGGAAAAAATGGTTGATTATGGTGGGTATTTATATAGATACCACGTCATCAAACATCTTGGAAAGCAAATCACAAAAAAGAATCGACACAAGGATCATAATTGTTGAATTTCAACTCTTTTTAAGGTTGCCTATTATGCCGTTGATCCTTATTTGAGTTCGCTTGATAAAATAAATCAGCCAAATAACAACAACAACAACAACAAGAAGATGGGTAATAAACATATAACTAAAACAATTAGCATATGTATATATTGTTGTGAATTTATTAAACAAGCACGGCGAAAAATAAAATATTTAATTCCTACCAAAGATTTTCTTTGTATTTAGATAGAAATTGTAATAGAAATTATATTTTTTTGTAAATTCTACAAACTCATTTACTGATCTTGAAGACAATCATGATCTGCAATCTATAGCGTTCAATTGTCCAATTTTCAATAGAATTCACACAGAAAACAAGGAGAGAATTATGATTTCTCTTTTCTTGTTCAAGAAAGGTAATTAATTATGTTATGTCTTCATTTTTTTGAAACTCTAATGACTTATTAATATAAGTCCAAGTGGGCCTAAATTCGTTCCTGAAATGTAATCCAATCCAATATTTAATTAATCCAATTAATTAAATTTGGTCCATGAATTAGTTAATCAAATTAATTAATTATGACCAATTAAAAAGCTACTCAATTAACTAATTGTCAAACACTTGTGAATCTCATTCTTCTAGTTCTTTTTTTTTTGTGTGACCAATCAAGTTTCCGATCTTGATATCTAACGACATTAATTATTATTTTGATCTAATCAAAATAAATAAATTAAAATACTCATTTTAAATTTATCATCAATTCACATTTGTCTAGTCCCAAATTGACATCTAACAGTGTGTTGGAACAATATATGTGACGAGAAATGTCACGTGGTATGAAAAAATCAAACT
Organism: Fraxinus americana; assembly: GCA_035079005.1. Classification (NCBI taxonomy): domain Eukaryota; kingdom Viridiplantae; phylum Streptophyta; class Magnoliopsida; order Lamiales; family Oleaceae; genus Fraxinus; species Fraxinus americana. The sequence goes on along the minus strand of CM068726.1, from coordinate 24,210,130 downwards.
TGTTCATTTATCGTGAAATTATAATTTTTGCGTCAATATGATCCGATCAATTAGGAGATATGAATATGTGTCAATCTCAATTATCGATCATATTTTTCATCCCACTATTAAGTCAATGTAAGTCGAAAACTCATTTTCAACTTATGAGTACACATTGGCCACGAATTTCGTTATCAACTTAATGGATGAAATGTAAATCATAATCTCTTACTATCTAAGAGTGACGAATCTCTCTTATTGATCATTCACAACTTTCATATGATTCTTGACATACCCAAACGATGTCATATTAACGACCATTGTCGGAGCAACATCTAATATCGCCAAAATATGACTATCCTCATATAAGGTCCTATGATAACCTCCAGTCGAATGACTAATTCCACTACTGAGCGTTAGAGATTAACTGTCGACACTCAGATAGTTATTTATGTGGTATCTTCCCATCAGGTCTCCAATATTTTGTTCTATAACAAAATATCAACGTATTTATTTAAATGTCACCACACTTTAGTTAATGAGAGCAGCTATTTACTTCACAAGTAAGAAATAACACACGTGATGGTCTATCCGTAACTAAGAGATTCATATATCGTTATTACTTATGACCACGGATAATTTAAGATTCAATCATATTGTAATTTACATTTCACAATCACAACTCATTGTGATTAACAAATTATTAAAACTTAAATCTACAGACTTTATTATTTAATATAATTTATTAGAAAAGTAATTCAAATAAATAATAGATGTTGTAATAATTAATGAAATATCTCTTTTTCTCCACCAGCTTTCTTTATATTACATAATTTTAACCTTTGCCCTGTTGCAGATAATTGTCACTATGTTGGCTAGTGCTTGTTGGTTTGTTGCACACTTATGAGGCCACCATTCGAGCAAAGAGATTAATTTATTTATATTTATATTTATATCTTTAACATTTTTTTATTGACATACTTTTTTTTTTTAAAGACATGATTGGGGTAAAATTTTCTTAAAATAGTGGCAATGAATTTTTAAGTTAGAATCTCCATCTGATATCATTATAAAATTTTAAAAAAAATAGAATTAAGGAAAAGCTTGCAACATAAATAAAGAGGAAAATAATTTACCAAGGGAAAAAATCATTCTCAAAATAAGGTATTTAGTGGGCTATCCTTCGATTTTAAGAAAGTTTTATACCAACGATAATGACAAATCAAAAGATATTTTGTTCCGATTTCTCAAGGAATGTTCGCCCTATCAACTTTCGAAGGGCACATGCCTTTATATTCTGATCTATTTGCATTAGTTTTATATCCGTGTGATTATTCTTCATGATTAGAATTTTTATTATATGTAGTCTTGGAAGGATTTTATCCATATGATGCTATTCTTATTTTAATCATTCACGTTCCTTGGTATGTGCACATATAAAGGATTGAATGTGAAGGCAACTTAGTGTTGGAATCTTGTTGTTCAAAATTCATGGATGGATGAATCGTGAATGAATGAAAAAATGGAAAATGATGCCATGGCCTATGCGATCGCATAAAACTTTTATGCATGTGGTCGCATAGGCGAGATCAAGAAATTTAGATACAGCCAAAGTTATAACTATGCGGCCACATGGTTATAGCCTATGCGGTCGCATAGTTATAAAATGTGACAGTTGACTAGATTTTTTTTGAATTTTCTGGTAGTTGATTAATGAAGCATTGCACATCTTGATTTGACTTGGAAACTATTTCGTGAGGGATGGTTGAAACATATAAATATAAGTTGTGCACATCAAATTATATATTGACTATTCATCCAATTTTTTTGAGAAATTTTTTTGTCCATTTACATAATCAATTTTTATTTTTCATTTGTTCTTTTGAAGATTCATTTTACTTTTGGTGATCTTCATAAAGCTTGTTTAGCCCCTGCCTGACCCCCATTATTTTGTATTTTTTATGGTTGAAAATTTTTGGAATAGTGATTGATGGGAGAATGTGTGGCGGAAAAGTAATGAAAAGTTTTAGATTTGTATGTAATATTATTTTATTTGATGAATATGTGGTTATAATGTAGAGAGAAAAATTTAGTGTAATGTAATGTAATTTAATTTAATGGGGGCCAAACATGAGCTTAATGTTACAAACTATTTGCCATTAAATCATTGTTCCACTTTTCCCAACATTTGATTATATTCCCTTCTCATTCATTAGTACAGTGATTAGTCCTTCATTACTTCGCCCATGTTTGAGTACCATTTTTTAAAATAGATTTGGTAAAATATGATATTTTGAAAAACGTGTGGTTAATAAGTATAAAAAATGTTTGAACTTACATAAAAAATTATTTTATTAAAAGAATGTCCGATTAAAAATATATTTTAAATAATGAGGCTCAAACATGAGCTTATTTTATGAGTGTTAAAACAATTATAATTTTATCATTTTAAGAAAAATGTCCATTCTGACTTGTAATTGATATTTCTTATTTATTACGGTTTAGAATCAAGATTGGCTTAAGCCTCAAAAAGAATTTAAAATTAGCTTATTTATATAGTATTTCATTATTTTAAGTTATAACTAAAATCCACAAAAGTTTGCATTGAGTTTTAATTTTTTTTAAATTTACGTGTAATATTTTTTTATTGGAGAACGTGTGATTGAAAATAAGAAAAATAAAAATGTATATTTTTTATAAGGGGTTTTACTTTTTCTCTTTCAGACAATATTCGAATACATTTTTAATTCATGTAAGTTCATATAAATTATGATCTAGTTGAGGAATTATAAAATAATAATTTTAGTTTGTTCTATATCGAAGAACCTAGGAACTAAACAATTTTGATTGTAACTGAACCAAATCGATCGACTAGTTGGATTTGGGTGGTTTCGAACAAAAATGTCTACATCAAGACATGACATTGAAAGAAAAAGACACATATAGGGCCTTATGCATTAATCATTCCATTCATTTTGGCATATGTATGCCAAATTAAAATGAAAATCAATCTCTCTTTTTCATTGAATATAATTTTTTTTTTTTTTTCAAAATTCTCGACAACGATAAAAACTCTAAAACATTGCCAGAAAAATATGAAACTCGAACCTAATGCGCAGAAAATAATTCCCTAGTTTTATTGAATTTTACTCCACAATTTCACTTGTAATAAGCCAATATTGCAGATAGGATAGCAAAAATTGAAGTGAGAAGTTCCATGAGTCGGGCACTGAACCAAAGATAAGGCATATATGCCATTGTTCTTTATGATTAATTATTGCTACAGACATGGAAAACGACCTAAGACTAACATGCACGTCCCCTCCAATAACCAAGGTTTTCGGACCGACGTAGAAGACATCTTGATAATGCTCGGATTTTCACATTGATTTTGTGATCAGAGTAGTATGTTTGATACATAAGATTCGATATATGACACTTTACAAACTTTTATATTGTATTGAACAAAAAAAAATGTTTTCTTAAATATTCGCTCAACTAGTTCCGTCACAATTGAAAATCACATAAAATCAATTCGGTTATATGCTAAAACCCATTTATCTAAAACTCGGGAAAGAGTTGGATCGACTGAGAATTGGGTGAAATCAATCATCAATTGATTTTTTTCTTTTTTTGTTACCTTTTTTAAAAATAAAAAGATTATTATTCTTTTTATGTTATCAAGCAATTCAACCTAAAGTTATTTCATGTTACTTGTCAAGAATCTCTACATATTAATTCTCCCTATAGTTATAAAACCCAGCCCGGTCAATCGGGCCAGGAAATCTGCGACCCCGGGGCCCTGACAGATTAATTTAATAGGAATGTACATAACTTGGTCAAAAATCGACTTTGACCGAGTTAACCTGGTCAGTTTACCAATTTTCAAAATTGTCTTTTAAAATTTTGGGAATCTAAGGAATTGAATCTTGGACCTTTAAGTAAAACAATTAGTTCATCATCATTGAAGTTGTAGGGTACTTTAATATTTTTTTATATGCAATAAGTTATATGTATCAAATGAATCATATATATGTTTTTTTAAAAGTATTTTTATAAAAACTTTGGTCAATTTTTTTACTTTATTTTATAGACCTAAATAATTAGTGAAAAATAATTTTGCCTAAAAAAATTTTTGGACTTAATTTTTTTTTTTCTTATCCACTAAACTTAATATAATTTGATGGATATTTTTTTCTTCGCCGTTAAAAAATCAGAGCTGGCTGAACATATAGACATATAATAATTAAAAAAATTTGATGGATTCATCCATCCATGAATTTCATATAGTTTTCCAATCAAAGTCTTAGTGCCAAATTTTTTGTTATATGATAATTAAAAAAAATTATTTCATAAATTTAATTCATCGACAAAATATAATAATAAAAAATATTATCAACAAGAAAAGACTGAAAATGGAGTTTCCCATGGGTGATAATTCAAAAAATATATCAATAAATTTTATGAATAGACAGAACTATTGTCTAAATAAAATTATAAAAAAGTTATAAAATATTACCTTCAGAAAATTATGGCATTAACAAAATAACAGTTAAGAAAATTGAAAATTACCAACAAATTTTCAGATTGTAATAACAAAAGTAAATACTTCATAAATTTAATTTATTAACAAAATTTTGTCTTCAAATAAAATATATAAATTAAACTTAAACATTAATGTTAGAAAAATTAGTCAATAATGAAATAAAAGTTAGGAAATTTTTTTATCTAACATAATATTATTAAAAAAATAATAAAAAGAGATATTTTAATTACTGACATAATATTCCATTGGTAATTTTTTTTTTTTTTTTTTGAAAAAGGTTAAACTTTCGCGGGTGACACCTTTAACTTCTATAGCAACGACATTAATGTCAGAAACTTTTGTTGATGATGAAATAGAAGTTAGGGAAAAAACTTATCTAATATAGTATTTTATATATATATATATATATATATATATAAATTACTGACATACACTACTAAAAAACAACATTTCACGTACGGAAAGACCAATGGATTAGATCCGTTGATATTATCCGTTGGCAAAAGTAATCAACTATGGCAATCAGCAACGGAATTTTTGTTGGTAATGTTGATATTTCATTATCAACAAAAATTTCGTGCCTCGTGTTGTCGTTTAATATTTGAAGATTTCACCTACGAATATTTCATAGGTGATATACCAATAATTACCATTGGATTGCATACGTTGATAATCAGAAATGAAATATTCGTTGGTAAAGTAATAGAGTTTTAACTACGATAATCAGCAACAAATTTTTTGTTGGTGAAGCTGATAACTCTTTACCTACGGATATTCCGTGCCTAATATATTCGTTTAACATTTGTATATTTCACCTATAGATATTTCATAGGTAACGTAAATCAAACTTTTTTTTTTTGCAAAAAAGAGAAAAACACACACACACACATTTCAGATTTTCAACTACGGAATTTTTCTAGGTGAAGATAAATTGATATCACCTACGGAAAGTCAGTTGCTGACGTTAATAAATTTTAATAATTAACAATATTCAATCATTCACCTATTAAATATTCGTAGTTGAAGAGTAATTCATATTACCTACAGAAAATCTGTTGTTGATATAAATTAATTTTAAAAACTTGAAGTTTCACCAACTAAACATTCGTAGTTCGAGGGTAATCAATTTAAAAAAAAAAAAGGTTTCAAAGTCTTCACCAACGGATATTTCACAGGTGAATTATATTCCATTGGTAATTTTAAAAAAATATATTGAAAAAAGATCAAACCTCCATTGGTGACACCTTCTTCTTCTATAGCAATGACATTGTGTCAGTAGTCGCTGACGGATGTTCACTGGTGATAGTTGATGATTAATGTCACATTGCTTATGATATTAATTTCAAAGATCATTGACTAATCATTTGCTAATTCATTCTATATTATTATTGAAAAGGACCTCTGGAAACTTGTCCTATGATTCCTGAATTGTTTGAGCCAACTTCGTACCAAATATTGTTCATGACACTTCAAAAAATATGATAAAAAGTTAAAACCATATTTTTTAACCTAAAAATTTGAAAGAGAAGACAGATTTGTTAAGTGTTATATACAAACATCTATAAAATATAAGAGAGTAGACTGCACCTTTACAATTGACCTAATTTCAATATTATCCACTTCCTAGAGCTACAGGTACACATGGCTACAGTGAGGGGAAAAAATCACACTCGAGCCCTAAATAAATTTGTGACTGATATTTATTATTCTATTATTATTATTTTGAAATGAAATGTGTGAGGCTACAAAACGTTGGAGATGATACAAAAACAAAGTTTGTTGAAGGAAAAGGACGTATTTGTACGTCCCTACTGTGAAGATAATGTGACAATTCCATAGTCTAAGTGATAGTGAGTTTCACTGAATGTTTTAATGTCATTTAAACTTGATATTTTGGTTGTCTTTGAGCAATTTAGAATGTTTTGAAGTGTTTGTCCTATGAACTTTGGCTCATTTTCAAGCTCCAAACTTGCCGTTTTCACCAAATTACCTAACTTACAAAGCAACACGATAGGCACGGAAGAGGTCTCAAAGTATGTAAAGGAGGTGGAGAAAATAGCAAAAAGGGGAGAAGAAACTAACAAAGTGGTGCCTCAATGCCACCGTTATCAACCAACAAAGTGGCGCCCCCAAAGCCTCATGTGCAAAAGAGAAAAAGATTACTGGCGCCCCAACGCCACTTGTCGAGAAGAGACAACACTCATTGCGGCGCCTAGGCGTCGCCAGCGAGAGGAAGAGTTTTCAAATTTTTGGATTCTTTTTAAGGTCCAATACATCTCCAACTCCTCCAAGACTTCAACATAATATAAACGCAACCCTAAAGACCACTTTAAATGGAATTCAAGAGGCAAGAGATCAATCAAAATAAAAGAGGGAACAACGAGAAGAAGAATTCTAGCTCCAAACTAGTTTTTAATTCTTTTCTTCTCCATGTTTTTTGATTTTTGAATTGATTATGTCTCTTTCATATATCATGAACTAAAGGTTTGATAACCAACTTGAGATTATATTTTAATTTTATTTAGCTCCTGTTTGAGCCAAATTAAAATTTTCATTATCATTTTTCTACTCATTTTCAATCACACATTCTTCAATAAAATAATATTTTTCATCACATCAATAAATTTTTCTTCTTTTTCAACCACATATTCTCCATCAATCTACTATCTCAAAATACCTTCTTCCAAAATAATGTGACTCAAACACACCCTTAGTTATTTATTTGAAATTTTTCATTCCATTTATTTGTATTGTTTATTCTACATGCTTTCAATTAATTAGCCACTAATTGAATAAATTGATTGTTTTAAGTTTCGATACTCGAGAGAGAACTTTAGACACGATCATAGAATAACACAATCTAGATTTTATAGGTTTAGAGAGAAATTATAAATTTTTTGAAACATGTTCCACTTAAGAACCAAAAACGTATAAACTTTAGACATTTAATTTTTAATAGAGGTATTAGAATTGAATTTTAGGAACATTTTTTACTTGACACTCGAGAGAGGGAATATGGTTACATAGGTTCTCGCTTAAAAATTTTAAAAAATTGATTAGAGATAACTAGATAGTTGAGAAACATAATTGATAGTTAGGTGAAATTAAAACCCTAAACTTTCTCATATTAATTAAATCCTTCAAACTTGGATACAATTAGTTGAGTTCGTTACAAAAAAATCACGTAATTTTATGGAAAATATTGATAACATAAATTCGATTGTCTAAATAAGATAGAAACCAATCCATTATAGTACTTAAAGCATGTTTGAGCCCCATTTTATTGTAAAAATGTTTTTTGAAATATTAGATTGATGGAGAATATTTGGTTAAAAAACAAGAAATTTTTTTGGGTTTGTGTATACTAATATATTATTGAAAAATGTGTGATTAAAAAGAAAAGAAAGAAAACTGTATTTTGATAGCAATGGGAATCAAACAAGCATTTAGTAATAATTTTAAGGTTTGACGTCCTTACTTGATTGTTATATTACAAAACTTGAAACTGTATACTTGCGGAATATTTACGTTATAGAAAATACGTAATACTAAGGATCCACAAGATCGAAGGAATCATATTGAGAGTGAGTATTAGATTCATATGGGAGATTGTTCATGATGAAAACGTGATAGTATATATGTAAGTTCGTTTTAGCTAAGAAACTTGTTCCTTTCATTAAACCTTTATAGGTTAGTAGTTTTGAGATAGACAAAATAATGCATCTATTTGATTTTCATTTTTTGCTCAAAACGCATTTTTGAATAGTATGTTGATGGAAAATATGTGGTTAAAAAATAAGAAAATGATTTGGGGGGGTGTTTGGTAGTGATTTGAGAATTGATTCTCAAATCAATTCTCATTTTCAACCACACGTTTTTCAATAAAATAATATTTTTCTCACATCAATAATTTTTTCTTCTTTTTCAACCACACATTTCCCATCAGATCACTATTCAAAAATCAATTCTTCCCCCAAAAATCCCAACTAAACAAGCTCTTGGATGCGTTTGATATTATTTTATTGAAAAATGTGTGAATGAAAATAAGAGAGAAAATGCATTTTGAAAATAATGAGGACTAAACAATGACAAAAGCACTGTTGATTTTCTCAATCGACAATATCATCTTTGTTAGGCACGTTAAGTTTTCCTTCAATTCCATAGATGAGATGTATATAGTAACTTGAGTAGAACGCAAACTTAAATGACTCATTTGGAAGGAAAAAAAGGGTTCCATGACGCATATTATACTTACGCTTAAACTTGAGTAACTACCAATATTTTGAACCTCATTTTTTGTTACTCCAAACCTAGCTAAAACAAGATAAAAAAAAAAAGTGTGAACAATTTTTAAAGTACCTCCAATTAAATGACCAATACACTTTAGTACTTTAGCGTAAACTAGTAAGGCTTACCAAAATACACGCGTACTACCTATAATATAATCAAGTTGCATGCACAAGGACAAACTTGTGAGAGAATGGAGTGTAACATAATGAGTTGACCCAAAATATGATCAAACTGATTCAAACAGACTGGTCAATATTAAAGAAGGAAAAAGTTTATTATACTATATATAATTTGGATTAAGTCATTTGTACATTCTTTTGTTGACATGAAGTTTGACATGCTTTGGAAATTTAAAGTGTTGTTGGCGGGAAAATGTGTAATGTTTAAAAACTGGCTAATCATGATGCGACATATGGTACAATGTCAAATTTAGTGTAAAAAAAAATGTACAAGTAGCATGATCCATATAATTTTTAGACCTGGATGTCCAAAGTGCACTACTAAAATGAATTTGCATAAATATATGATGGAAATTCGCCCCCTTCGTCCGCTGTAAGTGTCGCAGATAGATAGCGAAAGGGAGTGTGGTACCACAATTATTAATTTCTGATGAATAATGGCAGCAAAAAAATCAGCCTACACGGCTAAACCCACATGGACTGTTATGTAAATACTGCCAAAACACTCTTCCTCTACCTCTTCCTCTTCATCCAAACCCTAACCCTCAAACCGGGTTTTTTAGGAACCCTTTAATTTCAGTTCCCGGTCCACAGTGCCTGCCTGCTGTGAGCACTACTAAATATAATCCACTTTTGTAAATTGCTCTATGATAAACCACTTTGGATTCTATCCCCTGATGCTTTTTTCCTTTTTCACTTCTCTCTCTACACACAAATATTTCCTTTTCTTTTAGACAATTTTTTTAGCCTTTAAATTCTTTATATAGCTGCACACTCGTAGTACTCCTGTTATACATAGCCCATCCTGAACACAATCAAGAAAGAGAGAGAGAATAAAAGTTGCTTTTTTATTCAATTCTCTCTAGCTGTTTGGTTTTTTATTGCTCGTCTTCCTCTTCCTCTTCTTCTTCTTCAATTCAAATTCGATATAGACATGTCGACCTACAGCGATGTGCCCGAGCAACTCTGCTACATCCCTTGCAATTTCTGCAATATTGTTCTTGCGGTATTCTATTTCAAGAACCCTTTTCCCTTAGTGGGATCTGCTTTTAATGACCAGTTTTTGTATACTAATTATTTTAGCATGCATCTATCGATATCAGTATGTGCATTTTTGTGGGTGTGTGCTTACTTTCAATACAAGTGTTTGCATCCAACCAAGAAAGAAACATTTTTACATGCTGAATAAAGCTGGTTTTGGGTTCAGAGATCAGGTTATTATTTGGTGTTATTATCATGAAGTCCATTAATTTTTCTCTCTGGGCTTCTTGTCTTTGATACAGTCATGTCTACATCGTCAAGACTTTTCTTTTCTCTTCTCTTCTTTTACAGTCAAAGAAAAAGTCATACCTTCGGGTGGAACATTGGGATGACCCGAGAGAGAAACAAAGAGAGAGATAATTGTGTTCATTTTCTAAAAATATTAGGGTTATTTTTAACCTCAAAAGTGGATTTTGCTTCTGTTTAATAGCTTTTAGTTGCTGAAAAGATATCACTACACCTGCTAACTGCAGCACGCTTTCAAAATAAAGCTCTTTCAACTAATGTTTTCAATTAAATGAAGTTTCTATTTGGGGCTATTTCTTGAGTTATACCAGCAGGTAGAAGAAGACCAAACTTTTCTTGCAAAAAACTCTCGGGCACACTTGGTAAGTTGGACAGGACAAGACTAAGAAAGAAAACGTTGATCAGTTCATTAGCCCTCTAGGGTTTTCTCAAGACGGCAACCCCTCTTAGTTTCGGAGTTTAACCACTGAGTTTCATGCCTAATCTTGTTTATTATAAGTCCACAACTAGAAAATTCTGCAAGCCAGATGTTATCTACATGTATCTGTTATTGTTCGTAAACATAGATCTCAAATATGGCTTTTTGGTATAAGACTTTAACTGTTGGTTAGTTTCTCAATCCTGAAGGTTCAATTTTCGGTGGTTGAATTTGCAGGTGAGTGTTCCATGCAGCAACTTGTTTGATATTGTGACCGTTCGATGTGGGCACTGTACAAATTTCTGGTCCGTGAACATGGCGGCTGCATTCCAGCCGCTGTCCTGGCAAGATGTTCAGGTTCTTTTAACGAAATTTCAGCTCAATTTGTGGGCAATGATCAGATCAATTTTGTAACAGGCGTCTAAAATCTGGGTTCTCTTGGATTTTTCTTCTTTTGTGGGAATCAAAGTTCTTGCCTATATAATGCATAGATCTAGTCTTTCAGAACCCTAAAAAACTCAGAAATCAAAACCTACAAGTTTTTGCTTTTTGTAGAGTTTTAGGGTTTTTTTATTATTATTTTATATTAACTTTTGTTTTATGATTTGATTGATGGGTAAGTCGAGGGTGGTTCTTTAGGTTTTTATGCCCACAGAGACTGTCCTCTACCGTGGAAACAAAGCCTCAGAAATGGCAACTTTGGGTTCTCTTAGATCCCATCTAGATCTCAATAAACTGTCAATCAAGCTGCCATTTTCTTAACTGATTCAGTCACTTCAATCTTGTTATTTTTGCCCTTTTCTTTTCTTAAAAAGAACATCATATCAGTGCACTTTTTTTAGTCAAATCTTGTTTCTTTCTCTCTCTATCTCAGCTTTCATTTATTTAACCTATTTTCATAGTAAATGTAAACATTCCCCTTTAGCTTCTTTGGGTTTTTCCATTTTATAGGAAATAAATCATTTACGTATTTGGAATTTTATTTCTTCATTTAACAAAGTTGGGGCTTTTGTAATATTTCAATTTCAGGCTCCTAATTGCATTTCCTCTGAGCACAAGAAGATCGACTTTGGTTCTTCTTCCAAATGCAACAACAAAATGGCAATGCGACCTCCCATTATGAATAACACTGAACAGAGGATCGTGAACAGACGTATGTTTCGTTAGTTTATATTTTCCTTCTTAGCACGTCTCATGTGGAAATACTAAGAAAAATTCTTGTTCATTATATCGTCAATTCTTATCAAGCACTATTAACAAATACACTAGACTATTAAATAAGAAACATAATTTAAAATAAACCATAATGCACTCTATGTTTAGTTGCAAGTTATTTTAATATTTTGTTCATTTATTTATTATTATTTTTACAGCTCCTGAGAAGAGGCAAAGAGTACCATCTGCCTATAACCAATTCATAAAGTAATGAAAATTATTTTCACTTTTATGCTATTGTACCTTCTAGCATCATAATTTTATGCCTAACTCTGAATATAATGTATATGTTCAGAGAGGAGATTCAGAGAATCAAAGCCAATAATCCAGAAATAAGCCACAGGGAAGCATTCAGTACTGCTGCAAAAAATGTAAGTGGAAATTAATATATTTTCCCAGCAGTGGAGATTTTTTTTTTTTTTTTTGCAGTTTATAGTCTAAATTTTTGGGTAATGACTTGAAAACTTTCTTTGGTATAGTGGGCACACTTCCCTCATATTCACTTTGGACTGATGTTGGAGACTAATAACCAAGCTAAACGAGGTAAATTATTTTATTTTGGTGCAAAGCTGGATTTATTTAGTGGAGCACTACAAGAAATTTCACTTTCAACAACAAAAATTCCTGTCATAAAAAGTCAATTTTTCGTATCATTAACTAGAAAATTGTCTAGTGTAGTATATTTGTCTCTTATTTTTTGAAGATTTCACTTGAGAATTACCTAGAAATTGATCTCCCGAGCAGGATAAAAAATTTCCATTGCTGATGTGGTTAATGAACCTTACTCACGATTTATCTTGCAACATCAATGTTAAGAAGTTTTTATACTGCCCAATGGAGGCATGAGATCAGGGCTGTTATCTGGGAATACTTAAGTGATAAGACCTCATAAAGTCATACATATATTTGTGAAAATGATCTTATTAAGTCAATAATTTGAGAAGAATATCCACCAAACATTAGGGTATGTCTTCTATGTGAAATTGCATAGGTTGGACGATATTAAGGAAAAGAAGCATGTGACAAAAATCGTCGTCTATCACACTATGGTCGATATTGTGTTCTAATGTACCCACTCAACATATAATTAGTGTTTCAATCTTTCCTTGGGGAGATTATAAATTGTTTATTTATGAGTTTGTTTGTGTAGCATCTAGCACCCTATGATCAATATTGTGTTCTAACTATACAAATTCTGAAATTTTCAGACAAACTGATGTTAGTCATTTAAATTTTTGGGTCTCTTTTGACACAAAGCATCATAGTAAATTCATGCTGAAAACTAAAAAAAAATTATCTTTTCAAGAATATTATTAAATTATTTACTTTGTCTAACCTATATTTTCTTTTTTCATTTGTATCTTTGTAGGAATCTGAGAAGCATGAAATGCCAAGGCTGGGCTACTAAAACAAATCAAAATTGTTTCTTTGAGACAACAGCCTTTATGTGACTTCGTATATTTCAATATATATTTCTAATTTGCTCTTTGTTGTAACTTTGTTTGTAAAATGTTGCTTAAATGTCAATTGCTATTTATGCTGTTATTTCATCGACATTTTCTATTCATTTTGTGCAATGAAATTATGCTGAGCATTGTTGTCTATTATATTTTATGTACATTTTAACGTACTAAACATTCTATATTTCCGTGTTCGTTTAAAATTGAAACTTGAGCGGTTCGCTAAAGCTTTTGAGAAAAAAAAAATATACCGATTGCACCAATGTTATCTTTAATTTTGAGATTAATCGTAAATTAACTACGGATAAATATTTGCAAGCAGTGTATAAATGAAACCTTTAATTTCAAATAAAAGTTTCAAGAAACCTAAATTTCTGTTATTGTAAACTAATTAATTGATATTTTCCAAATAGTTTCTGAATATTGACGAATAGAGACATACAAAATGGGAATTCAATACAACAATAATTATATATTGAAAGTGTATGATATTTGTGCGATGAATTTTCCTATATGGTAATAGTCACATATTTGAATGGGAGTAATGGACCAATACTATTTTGTTATTAAGTGTTTGTGATACTTGTTAAGAGAATCTATTTCATAGAGGCTCTTTCCGAAGCAGTGCCCAAATCATTATGCCTTTCGCGTGAGTCGGAACATACTCAGAGCTTGTTTGGCTAAGCTTAAAATCAAATTAAAATTGAAAATATAACCGTTATTGGGTCTCACTCATCTAATAAAAGTCAACAATAACGACTAATTTTTCAATTTTAATCCGATTTTAATCTTTACCGAAGACGTCCTCAATAAGGATTTTTGCTATCTTAGGACCGTTATAGTTACGGTCTCCGTTCACCTGGGTATCAGTTCCCATACATGGTCTTACAACTTTGTGGAGACCTATATTTTTGGTAAACAGTAACCCGAACTACTGCAATCCCCTTTGTGAGGAGGTACTCCTCCTCCCGAATGGGACATTTTAAGGTGGAATGGAAATTTTGATGGAGTATGGTTAAGATCTTAACTAAAAGAAAAGAAAAAGGAAAGAGGAATAAAATTATTTGACAAATATATACACAAATAAAAGTGATGGTTGGAAGGGTACTTTAATTTCTTTCATGTACTTGGATTGGGGCATTCTCAAGATTAGAAGACTTCACGGGAGAGAAAAATCGAAGGAAGGTCGAAACATAGATAGCACGCTAGTGGACACCTTATTTTCTCTCTAGGGAGCCTCTAGGGGTGTACATGTACTCCCTAGGCAATGGCTTGACCTAGTCCTCTTGTTGGCATTAATTGCGTTGAAATATTAAGCTCATGTTTGGTAGAAATTAAAATCAAAATTTTATCAGATTTTGAAAAAAAATTGATAAAATGTGTGGTTGAAAAGTTGTGAGTCCTATGAAATATATGATTAAAATTAATTTACTGACTTTGACTTAAATTTTAGTATAATTTTTTAGCGGTACCAAACAATGGCTAAAAGAATGTTCGACAACTGTTTATAAATATTTGCTAAAACTAAAGTAATTTTTATCCATATATTTCGTAAGATTCACAAGCATTATAAGAATGTAGAATCGTAGATGAGAAGTTGTGAAAAATATGAAAAATAATTATTTGGAATTCAGACCGGCCGTTGTGCTGCCTGAATTCAATTGATGATTTGATGACTGCTAAACCCTACGGCTATTTTATTATTCTTCAAAATTTTAGTTCATGTTACTTTTTCACCTTCTTGTTGATATGAAATTCCACATTAGGTGAGTTTGTGCCCTCTAGGCTCATCAAGGAATTTAGACAAATTAGTTTGGCGCCTTGACCTAGTACTCAATTGATGGAGGTAGGAGTCAGACTATGAGAGACGTCATAATGAAACGTCATTATGATACAACAAAAGAAGTATTCTCCCTAGATTGCATCGCCTCCCAAATCAACCAATTAATCGCAAGACACTTTGAAGTTGACCTCACCAAATTAGTTTGGCGCCTTGACCTAGTACCCAATTGATGGAGGTCGGAGTCAGACTATGAGAGACGTCATAATGAAACATCATTATGATACATCAAAAGAAGTATTCTCCCTTGCCTGCATCACCTGCCAAATCAACCAATTAAGAGTATCGCAAGACACTTTGAAGTTGACCTCACCGAATTGAAATATTAAACCAAAAACTAGATTTTAAAAAAGCAAAAAACAACATAAATTCATTTTTGTGAAAAATAACTTAACGAGCAAGATTGCGGACTTCTCTTTCCATCAAATCATTTTCCTTGCTTCTCATCGTGTCATTAGATCAGGATGAATAAGTTATTAAAAAGTAAAAATTTATGAATAGAATAAATTTTGTTTCAAAGTCGGTACCCACGATTCCGATTTCTTCTTTTTTTTGGAATCGAACCCATTTTCATTTAATAATTTCGATTCCAATTAAAATGCCCAAATAATGAATGCATAGTGGGTTAGGTTGAAACTGAAAAAGAATGTGGGTTGGGATCAGCATCAAGTGGCGTAGTACAGTAGCTGGCAATCCTCTTGCCTAGAAAAGAACAACTGTATACTTACCTTGGTTTCTGTTTCTGTGGTAAGATTGCGATAGTTATGAATTGAACGGCTGAACAGAATCCCAGAATCTGAAGTGCCAATAGAGTTATAGAGCATTCATTTTACCTTTATTTTCACAAATTTCTTATAATATTAAAAAACAAAATCTTTGTCTTAAAAGGATAATTAACATGTAACGTCCCTATCATTCACTTTCATTGTGAAAACGTCGTTGTCTTTTATTTTTTGACATTTTCACTCTTATTTTCACCTTTCATTGCACAAAAGGTCATTCTCATCCATTTTCTCAATTAAAAATTGTGAAATGACGAATATACCATTCTCTTTTTAAAAAAAAAAAAACAATTGGAATCACGGTCCCAATTTTTTTAAAAAAAAAATAAATGAGTCCCAAATAAATTATTAAAAAGATAATTAAAATATAGTGTCCATATCATCACTATTATTGCGAAAAACGTCCACACCTTTCATTTTTATGACATTTTCACCATTGATTGTGCAAACCATTATTTCTATCAATTTTCATCCAATTTCTCAATAAAGAGTTGTGAAATGATAAATATACCCTCCTATTTAAATAAAAAAATTAAATAATTTTTTTAAAAATTTTAATTTTTTAATTATTTATTTGGTATTCGTTTGCACTTTTTAATTTTTTTAAAAAAATATATAATAAATTTAATTGGGACTCGTTTTCACTTTTTTTTACAAAAACAATTTTTAGTTTCTAGTAATCTATTTGGGGCTCGTTTGTATTTTTTTAAAAAAAATAATTTCTAATTTTTTAATAATTTATTTGAGACTCGTTTGCACTTTATAAAAAAATTTGAGATTATAGTTGCAATTAGTTATTTAACTCTTTTATTTAAATAAGATTGTATATTCATCATTTCACAGCTCTTTATTGATAAATTGGATGAAAATTGATATAAATGATAGTTTATGCAATTAAATGTGTAATTAAGAGTGAAAATGTCAAAAAAAAAATGAAATGTATAAACTTTTTTTGCAATAATAATGAAAGGGGACATTATGTGCTATTATCCTTTCAATTATTTATTTGGGACTCATTTGCCTTTTTTTAGAAAAACTGGGACTATGTTACAATTAGTTTTTTCTTTTTGTTTTATTTAAAGATAATTGTATATTCGTCATTTCACAATTTTTAATTGAGAAAATGGTGAAAATGATATTTTGTACAATGAAAAATGAAAATAAGGTGAAAATAACAAAAAATAAAAGGTAAATACGTTTTTCATAATAATAAAATGTAGAGACATAATTACCCATGTTAAAAGCATTGGACACACACAACCACTCATGTTATGCTCGGGTGTATGGCCCACTCTTAACCACACTTGACAGTCTTTTACTGCCAAAAATGTTTGTAATCTGGTTGGGATAAATTATTGCATTGTGAAACTCAAAAGTTGTTACACACAAAACACCACGAATATATATATATATATATATATATATATGTATATATATATATGTATATATATGTATACAGAAATGATCTAATGAGCACCGGTGCTTATCTTATTTTAAGCACCGATGAGTTGGCACATTAATTCATTGGTGGATAAAGATTTTGTGAGTTCCAATCCACCAATGAATTAATGTGTCAACTCATTGGTGTTTAGGATAAGATGAGTAACGGTGCTCATTAGATCATTTCTGTATATAAATAAATAAATAAATAAATAAATATATATATATATATATATATATATATATATATATATATATATATATATAGTTTCCCCCAAATTCTTTCATTGATTACAAGGGTGAAGAATATGAAACCTCCAGCAAGTTCTATTTGATGATGACAACATTAGTTTCCACATCAAAATGTGAAAATTACATCCAGTACCCCCTTTTCTTTTGAATTTGATCTCTTACTCCCCATAATTTTTATTTCTCTAGATACTGTTTTTTATTCATAATGTGCACAAACACAAGATCTAACACACGCACTTGTTCAAGATCAAATACACATATACAATCGTATAACCTCCACCACCAACCGCTGATCATCACCACTGCAACAGGCCACAACCACCATCATCTTCTCCTCCCACCATATCCCTAAACCGTCTCCACCACCATGCACCAGTCACCTCTGATCACTACCACCAACCAATTTGACTAATTTGAGACCACCCACCACCCGTTGAGAAGCGAACCGTCCCTTGTTCTAGCCACATTACCACCTCCTATTACTACAATCACTTCACCACCTGCAAGCCTAACTCCTTCAGCCATCTCTTCCCAACCTACATCACCATCGTCCCAACACCATCTCTCCACTATCCCACTACCATATCCTCCATCTAATTTCAGATGTGAAACTGATATGGAAACTCAAGCAAAACCATGGCTAGCTAACTCTGCTCTTTGGTTTTTTGTATGACAAATTGACAGTAATCCTTTTTTTTTTTTTGTTTGCGTGTGCTTTTTATTTATTTTTGGGATGGCATGATAGAAAACTTATAAGTGATTATCGATCCAAAATATCAATAATCAAACATTACCGAATTAACCATCCATGTTGAAATCAATGAGAACATCAAAATACAAAACCGGAAACATACCTTAGATCCATAAATTGTGATTCTTTGCATGATGGGGTTAGATCTTCCAATTGATTCATGGTCTCCTCTACAACCTTTGATCTCCATTGATGGGGAACATAGAGAATCTAGAAGCACCACTAACAATTGGGGACCATAACCTATATATTCATAAGATAATGACTATTCATTATCTTTCATTTGTTTTAAATCGGCCCCTCAACAATATAAAACAAACATCCGGTCTCTACACTTTAATTCCATGAAACTTTAATACCCATTAGTCAAAAATTAGTCTTTTGTGGATCACTTTAATGACTATACTTTAAATAATAGCACCACACATTTTAATTTGTTACGTGTGGCCCCAAATATTGTTAGAATATTCCAACAATCTCCCACTGGGCCATACATGTAACCTTTCAAATGTGCATAACTTTATGAGCTCGAAATTTTGCTATCGTTATTATGGGTATTTCCAAACAACCTCGTCCATCAGTCATATTGATATAGGATCAAAGCGATTTTCATCACATTTAGCGTGACTAATCCCATCAATGGTCACGTATACCCATACAACCAAATGACATAGATCAATCATGGAGTGTAGCACGGAAATTACATGTTATGTGATCCAAACATGTCTATTTCCAACTGGTCCACCTTATTTCTTAAGTGAGATCAACCATAAACTTCAATCAGAGTGAAACTGAACTGAATACTTTATTTCTGAAATAAACCGAATATCCATGGACAAAAATATGTGTCTAAAATAGACAACATCCAAATACAAACTCCCACTAAACTGGCATATCATCAAAAGATGCAACACCCGTGTGAGCATTATGCTCATGAAAGACCTTGGGTGGTAGCCATTTAGTAAATGGATCCATGATTATGGAGTTTGTCTTTATATGCTTTATTGTAATCTGACAACTCTAATTTCTTTCCTTAACAACTAGGAATTTAATGTCTTTAGACTTTGACATCGTCATGTTCCCGTTGAAATACAAGACTGTTATTGTCACATAATAACTTAACTTAAATGGTCTTTCAATTCCATTCAAAATATGCAGCCCAGTGACAATATTTTGCAGTCATATTCCATGATCAGAATCAGAATATCCAATGATCTCCAATTGGTCTGATTTTTCTGAATGTGATCATGTAATTCTTAGTTCTCTATAGATATTGAATAACCTCATTGCTGCTTTCCAAATTTCCATCCCAAGCATTCTAATGAATGCTATATCCGGATCTGTATAAACCTGAGTATACATTAAATTCTCAATTGCTGAAACATAGAGAATTTCTCGTATTTCCTTTTCTTTAAATTTATCCTTGAGGCATTAATTGAGACCAAACTTGTCTCCCTTAGCAATAGGGGTATCACTTGATTCTGATCTGCATGCCAAACCTTCTAAACACTTTATCGATATAGCTCTTTTGTGACAATCCATGAATACCTCGAAAGTAATCCCGATGTATCCAAATCCTTAATACAAAAGAGACGTCACCAAGATCTTTCATCTCAAAACTCCTTGATGAAAATCTCTTAGTTTCGTGCAACATGCATATATCATTAGGGAAAGCGTATGTCATCAACATATAAAATCAGAAATATTTGTTTACTCCCACTGAACTTGTGATACACACAATCACCAACAACATTCATCTCGAAACCAAATGAGATAATTACTTGATGAAACTTGTGGTACCATTGACGGGAAACTTGTTTGAGCCCATAAATGGATTTCTTTAATTTGCAAACCATATTCTTTGGGTCTCCTGACACAAAGTTTTCTGGTTGTATCAAATGGATCGTTTCATCAATGTCACCATTAAAAAACGTCGCCTTAACATCCATCTGTAGTAGCTCAAGATCAAAATGTGCAACAAGTGCCATAATTGTCCTGAAAGAGTCTTTCCTTTCGTTGAAACTGGAGAGAAAGTCTCTTTGTAGTCAATACCTTCCTTTTGAGTAAAACCTTTAGCTACAAGACGAGCCTTATATCTTTCCACATTACCAATCGAATCCCTTTTGGTTTTAAATATCCATTTGCAACCAATGGGTTCGCACCTTCTGGTAATGGGACAAGATCCCAAACTTTATTGTCTTGCATAGACTAATACTCCTTATTCATGGCATCAATCCACTTTTGAGAGTAATTCCTTTGCATGATTTGATGAAAGTTGATTTATCAGGTCTTCTTTCACTAATCCATGCCATTCTTATTTTCTTGGAAAAGACTATAAAGTCATCCAAAATTGTCTTTCTCCCTTTTATAGTGGATTTCCTTAATAACTTTGTACTTGAGGTTGTTGAGTTTGAATTCCTGGAACAATCTCTTGATTGTTTATTGGGGATTTGATAATGTTGTCTTGATCCGAAATTGCGTCTCGAACAAGATCTGGAGCAAGAATTTGTCCTTGAACCTGATCATTGTCAATTGCAACAGAAGAATTATATACATATAATTCATTCAAGACAAACCTTATAACCTTATCTCCCCCCGCAAACTCTACATCCTCAAGGAACTGAATCCAAACAACCTCGTCCATCAGTCATATTGATATAGGATCAAAGCGATTTTCGTCATATTTAGCGTGACTAAACCCATCAATGGTCACGTATACCCATACAACCAAATGACATAGATCAATCATGGAGTGTAGCACGGAAATTACATGTTATGTGATCCAAACATGTAAGATCTGACTTAATGAATTCTTTTACTGAGTTGATTTTCAATCTCAGTCTTTTATGCCTTGAACATGTCCAATGTTTGGGATTCCTCATAAATGAGATATATGTAGCCATATTGAGAAAATTCGTCTATGAACTTAATAAATGACTGTTGACCATTCCAAGAAACCGAAGGAAATTGTCCACAGATAACCATATGAATTAGTTCTAAGACGTCCGAAGTCATATGACACTTAATCTCCTTATGTTTGTTTTGATTTCCTTCTAACACAAGATTTTTCATTCTCTTTTGAGAGAAGTGACCTTATTGCTTGTGCCAAAACAAAGTAGAATTTTCATTGGTTAATTTATGTTCAATACCATGCGGATTCATATACAAGATTTCTTTATAAGAGACAACTGTATTAAGCTGATATAAGTTATCGAATAAAGAACTGGTGCCCACAATATTTGAGGTAAGAAAGAGATCATCCTGACTATTTCAAATTGAACAAGAGTAACCAAATTTGTCCAATGTAGAAATAGAAACCAAATTCCGTCTTAAAGACGGTACCGCAAATGTCTCTTTCAAATTCAAATAATAACCAGCCTTTTAATGATAACCTAAAGTCCATATAGCCTCTACCTTAACTGATTTGCCATCACCCCACATAGATGAATCTTTCAGCATCAATTGGTTTTGGCAGATCAGACAACCCCGCATAGACACACTTATTTGAATAGTAGTACCGAAATATAGTCACCAAGTGTGTGTCTAGGTATTGACATTAAATTTACCTCAAAACAAACCAAAATGAGAAGTGTACTTTTCTTCACACGCCAAGCGTGATATTTAGTCTGATCTCTCTTTATATATCTGATTTTCACAAAAGTTACAACTTAATTTATCATTTTCAAGCTTGTGCTGTTTATTTTAAACCGAACCGAATGCAGCTTTGTTATTCTTTATTATCCTTAGAAGTACTTGCCAAGTGAGTAATGCCAGTTTTATTTTGCTGTAGCATTTCTTCTTATTGCACATAATATGGAAATGAACTCATTAGGAGTCCACTTTCCCCTTTTGACAGTTATAACTGCCCTTAATCAGCAGAATTGTCCAAGAAGAGTAATTAATACCAAATGCAAGAGCAAGTCATCAGACAGCTCGAGCTTCAGTGCCTTAAGCTTAGAAGCAATGTGAGACATCTTCATGATGTACTCCCTTATATTTGCTTTACCTTTATACTTTATTGAAATCAAGCTTTGCAAAAGCGTGATTGTTTCAGTCTTATCGTTTTTCGCAAAACGTTTCTCATTTCGGCAAGAAATCACTGGCATTAGTTACCTCTTCAGATATTGTGCCTCCAAAGGCTTCCGGAATGCCGCGCTTAATGATCATTAGACTCATGCGATTTGAGCGATCCCACTTCTCAAAATTCCCTTTTCCATTAGATGAACTTTCTTCCGTAAGAAAAGCGGGTTGCTCAATCCGGAGCGCATGATCTAGATCTTTGCAGCCAAGAACAATTAATATGTTCTCTTTCCAATACTTGAAGTTTGCTAATTAGCACTGGAATGGAGTTGATGTTGACAGATATAGCAGAAGTGGATGGATTAACTGAATAGAGAACTTATTCCCAATTAACATGTTTACATTGGAATCCGTATAAACAATTAAGTTATTCAAATAATGGTACGTCCCATCTCAAGATACCTAGCACATCATTAATATCAAGTCTTTGGACAGTAATATTAACTGTAAGTGGTACTCTTGGTGTAGTGATCAAACATTGACAATAACTCCTGTCAAATAATAAACCCATCTTTGGATTGATTTATTATTCACATGGAAACCTTATAATTGTCACACATTTACCACCACAAGTGTGCATACAATTCGGCCAAATATTAACCTTCCTTTGGGCCGGCTAATATCCGCATGAACAAGCATACACACGAATTCCTTCTAATATTCTAAGTTAATTAATTTCCACAAGAGAGGTTGCTTTGGCAACATATTGCTTCAATCAATTCACTTTTGAATATTATATACTCAAATGAGTCTTTTATACCAAAATTTGAAAAGCGGAATACTTAATTGTATTTATCTTGAAACTTTAAGGGCCTAAGGGTTAATAATTCAATACTTTAGGGGTCAAAATTAATTAATTCAAAACTTTAGGGACCAATAATTAATTATTGAAAACTTTAGGGACCCAAAAAATAATTATTTAAAACTTTAGGGGCTAAATGTTAATAATTTGAAAGTTTAGGATTCAAAAAATCAATTATGCGGAACTTTAGGGGCCAAACTAAACCAATTATGAACATTCAGGGACTTAATAATTAAATTCAGAACTTAAATGGCCCAAATTAATTAATTTCAGAACTTCAGGGGTTGAATTATTAAACCCAGAACTTTAAAAGGCCCAATAGGATGAACTTTAAACTTTAGGGGGTTGAGTAATTAAAACCCATAACCTTAAGGCCCAACTTGAACTAACTTAAAACCTTAGGGGCTAAAACATAAATTTTAACCCTAATCCTTAAATTGCAGCCAAGGACCTTAACATATCAAATTTACACAAGAGGTCCCGCCCCCTCAAATCCTCCATAACTCCAAAAAAAAAAACTTCCAAATTAATTCTCAAATTAATACCTCTTTCAACTCCCATAACCGAAAGCATTAATTATGAATTAATCCTACCTTCACCGGCGCCTCGAAAAAGCGCCGGCCGGAGCCTCGCCGGCTGCTTTAGAAATGGCTCTACATTCTTATTGCGGCCGAGGCTTCTTCTGCAGCCAGCCGACTGCCCTATAAAGATCTTCGGCGGCCGTCATTTCTTTATTCTGACAGTTAGATTGCTCTCATCGGCGGCCAGCTCTTGCCACGGCCGAATGACCATGTGAATAAACAATTGCCTAAATGATAAAAAAAAAAATTTTTTTTTTTTTTAAACTGAAACCTTAATTCCAAAACCAACAGATCCAAAAATCCAATCTTTATTTCAAATCCGAATTTTGAAGGAAATCATAGATCTATATAATTATCTCCAAAAAATCATATTATAACATGCTCAAAAAACATGTAATATTAATCCAAATATTAGATCTATAACATAATATGCTTGAATCCATAATATCATGCTTAGATCCATAAAAATAACATGCCAATTTCATGAATTAAGATACCAAAACTCTAGATCCATAACATAATATGCCAAATTTATGTAATAACAATCCAAATTCCAGATCCATAACAGAAAGATCAAATAACCCAAATTATTACATGCTAATTCCATATAATGATTTCCAAATTCTAGATTCATAATATAAAATCAAAAATCCATAGAATTCAGAATTTCAAAATTCAATTTCTCAATGATTCAACAATGGATCGGCTCTGATACCACTTGATAGAAAACTTATAAGTGATTATCGATCCAAAACATCAATAATCAAACATTACCGAATTAACCATCCATGTTGAAATCAATGAGAACATCAAAATACAAAACCGGAAACATACCTTAGATCCATAAATTGTGATTCTTTGCATGATGGGGTTAGATCTTCCAATTGATTCATGGTCTCCTCTACAACCTTTGATCTCCATTGATGGGGAACATAGAGAATCTAGAAGCACCACTAACAATTGGGGACCATAACCTATATATTCATAAGATAATGACTATTCATTATCTTTCATTTGTTTTAAATCAGCCCCTCAACAATATAAAACAAACATCCGGTCTCTACACTTTAATTCCATGAAACTTTAATACCCATTAGTCAAAAATTAGTCTTTTGTGGATCACTTTAATGACTATACTTTAAATAATAGCACCACACATTTTAATTTGTTACGTGTGGCCCCAAATATTGTTAGAATATTCCAACATGGCATAGATGGAGGGGAAGGCAGTTTTGCGGAGGTGATGGCTGTGATGGTGGATTTTTGTGTTTTGTGGAGGTTTGTGATGGTTTTAAGATGCAGCAGCGATGATGGCGATTTTTGTGGTGTTTCTGAGATAATGTGATGGTGAAAGTGATAGTGAATGGTGGTGGTGGTAATGGCTAACGTGTTTATGACAGACAATGGAGGTGGTGATGGTACGGTGGTGGTGTAATAATAAATATTACAAGGATAGGGGTTATGATGGTGTGGCCGACGATGTTGACCATAGTGATGGTGAAAACAGACGACAAATTGTGTATCAAACATTGTGTTGCTAGTGATGGTGATGACGATGGTGAAAAAAAAAAGGCCGTGACATATGTAACCTAATTTTACAATATGTAGCACATTATCTTACAAAATTTATCGTAAAAAAATTAGAATAGAAACAGTATTTTAAGAATAAAAAAGGGTTAAATTTTTTTTAGGGTGCGTATGAATTGTTCCTATTAGAATATAAAGAATATGTTCTTGTTTGCTTTATTTAATAATAAGGATTCATACTAAAATTCCCCACAGTCGTTTTGTTCCATTGAAACCTTTTCTTTTTCTTTTTAAAAAATTAAAAAACAGAACAAAAAGTTGAAAAGTAGTTGGGTCAATGGCTCGTCTGATCAGGCATGGGTCTGAGACAAGCTAACCCATGAGCAACCTACACCGGGTATTTAAACTATTGACTTACTTTACATCACTAACTTATAAGGAAAATACTAAGTGTACATAATAAATGTACATAATGAATGACATAATTTGATGTGGCAACCATCCTGTCGTTGATGTGAAAGTGTAAGATTTGAATTAAAAGTTTTGATCAATACCACTTGTAATTATGTAGACCATTATATAGACAATTATGTTCTTGTAACATCGCTATATATATACATCGATTTTGCTACCGGTACATCAAGGTGTACATCGACGTGTACATCACACTCACATGGGGGTGGGACCCGCTTGAGTAAAAAAATATTTTATACAAGTGGGTCACACCCCTATGTGAGTGTGATATACACCTTGATGTATAATTCTTGATGTACAAATAGCATTTTTGATATATAAAAAAAATATACATAATGAATGACATAATTTGATGTGGCAACCATCTTGCCGTTGATGTGAAAGTGTAAGATTTGATTTAAAAGTTTTGATCAATGCCACTTGTAATTATATAGACCATTATGTAAATAATTATGTTCTTGTAACATCGCTGTATATATACACTAAGTGTACATAATAAATGTATATAATGAATGACATAATTTGATGTGGCAACTATCCTGTCGTTGATGTGAAAGTGTAAAATTTGAATTAAAAGTTTTGATCAATGCCACTTGTAATTATGTAGACCATTATGTAGACAATTATATTCTTGTAACATCGCTATATATATATATATATATATATATATATATATATATATATATATATATATATATATATATATATATATATATATATACTAGGTGCAAGCAACGTGCAATGCACGTTTGCTTAGTTTATATTTAATATTTTTTTTTTATAATTAATTTGTTATTAATAAAGATGCAATTTTTTTTGGGTTAATTAAGGGCGTGTCTGGGCGCGCTGCAAGGAGGAAGGAAAATTGATTATGTTACCATTTTTTTTAAACCTACAGCCCTACAGTGAGAGAATTGGTCCAAAATTGCGGCTCCCAACGGCATGAATTGTGTTGCCAACGGCTTGATTTCTGCTGAAAAGCAGAAACAGACACCCTATAAATAATTAATGATGTAATGTTTATGTAATTGATTAATAATTAGATGTGTGATTTTAATATTGTGATGTAAGTTTGTGAGATTGAAGAAAATGAGTAAAAGTAAACAAATTTGGAGAAATAGTTAAATTGTAAGGAATCCAAAGTTCTGGGGTTAAAATGTAAATACTTAAAAGTTGTGCTGAATCTCACGATGAAGATTTGAGAGTGATCGGAGTCCATTGGATAAAGGATGATGTCAAGGGGATCAAATTTAGTCAAAAGATTATCACAAATCAATTTCCAACCGAAAAGTTATACTCTGGTGTTTTAGTCTCATATTGAGACCTATTTTTGGCATAGGAAGTGATCAAATTGGAGAATGATGTCTGAATTAAAGTTGTAGCCAGATGAGTTAGCTTTCCAACGCATTTTGCATCGCCTCAGTAGGACATCGGAATACAAAGTTATGATAAAAACACTGAAAGAATGTGCAGTTGCCTGTTTAAAACAAGAAATTCCGTTACATACTCCGTTATATTGAGACCTATTTTTGGCATATAAAGTGGTCGAATTGGAGAATGATGTCTGAACCAAAGTTGTAACCAAATGAGTTAGATTTTCAACGCATTTTGAATTGCCTCAATCGGACATCGAAATACAAAGTGATGATAAAAACACTGAAAGAAAATGCAGCTGCCTGTTTAAAACAATAAATTCTGTTGCATAGTCTGTTATATTGAGATATATTTTTGGCATAGAAATTGATCGAATTGGAGAATGATGTCTGAATCAAAATTGTAGCTAGATGAGTTAGCTTTCCAAATCATTTTGAATCTCCTCAATCGGATATCAGAATACAAAGTTATAATAAAAACACTGAAAGAATGTGCAACTGCCTGTTTAAAACAAGAAATTTTGTTACATAGTCCATTATATTGAGATATATTTTTGGCATAGAAATTGATCGAATTGGAGAATGATGTCTGAATCAAAGTTGTAGCCAGATGAGTTAGCTTTCCAACGCATTTTGCATCGCCTCAGTAGGACATCGGAATACAAAGTTATGATAAAAACACTGAAAGAATGTGCAGTTGCCTGTTTAAAACAAGAAATTCCGTTACATACTCCGTTATATTGAGACCTATTTTTGGCATATAAAGTGGTCGAATTGGAGAATGATGTCTGAACCAAAGTTGTAACCAAATGAGTTAGATTTTCAACGCATTTTGAATTGCCTCAATCGGACATCGAAATACAAAGTGATGATAAAAACACTGAAGGAAAATGCAACTACTTGTTTAAAACAATAAATTCTGTTGCATAGTCTGTTATATTGAGATATATTTTTGGCATAGAAAGTGATCGAATTGGAGAATGATGTATGAATCAAAATTGTAGCTAGATGAGTTAGCTTTCCAAATCATTTTGAATCTCCTCAATCGGATATCAGGATACAAAGTTATAATAAAAACACTGAAAGAATGTGCAACTGCCTGTTTAAAACAAGAAATTTTGTTACATAGTCCATTATATTGAGATATATTTTTGGCATAGAAATTGATCGAATTGGAGAATGATGTCTGAATCAAAGTTGTAGCCAGATGAGTTAGCTTTCCAACGCATTTTGAATCGCCTCAATCGGATATCGAAATACAAAGTTATGATAAAAATATTGAAGGAAGGTGTAACTTCCTGTTTAAAACAAAAAATTCCGTTACATAGTCCGTTATATTGAGACATATGTTTGGCATAGACAGTGATCGAATTGGAGAATGATGTCTGAATCAAAGTAGTTGCTAGATGGGTTAACTTTTCAACTCATTTTGAATCGTCTCAATCGAATATCGAAATACAAAGTTATGATAAAAATACTGAAGAAAGGTGCAGCTGCCTGTTTAAAACAAAAAATTCCGTTACATAATCCGTTAAAACAACAAATTCCGTTAGTTTTTCCGTTAAACCAACAAATTCCGTTAAATAGGCACTTTTTATATATAGAAAGATATATATATTTATTTATTTAAGAGGTAGGGACCAACAACACTACAAAGTGCGTGTTTGATGGCGATTTTCATCCACAATGTAATAAAATATAGGATTATTAGCTGACGTAATTGTTGACTTCGTTCACACTACAAGCTAGACATGAGACCCACTAACGATATAATAATGGATTTTAATTTTGCAAATAGTGGAGCCAGACAGAAGCAAAATAGTAACTTGGGAACGATGCTATAAAAAAAACAGTATGTTAGGGTCGTAGTAACTACTCCATCAATAGATAGGAGACGAATACTGCAATTATTCACATATTTTTCTACATATAAGAATCTACACTCCACATCATGTACAAACATGTAAAATGCAAGCTAGATGAACAAATTGTCAAATCCTCGTATTAATTATTAAGATTTCACTTTCATGGAATAGTATAATATAGTAAGATGCCACTTGTAAACTGACTTATGAGTCATAAAATGTCAGTAAGAATACACTGATAAATATAGTTAAAGATGTCGAAGACGAATATCAATCAGTTCAGCAACAGGAGAAAAAGAAACTAGTTAAACTAACCCCACATGATCAGCAGCAGATGGTGTCTTTCCCAAATGAATTAAAAGACAATCTGGCCTTTTTATCGGATCCAAACTGGAACTTAAGATCAGAAGCATCGGGGGTCAAGGTACTGCTTGTAGATGGAAACGAGAAAACAAGACGCGGAGTAGACTTATTTGTGCCAAAACTGTAAGAAGGAACATCAGGCACATCCTTCGACTGAGATGAAGCAATTGTTGAGAATAAAGGCATGATAGAAGGAGTTGGGGGTTCGGAGAGGACCCCGGAACTGGCAGACACAGGGAAAGTGAAGCTCGGGCCATTGTCAGAAGAAACTGCACGAGGATTGGGCCTGTTGATGGATATTGATGGCAAAAATGGTTTGTTTCCATGAGAAAGGGTCGACTGATCCTTTGAAGGCACTAGGCTTGTCGAATTGGTCATCTCCTTCTGCCCATTGCTAGCTGTGATGAAAGAGTTCTGCAAAAAGGACATTGTCAATTCGAGTTTCCACTACATAACATCCAAACAAGTCAAAATCTTAACGAAGATCATGTGCTATGAAGACATTGTAAAACAAGATTTGCATAGTTATGTTGCCATGATTTATTTCTGGCAGCTGAACAATGCAATTCTGAGCTTTTTAGGTGTTGAAACAACACGTCGTGTACTACGTTTTGAAAGCTATAAAAAGTACAGGTAGGAATACATTTGTCACTACTGCTTACAATCCGATTTCACCGTTATCTAAATCCAAGTAAGAAAAGTTCAATACATTATTAAGCCAAATTAAGTAATTGGTCACAATTCCAAGACTGAAAGTTGGATATTAGACACAACCTTCCTGATTCGGATATTATTATATTATCATATATTTAGATCAAAATAATGCAGACGATGAATCTGAGCCAAACTGCTACAGAAAGAGAAGCATACAGCGTTTGATTTTTTACCATTACTGTCACAATCTTACACTTAAATCCTTCTATTGAGGAATGACTATTCAAATTATTTGAACTTGAAAAAAGTCGAAACAATTTAAACTAACCAAGATAAAACGGGACAAGGTTGCTTAAGCTGCCCGAGCATACCATTTAAAATGTTGCTACACAAATGACAAGAAAATTTAATCCTAAATTAGAAAGAATACACAGAGCAAATCAACAATTAAAGGCAGGCTAATTTTGACCAAAAACTTCCGTATTACACTGCCAGGTACAAGTTTATAACAATTGGATGTCCAATAGCTTGAAATTTTTCAAGATACAATCAGAGCAGTATCTGCTTTAATGCAAATCCAGTTAGGAGCTCTTCCTGATTATGCTGCTCTCGTGTTGCCAAGCTTCTATATTTTATAGGCAATTAACTACTTGTCAATTTCAAAACTACAACAGTCACGTCCTAATGGCTTCATCAATTTAATTATTATGTACGAAGAAAGAAGGCTTGAAAAACCAAAATTTATGAGCTAGCACGTTTTCAAGTGCATGTCTAATTAACATTTAAAATATTTTATTAATCAAGCTCACATGCTGAGTAGTGTAGCCATTACAGAAATTCAAAGGAGAAATCATAGTGGCCTCAATTTGATTAGTAATCTTGCTTCAAAATTCTAAAATACCCATGACGAGCTCAATAATTGCTTCAAAAGTATAATAAAAATCGATTCAGAGTCTCCAAAAAATAATCCATTAAAAACGACAACCTATTCCATGGGAACTAGAAATATAACCAGGACCAGTTTAAAGCATCATGGAAACTGCACAAAATCAAGTGCTGAGGAATCATCATTAAGTTTTTCTTGATCTTGATATTAAAGTTGCAGCATCAACTAGGGTGAAAGTGTATATTCAGCAATCTTCACTGCACAAGTTTCAGAACAACCACTACTATTTCGGGGTTTAACAAGTGTATGCCAGGCTCAGTTGGTACCAAACAAAATTGACCAAAAAGCATTTTAATTGCCCATAACGCTATTGAGTATTGTTGCTTTGTTAGGCTGCAGGCATGAGGTGATACTTCCCTTAGCCTAGGCGGCTATTATTTTAGTGTTGCTATATAGCTGGATCATTAATGTCATTATAGAAATCAAGTTTTACAACAGTATTGCGACATATTAACCACTAACATTTTAATTAAGCTACACATTGACACATATAGAGTAAAACCTAACATCAATTAAGAATTTAAGATCAAACAATAACTTGATAGAAACAAAGTACCTCGTGCAAATTCTTGACCTGAGGATCAAAAGTTTTCTTAAGACCAAAAGTAGGCATTTCGTTGGCACCAGGGATCATACTAGGATAAAGGACTCCGGTACTAGAAGCTTTGGCATTTTCATTAGCATCCCCATTAACTTCATCCCTGCCTTTCTCCTGAAATTGAACTGGAAAATTGGCATCGCTGCTATCATTGTTGAGTTTCTTGGGAATCTTCTGGCTTATAAAACTGGTGTTCTTACGAGAACCAAGTTCTCCAAACTGCAATGAGCTAATATTTCCCTTGGGAACAGTATCAGAGGCCTCATCAGGAGTTTTCCTCCAAGCAGTGGCAAACTTCAATTCAGCTGCCTTTTCTTTAGGAGTAGGTTTGTTTCTGTCAAGGTGTTCTAATATTTTTCTAACCGCCTCACTAGAAGAAGAATGATTTAGATTTTGGAATCCAGGTTCAGAGCCACCTACCACTGGTTCCTCTGGCAAGTACAGAGAAACACTGCTTGTTTCACCATGTTCCAGTTTCTTTTCTGTACTAGGCAAGAAATCTTTAGAAAGACTAGGTTTTACCATTTCAGGATGAGCATCTTTAGATGAGTTCTGGAAAATAGATCCTCTTGGTCGAACTTCCGAAGCAAACTTATTCCTTATTCGACGAATAGGACCCACCGACCCATAGATATCAACTGTATCACCCCCTTTCTCCTGAAAATTATTTTGAATACATTATGAAGAAGAATCCATCAATGTCGTAGCTGCTAAAAATAGAAATCAAATGTGACACAGTGAAGAAGGCAATGGCATGCATTATCAGCCTGACTGGGATCACATAATTCAGTCAAAATCCTTTTAAGGCTCAATTTTGGAATCTGAATTACATGATGCAGGACAATATGATAATGCATTTTGAAGGACAAGTTACCAATGGAGCGTGACAATAATTACTATGCTATGGCAGCATGCATTAATTAAAAGAACTAAGCTCCTGTTTTAGAATCATTTTTTTCACTCTTTTTTCTACATACTCATTTTCAACCACACATTCTCCTAAAAATCACTATTCAAAACTTCATTTTCCACAAAAAAATGGCTGTCAAACAGGGGCTATATGTGTACCTGCCGATAAATGGATGTATGAGATTGCTGAAAGGGAGTTGATGATCCATTCTGGATCCTGCTATCAGCTTGTAACTGGAGCAGCAAAATCATGGAGATAATGTAAAAATCACTCCTTGAATATTGAAGCACACTTCACAAAAGTCAACACTAAGTTCATATACCTTGAATCTGGACTTGGATGCTATGGTTCTAGAATATGGGGTTCTAGGAAAATCAAGATGCCCATATCTGCCTCTTTGACTCTGAGGTGTTGCATAACCACGACCTTCATGTACCTCAGCACCAGGCCAACAAATGGATGGTTTAGGTGAAGGGGTTGGCATAAATGGCTTTGTTACAAATTCATCACTCAATGGTTGAGTTTTTTTGCTTTTTGACATGAAATTATAGGGGTCATAGCCTCGTTCTGAGGTACGACTGCCCATATATGCTTGAGCAATATCAATTGGGGAGGCACCAACAGCATCTGTAACCTGTAAAATATTGTGAAATGGAGATAAACTCTTTTTAACACGTTCTTCAAAAAGAAAAATGTTCATAAATTTTTACAGCTATCGGAAAGTATACAACAGTGACAACAGCTGCAGAACTAAATGTGAGACGAATCAATGGGATAGGAGATGATGAAGTGTACTCACATTTACTTCTTGAAGAGAAGTTCCAATATGTCTGTCTCTGTCTTTCTGTTTTCCCTCGAGTGGTGTTCTAGGGATTTCGTATGTCTGTGTAACCTGTTTAGTATCATGAAGATATAATTTGTGCCAAGGAGATAAAGTAGTCCATGCACTACATTCTAATGCATTTTCTCCTATATGAAATATTTAGATTATTTTTAATCAGGGATACCATAAAACACTCACAACTGCTTTTTGAATAGAAGTTCCTATGATTGGTCTGTCTATGTCATGCTGTTTTTCTTCAACTGACATTCTAGGAATTTCTTGTGTCAACGGAACCTGTTCAGCATCTCCTCCAACAGGTTTCTTCTCCTCCCCCTCCACATCCACCCTAGAATTCAATATTTCGAGCAAATGGTTGATTTCCTCTCTGCATAGCACAGCAGGATGAGCATTATGACAGAATCTTGAAGAATGTTTGACAGTTTAAGATAAGAATGATTGAATCACAATTGTGCTGTAAACAAAGGCAAGTGTAAGGAAGAAAGAAGGATGTTTCCTTGATACAGGGTGATGAAACCATTTCTCCCAAAAGCTATAGCCTATAGGTAGAAGGAGAGGCGCATCAAGTTCTTTGTCACCGACGACCAGACCCAAGAATCCACCCCAAACACTATTTATATGAGCCTTATTTCGAGAATCCTTTACGAAATAGGCCCACCTTCATATTCAGGTGATGCTTCGCATCATTCTCCCTCCTTAGGAGAATCGAACACGAGACCTCCAGCTATCAACTGATGCAGAGTGCATGATGCAACCAAACCATTTCTCCCAAAAGCTATAAGCCTATAGCTAGTAGGAGAGATGCAATCAAACCCTCTATCAACCACGACCATGCCCGGAAATCTATCCCAACCACTACTAATTTGGACCTTACTACGATAATACCTTACAAGATATGCTCAACCTCATGTTCAGATGATGCTCTGTATTACTCCAGATGCCTCAATCTAACAATCATGTAAATCTTTGACAAGGGAAAAAAAGGTTTCCAGCTTCGAATGACCATGTGTTGTAACTGAATCCATTCTCTCGTTCAAACTCCAGTTATATAAGGTTATATCTACTAGGGGGTGATAAAAGGAAAAATAAATAAGGACAAGTTGAAAAAATAAAAGCCTACCTGGAAAATGTGTTTCCCTTCAACAGCTGCTCGAATTTGGAAAAGTAAGTTCCGTCACTATTTACTTTTTCTTGCCCAAACTCATTGTGATCAGAAGCTTTGTTCAATTCATCAGCAACTTCACTTGGACCACCTCTTTCAGCAGATCTGACTACTAGAGACTGCATAAACGTGATTTTGAGCTTGTACCAATACAAACAATTATTTAAACAGAAGGGAGTATGTTATAATACGCTGAACCAACTCAAAGAGCTTCAATGAAACCGAAAGGTATGAATGAAACAAGTAAAGCTTTTATTCTGGAAAGTAAGCCTATGTATGGCTTATGCTTATAAACCATTTATCAACCCTCATCAAAGTCAATTTTTATCAACAGGAATATGAACAAAACACGTGCATCCAAACACTCGAAAATGCCTGTAATACTGCCCCAGTAAGAAGTTCGTGAATTTCAAATGATCCACTAGTAGTACTCCCTTATCTACCACCCATTTTTATCTATTTATAGTTAAACAGTTTATAGACACTTCCCAAACATGCTTCAAATCAGACAGTTGTATTGATATTGACTACAATTTATTAAAAAATAAATTCAGTAAGCCATGTTTGAGCCCCATTTTTTAGAATAGATTTTGTAAAAAATGATTTTAAGGAGAATATGTGGTTAAAAAGTAGGGAAAATTTTTTGAGTTCACATGCAAAATTATTTTATTGGGAAAATATGTGGTGGAAAATAAGTTCGAGAAAAAAAATAGTTTTAAAGAATGGGGCTCAAACATGGGCTAAATTTCATAGATCAACAACAT
This sequence comes from Fraxinus americana, assembly GCA_035079005.1. Classification (NCBI taxonomy): domain Eukaryota; kingdom Viridiplantae; phylum Streptophyta; class Magnoliopsida; order Lamiales; family Oleaceae; genus Fraxinus; species Fraxinus americana. The sequence goes on along the minus strand of CM068726.1, from coordinate 24,174,751 downwards.
TTTCTTTCTCACTGCTCTGATAAGAAAAATTTATTGAAGCTATATAAAGGAAAAGCAACAACCAGTGAATAAAGATGGAAGGAATCATCCAAAAGATTCGACATTCAATCATTAGTTCAACTCATCACTGATCAGCTTTCCCAGAAACTCAGCTTGGATACCTATCACACTGATAAACGTTGTCCAACAAACCTTGGAAAACTTTGTAAGTGAATCACAGTACCAGACAAGAACCATACAAGATCAAGCAAACTTAAGAAAACATCTTTACAAGTTTGTTTACATTTTTTTTTTTTTAACAAATCTTAACATCTGAAAACTAGAAATATAGAAAAAAACAAAATAAATAAAAAAAACATCCTGGAAAATAATTCGGCTTTCCCCATTCAATATCCACTTGTGAATTTCTAATATGTAGAAAAAAAATCCTTATAATGAACAGATTGAGACAAGACCATGTGTAATAACTGTATCAATGGCTTAGTTTTTTGAACTTGTTCAGATAGAAGCTTCATCGGGGGCTGTAAATTTTCATTTGAAAAAAAATAAAATAATCTTAAACTTCATTCAACGAATGTTATTCCTGGAATGCCATCTATTCTTCAGCTGCATCAGAATTTTGTGAACTAAAAGTTGGTCAAAATGAATAATAGAATGTCATTTGTTGATAATAAACAAAAGGTGAGAAACCAGATTTATGATTGGGCATTCTGTAAGTTAAAATTAAATAGAAGTCTTACACCTGGTCTGAATGTAAAGAGGTATAGAATAGTGCATCATAGGTTGGCTTTACATGCTTCCCACAAAAAAAAAATGGTCTTACATTTTGTAATCATGTTGGGGAGTTCCTTCCAAAGGAGTCAAAAAGTTGGAAAGAAACGAGACGCTAAAAGTTGTGTTCTAAAAGTAATAGGGGTTTCTTCGAAACCTCCCTGTCATAATTATGTCAAGTTTTATAGACTAATAATTGTCACCTTATCACATGGCACATATGCAATCAAGCATAAAATATTGAAAAACAATAACAAACACTGCAAACTTACACTTGAATTGCCCTCGACTCTATCTTCAGCATGTGCTGTCAGTTCAGCATCCCGCATATCTGCACAGGAAAAAAGGAAATAAGTCTAAATGGTAAAAAGATAAGGAGAGCAGAGAATATTGGAAAAGATTTTAGTGAAGAATATAAACATAAATAACTGTTCAGCAATCTACAACATAGTCTAACTAATAGAAAATAGCTGAAATTGCACAAAAAGAAGGCTTCTGGTATATCATTATATCAAATAGAGATGTAATTGTAGCCCACTCTTCACCCACAGATAGAATCAGCCGAGGACCCTTATGCTCTCTATTAACATATGTGTATGACGAGTGTACATTACACAAGAGTGTCTTGTGACAATCAACGTAGAGAACAAAAATCCTGTTCTGTAGCCCTTATAAATGTAACCTTCAATAATTTTCATGTTGTCAAATCATCTTTATCTAGGCAATACTGATCTAAATAATTGAATATTCTAGATCTCACAAACAATAAGCCTTTGTCTACCAAATTCCTACTTAAATAGAACCCAGTATCATTGGTGCAGGTGTAATGGAATCAGCAGTCTACAAAGTGAATCAATTAAGGCTCTCAGAAATATATCCGAGGCCAAATAATAAAAACTTGAATGCTAAAGTTTATCTGAATTTGGATACGTAAGTATAATTTTAGTACAATATTATAATTAAAGGGGATAACACATTAGTTTCAGTAGTTTTAGCAACAAAATGATGATCGTCAACCTTTGTGGCAACAAAGTGAAATAAAATGATAGGTCCAATTAAATGCAGGGATATGAAACCATGTTATTGGACCTATCATTCAATGGCACCTAAACATGACGATGCATCATCAAGAAGACAAATAGCATTACTCTAAAAAATTAGAACTTGATCCAATAGAACACACATAATTTTTTTCCTCAAAGAATGCTAATTACCCTATTTAATGTAAGGTAATCCACAATAAACCCGCCAAAGCTTAACTGGGCTTGACTGGAAGTGTCTAAAAGTATATGCCTGGACTATAGAAACACTAATCCACTTCTTTTAACTTCACCTTAGCATCCAATGAAAAACAAAGCATATACAAAAATATACTTTTCAGCCTCCTGTATTGTTGACCTTTAAAAACCCTAATTCACAGAAAAAGATCCCAAATAATTAAAAAAGATGCAACTATTCACCATTCTCCATTATATATATTTCCCAAACCCTAATGTATTGAGATGCTGCTATCGATAATATCAATATATACATAAATAAACAGATGAAAATCAAAAATTAATTTCAGTGTAACAACAACTAACCATTGTTCTCAGCTGGCGGAAGAGCGGGAGAGGAGGCTGATTTGGAGAAAAATGAAGGGAAGATCTTGGTGGCGCCGCCAGTTATAAGACGACAGGCAGGATCAACGATTTTCGACAACCAGCCGCCGCCGCCGCTGCCGCTTTGATTATTGGTCGGCGGCGGACGGGCATACGGCGTGAACGGTGGTTTCCTTGCCGTCGGTTTCCTTAATTTTCCGCCGGCGCCTCTTCCTTCGTACCCATTGTCGGCGTACAACGAGTTCGTGTTTTCTGTGTCCTCCATTACTCTCGCTTGCTTAGGAAAGATACTGTTGTATTCAATTATTTATTAATAAATAAATAAATATCGCGCGGCCACCGGAGGTTTAGTTGTACCTCAAGTCAAAGGCAGTGGAGTCAAAATGTACTACTGCTGGCAGCATCTCGAAATAGTCATGTCTTGGTTGAATATTTTTTATTAAATATTAAAATTCTTTATTCCGGAAAATATTCTCTATTAATAAATCTCAAGACTATTAAGGGATATAATCCCACATCGAATAAAGATGTTGACACAGAGCAATTAATAAAGATCTTGGGCTACTCCTCTTAATAAGGTTGACCTTTTAAGATGGACCCCCAAATCTAAACATGGTATCAGAGCCCATTATGCTCCAACGAGCGATTCGATCCCGTTAAGACTCCAAAAGTGAGCACGTGGATTTCAAGATTGGTCTGCTCAAATGAGCCACCATCTTGCGGGGGCGTGTTAAGGATATAAATCCCACATCGAATAATGATGTAAACACAGACCAATTAATAAAGATCTTGGGCTACTCCTCTTAATAAGGTTGACCTTTTAAGATGGACCCCCAATTCTTAATATGGTATCAGAGCCCATTATGCTCCAACGAGCGATTCGATCCCACATCGAATAAAGATGTTAACACAGACCAATTAATAAAGATCTTGGGCTACTCCTCTTAATAAGGTTGACCTTTTAAGATGGACCCCCAATTCTTAATATGGTATCAGAGCCCATTATGCTCCAACGAGCGATTCGATCTCGGTAAGACTCCAAAAAGTGAGCACGTGGATTTCAAGATTGGTCTGCTCAAATGAGCCACCATCTTGCAGGGGCGTATTAAGGGATATAATCCCACATCGAATAAAGATGTTGACACAGACCAATTAATAAAGATCTTGGGCTACTCCTCTTAATAAGGTTGACCTTTTAAGATGGACTCTCAAATCTTAATAAAGACTTGGTTATGATTTGAAGTCTAAGGAATATTTTTTTTGTACAGATCGAAAGGTGTGAAATAATCAAAAAGTAAAAGAAATTAATTATTCGCATCCACGTTTGCATAGAAGAATCCAATCTTTTAAAAATCGATATGAATATCGACGGTCAAACCGAGTGCCAAAATTAAGTAAATAAATACACGCATAAAAAAATAAAATATTAAAACAAAAAATATTTTTCGTGTTGTGAACAATAATATTTATTTAACAAATTAGCATTTCTGTTTGTGCATTATAAAATTTTCGTGTTAATATATTTTTAATATTCTTCAAATATATACTGCTACTCGAAGAGGAACTTTAGCAGATTAAATCCTAACATCTAAAAGGGCGTATAACAGAAATAAAAATGTAAAAGAAGGAGAAAGAAACCAAATAGAACAATAAAACAATCCTATCATAATCGTTTTTGCAAAACCCATTCTATTGAAGCACATCTAGGTTTGCAAAAATCAGTGATTGGATGATAATTGCATATATTGAGAATGATGTATTTGTTAATTTTGAAAATGACGTAATTATATAACGTTATCAACGTACGAGAATGCGTAAAGAACAATTGTAATAAGATATCAAATGCTCTAATTTTTTTCACAACTTTTTTATAAGTTTAACTGTGCCCTTAACTGAAAAATATCTACATCTGCCACCGTGTACATCATGGTGACAACAAGTTCGACACTCTTTCATGTGGTAGCAATCGTACCAATGATTTTAAACACATCCATCCCATCACTGTCAAATCCCATTCAATCAATAATGTACAATGTTAAGAATTGAGCTGCCTCACTATACTTGGCATGTTTGGCCGTCTGTTCGTTTGGGCTCTTACTTAAGTGAAACGGGTTGGCCTTTTTTAAGTGGTTGGATATATGCCATACATGGGGCTTCTCTCCTATCCTTGAATGATGACTGTTCATATGGTTATTTGAATTGGTCCTTGGCTCCCTGATTCGAGGTGCTTCCATTTTGGGTCTCTTGGTTTTCCTCTTTTCTCTCGGAGTGAAAGTCTAGGGCTTTCTTATCTGTAAATCGTAATCGATCTGAGTGATTCTTCAATCCTTTCTTTTTGAATAGTTGTGTAGTATATATAATTTTTAGGGGTTGATTATTGTGAGATTATGGTTGTATTTGAGGCTATACTGAACTTGAAGAAACTTTGGTTTCTTCATACATATGTACTGATTCTTGTTTTATTTTAGTGGATCTAAAGTTATTTCATTTGTGGATACTCAACGGGTGAGTAGGTCTTTTGAGACTGCATCCGAACCCTCTGTGGTGAAAAATCTTGTGTTCTGTTTCATTTTATGTTTCTGCACTTTTATTTGGTGTTTGGGAATTTCGATTCTTAGTTATTGTGAATTTGGGCCTTACATACATCTAACTTAATTCAAACTTGATAGCTTGCTTAGGTGTTTGAATTGTTATTTTGTTTGGTTATATAGCTTTTGTATCCTACCTATACTAAAAGAGGCAGTTTTTTATTGCCACGTGTCGAACTCTCCCGTCGTCGACCAAGACGACGTCGTTTGAGATTTCCCATTTCTTTTCATATAAACCGCATTCCCTAGATTTCAACCAATTCATTCTCATCTACAATCATCAATTCAATTCACACTGCCGACTACATTCACCCATCCCCAACCACAATTACCGTCACCGCCGCCTGAAAGGTAAGTATTTCCTGCTTTCAATTCCCCGGCAAGGAGACACTAACAGTGTCGCCGTCGCGCGCGGAGACACGGATCGCGTCTCCGTGCGCGACGGAGACACGGTGGTCGCATCTCCGACGGAGACACGACCGTCTCTCCGTTAGCCGAGCCGTGTGGGTGTTTTTTGCCTTTTTTCCCCTTTTCAGTCGCGAGAGTCAGCCATTTCCTTTTCTTCTATTTTCTCTGCATGAACCCTAATTGCTCTCGTTGTCTCTTCTCGTCGCCACTGTAGCAAAAAATTCTAGAAAGCCTGAGGGAATTGAAACATATACATGTAAGTATGATCTTTAATGCTTCGATTCCTTCCTCTTCTGTATATTTCATTTGAGCTTCTGTGAATCCTTTGCAAAAGCTGATAACAGTTCCACAAGAAGTGGACAACAAAAGGGGAAAATTTTCACAGTGACCTCGAATTTTCCTCCTGCATATATTCGAAGTTTTGTGAATCTTTCACAAAACCCATATAAACTGGACCGTGTTGATGGTGTGAAGGTCTGACCGTGTATGTGTTTATTTTTTAATATGGGACATGGATTTTGTTGTTAATTGATGTATTTTGGGGATCTGGGTGTTTGATGCGAAATTACAGAAGGGTTTGTGCATGACAAATTAGTTGTTTGTAGTGGTGTATGTTTTATTGTCTTTTATACTCATTTTTAACTATATATTTTATTATATTTAATCGTTCCCAATCAGAGAAATCGACACAATTAATCTAAAATACTTGAAGCATTGACATGGGGGTCTTTTGTTTTATGGATACTTAAGAAACATTTCTATTTGCCGGCACACAATTACACTGACTTTACAAAGTTCTTGTATATGTGTTGCATCTTGATTTACCCGAGAACTCAATGGTTTGTTTTTGAGAGCTCATGACTTCACAAAGTTCTTGCATTTACAATCAAGTCACTTTGAGCGGGCACTTAAACTAAGAATTGTTGTACATTATTGATTGTATAGTCCCTCGTGTCATGTGTGAGCTCCTTATTATCCCATATGCTCTTGCTTTAATTGAGGTATTTATTTCTCTCGTCTTTGTTCAGGCCTTTGTTGATAGTAAAGCTCAGTCAACAATTGTATCTAAAAGTTGTGCCGAGCGTTGCGGGTACAAGATCCTGTTTTTTCTCCCGCTCCCTATTGTGGGATTAATCCATTCTTCTGTAAACCAGGGTATTGGTGCTTTTGAATGGATATTTATTGATAATTGTTCACAATTTTTTTTTCCTTCAGACTGTCGAGGCTTTTAGATACATGGTATAGGGGTATTGCTCAAGGAGTTGGTCAGTCTGAGATGATTGGTTGAATACATGTTGCTCCCATCAAGGTATTCATGTAATACATTGCTATCTCATTTTGATGGACTACAGATTATTTTCTTTCTTTTTAAAATTCCTTCATTCCCCTCACTCATGCCCTGTTACACATGGCATTCCTGTTACTTTGATGTGTTTGTTATCATAATATGGTAGGTTGGGAATAATTTTTACCTGTGTACATTCACGGTCCTGGATTCTCCCAACATGGAGCTTCTTTTTGGGCTAGATATGCTCCGCAAGCACCAAGTTGCCTTTTCATATTTAAATTTGCTCTTTTAATTAGTTTGAATTCAGATTTCATAATGAGTTGCTTACATAACTGCAATTGACAATGCATAATTGATCTAAAGAAGAATGTCTTGAGATTTGGTGGAGAAGAGGTTTCTGTGCTTTTTCTAGCAGGTTGATCTTGTTGTTATCTCTTGTTTATCTTTTTTTATAGTGACTTCTACACTAATTATAAAGTTTCCTGATGTGCATCAATTGTTTAAATTTGATTTTTAAGTAATCTCAATTCAATCTTATAACGACAATATGGCTGAAAATCTCATTTCACATTCATCATTGTTTATAACATGGGACCCATTTTTCTTAATTTTTTGTGCATTAAAATACTGTAAAAATTTTCATTGTGTTCTAAGATCTTTGAATCTTGATCAAGATTATAGCTTTCTTGGATGCTCTTTTTTTGTGTAATTAACATGTGGGTTTACTTTCTTAGTTCTTAATTCAACAAAATGGATGAACTTTCAAGAATTTCAACAAAATAATTTGGAAAAATTCGAGGAAAAAAAAAGATGGGAAATGAAAATGGTGTCAAAGAAATTGCAAGAATTGGTAGAAGATTGTATTGTTGGGATTGAAGCATTCAGACCTTGAAGAGAGAGAGTATCGAGTGTTGAGTGGGACCCATTTTAAGATTTTAAGGATATTAATAAAATAAACTTAGATGGACAAATGGGATCATTTGTCAAATTCCTTGGTATGGGGAATGTCCCCATATATATATATATATATATATGCATCAACTTTCTCAAAAGTATCAAAAGCAATGAAAAGCAGTCAAAAGAGAAATCAAGTATCTGCTTTTCTCAAAAGACGTTCAAAGTACTTTCTCAAAAGAAGATAAAGAAGAAGACAAGTGGAAGACAATTGTTGTCTACTTTACTTTATTCTTTTCTTTTCAAGATTCTTGTTTCAAATTCAATGTAATTTCAAGTCCGAAATCTTAGTATAAGTATGTGCTCATTCTAAGGTTTTAGGCAGAGCTAGAAAAATAGAGAGTATTTATTTTTCTCTGCATCTCAAGTTCGGATCAATATTGTAACACTATTTTCAAATATCAATAAAATTATCTTTTTACTTCAATCTCTTGTCCTTTTACTATTTCCATCTCCTTGCACTACATCTCCCGTCCCTAGGCCTATTTTGGTATTAGAGCCATAAGAGAGTGTTGTGAGAAAACTGTATCAAAGTACTGTCCTTACAATGTCAAAGGTCATACTGTTGTGTAGCCATGGATGTCTGCTGAATAGACGTTGGTCAGCCCGTGTCAGCCAGGGTAGGTGTTTAGGGTGGTCCCGTTTGTAGGCTTTGGTCAAGCATCCGTATTTCCTGTAGCATTGTGTCTACAGTGGTAAGATTACTGTTTTCAAAACTTCATTCAATTATGTCTTTCATGTCTAATTGGTTCACTAAAGGTAGTGGTTCAAAAGATGATAGTTCTAGTTCAAAAGATTCAAGTATGTCAAAATTTTTTGATAAAGAAGAAATTGATCAAAAATCTGTTTCAAAAGATTTCAATTCAAAAGAAATTCAAATTGCAAAAATTGAGCAAACTCTTCAAAATTGGACTATTCCAAAGGTAGACAAGAGCTCTATCTATGAAATAGGTGCATTTGATTTTACTCAAAATCTTGTTATCAAAACTTTGGAGCAAACTATTCCTATTAAAGAACAGATTACTTCAATCAATTTACTTTCAAAAGAATCTATTCAAGCTCATCGCAGGAAATTTCAATACATTCATATTGGACTTGTTCAAATTGCTGTCAAGCCTTTGTTTCGACTTGGTCTTGATATTCCAATTCTCATTACTTTAAGAGACAAAAGACTCTTAAGGTTTGAACATTCGTTACTCTCCATGCTCGAGTCAAATCTCGAAAGTGGTCCAATATTTTCAAATTGTTATCCAAATTTTGCAGTTAGTCTTCAAGATGGTGCAATCTTGAATACTCTCAATTTGCGTATTCAAACAAAAAACTTTGAAATCGATGATACTTCAAGAGCCTTTGCTTTAATATACAGAGTATATTACAAGCTTCTCAATACTCAGCTCAACATCAAAGCTCTACGAACATCTCCAAAAGATGAGAGTCTTTTAGTTGAGGTCAATCCTCTTCATTCAAACATTTCTATTCCAAAACGTATTCCTTGGAATCTTCAAGAAAGATTTCTAGCTTGGGATTTTGATAATGTTCAAAATCCAATTCCTCCTCCTGTCAAGAAAATTCCTGAACAAATCATGTATTTACCTGATGGAAATATTAGAGTTATCTTTAATAGACCATCATCTTCAAATACTCTTCAAAGATCTTCCTCTTATAGATCTGATGATAGATCTAGAGAAAGTTCTTTTCAAGCAGCAAGATCTTCAGCATCTTCACTCAAAGGTGTCAATTTTAATCCAAAAATTCCAAAACCTTTTTATCAAAATGAATCTGAGAAAGAAGAAGAAGAAGTAGAACCTCCTGCTTCTCCAACTCTTTCTGATATGATTCCTCCTCAATCTGAACGACTTGATCGTCAATGTAACGTTATTTCTTCTAAGATTGATAGAAGAAATGAGTTCAAGACTGATCAAACTCCAGAAGTCAAAAAATTCCGTCATTTGATCAAAAAATCTTTTTCAAAAGATCAAATTGAGTCTTATTGGGATGAATTTTTTGAGTCCCAAGAAGATAAAAGTTTCTATGAATGGACTTATTTCAAGGTTTTCAAAAAATCTCCAAAAAAGATTTTCTCTTCAAAATCAAAAACCATTCAAACTCATTCAACTTCCAAAAAGACTTGGAATACTCCTGATGGAAAAACATTCCAGTCAGTTCATCCTCCTATGGAAGAAATTGCGGTTCAACATGGCACAACTAAAGTTGTTGCTTCTCCTTTCAAAAAAATCGAGAGACCTGATGATACTATGGTAATCGCAAGTGATATCAAGAGGGTTTTATCTCAAAATAATTATTCAAACATCGTTCTTCAATCAATTTGTACTCAACTCGACAGAATTGAAACAAATTCTGAATCTGAAGCTCAAACCTCTGATAAAGGAAAGAAGAAGAAAAATATTGATTTTTCTGCTTCTTCTATTTATCATTTTCATGATGCTCCTCCTCCTCCAAAACTCAATACTCAAGAAAGTGTTCTCAAAGAACTTGCTTCTCAATTTGCAAAACTTTCAACCTCTTCAAAAAACATCAATACCATTGAATCTGCTATCAATGATATTGAATCTCAATTTCATGAAAATACTAATTTGCAAATCAATAAAC